>CM070091.1:18653876-18721376 GCA_036178185.1 Liparis tanakae | reverse complement strand
GCAAATCGAGGAGGCCACCTCCTTCGTTCAGCTCACACTTCGGTGTCTAAAGACGTAATAACAACGGGTTGCCATAGAAACCCACATAGCTAGTAGTATGAGAATATCAAGGGAGGGTGGGGAGGGGGGGGGAGGGGGTGAGGGGGGGCCGCTCTCATCAGTCGGCCGATGCTCCATCACCAAAGCTCTCTCCTCCTCCTCAGAGGATCATTCGTCTCCATCTCTCTCTCTTCTTCCACTCTTTCCACACAAGTTTAGAGTGAGAGAAGAGAAACGAGAGAAGAAGAGAGATTCATCTTCTTTCTTTAAATATTTTCCTTGGCGACTCCGTCTCTCCCTCCGGCGCCCTGTGCAGGTATCGGCCCGAGGTCTGTGAAGCATCAATGGAGCTCCTCCTTCATCTCTCCGGTTTAAAGGCACAACGGGTAGCAGGAGCTCCGTGACCTCCCCCCACACACACACACACACACACACACACTCCTCTTTAAGTTTGGAGCCAGGAAGTCTTCAGAAGTTTTGTTGAAAGATCTCAGACCGCGGTGAGATTGTGGTTACCGCGGCGATGGACACAGTGACTTTGGCTCTCTCCGAAAAGGACGAGCGGCGAGCTTCCAAAGATCAAACCGCCGGGAACATGGGAATATACTTAGTATACATTAATATAAATATAAATTTGTATAAATATATATGTATATATACATATATGTATGGATGTATATATATATATATATATATATATACATATATATACACACATTTATATATATATATATATATATATATATATGTATATATATGTATATATACATATAAGTACAGCATACACAAAGCTTTGTAGGATTTCCTCCCGTCGCCCAGAGTGTGATGAAGAATCCCTTCATCGGGATTCAAATGAGAGCCTCACAAGCTTAAATGTCCTCGACCTGCAGGTCGGCCTTATAAAACGCGGCGCAGCGTGTGGGAACACGGACGTTTGATACCTCCGGAATGCTTTTTAGAAACGTTTACGAGAAAGAGAAAAGCATTTAGTAACTGCTGGACATGTGAAAAACTAAATTTGGACAATTTCAGCAGCGAAGGTGAAGCGTAAGAGGAGGAAGAGCAAGAGAAGGATGAACGTGGCATTTATGTGAAATTCTTTCCCCGTATTTTTGTAAAGCGAACAGGAATGCATAAAGAACGGGTCAAGCGTGCAGACAATGTGACACCGAGTCCAGCACACCTCCATTATGGATCAAAGGTTCAGGAATGCTTTTTACGATCCCGGCACAATGTTTCCTAAAAGGCTTTTTCAATATTTTCTAAAAGCGAAAGCCAGAAATGTGGATTATTTGCGCTTTGGCCGCCTGAACCTAACCGGGTGGAGCTAACGCTAACGGGTACGGAGACGTGTGCATGGGAATCTAATCTGGGAGGTAGACGGAGACTGTACAACATTTATTTTGAAAAGAGACTAAAACTATACGACTCCTTTAAAAATATACATTAATTTTGAAAAGATGCCGAAGCTCTTTAACATTTATTTTAAAAAGAGATGAAAATTGTACGACGTCACTGAAAATGTACATTTATTTTGAAAAGACAAATTCCGAAAACGACCGAAACCAAAACAAAAGGCTTTTACTGAAGAGCGCCGCGTGTCTCCTGGCCTTTATGAGAGAGCCGCTTGGTTGTGTGTGTGTGTGTGTGTGTGTGTGTGTGTGTGTGGCTCCACAGGTACAACCGGCCATCGATCACACACGGATGTGGCCACTATACTCAGGTGGGGGATAACACTCGTGGGTCAAGCGTTTGCACGGCCGGCAGTAATCAAGCCGACACACACACACACACACACACACACACACACACACACACACACACACACAAACACTCAAATCGATATTAAAGGATGCGACCTGCCGCGACTGTCACGACGGCTGCGAAACACAACATTGACTTTATTCTAACAGCAACAACAACAACAGTCCGATCTATTTAAAATAATCATACAGAGTACGAGGTGAAATGGCAGCAAGGGTACCACTGTTCTAGGTGAAATGGCAGCGTGGGGACCACCTGTCCTAGGGGACATTACGAGGACCGGTAACGAATAATAATAATAGATTTTTATTTTTCAAACCTTTATTTAACCAGGTGATTTTTTTATCTCTTCACCTGCACAACAACAATAATCTGATATTTTTAAACATAATCATACAGCATACCGGGTAAACTGGCAGCGTGGGGACCACTGTTCTAGGTGAACTGGCAGCGTGGGGACCACTTGTCCTCGGGGACATTGCAAGGACCTTTTCTTTTTTCCTCAAACCTTTATTCAACCAGGTGAATCCCATTGGGATCAAAACAAGGCAGCCACATAAGAACCACAGGTACACACAGAAAACAGAACGAGACGAGTTCAAAGGAACCGGAAGTTAATCTATTGCTCTGAAGCTCTGAGAAGTTACTTTTACAAGACATGACCCGCCCTCTGTTCACGGAGTAATAACGTCTTCAGGTGCTGTATTCTGAGTGTTCGGAGTCGTTTCCAGGCGGATAATCGGAGGTATCATCCGTCCCTGATCTCAGGAGGCGCTCCGCCGCTCTCTCCTCCCTTCAGGCGCCGTGTTGTTTATCAAATGATAAAATAACAGCTTCAGAGACTCATTTCTGCAATAACACCCAAACCTCGTTACCTCCGAGCCGGGGAAACGAGAAGCACGAGCTTCCACACGAACACGCCCCCGAGCGGCGGCGCCGCGCTGAAGTCAAACACGAAGCCGTCTCTTAAGCCGCGGCGAGGCGCCGGCTCACCGGGGACGGAGCGGCGAGAGCCGCCGCCGCCGCGCGACAACGAGTAACTCAATCACTCGCCGCCGCGCAGGAAACATGCACGACCGGCGCCGCTCTGCGGCTGATTGATTGAGAGCAGCAGGTAAACACAGCCGCACGCCGCGCGCCGCAAGGCGTGTTTTATTCCAGCGCCGGCGGCGGCGCCTTCGCCCGGAGGTCTCTTAATTTACCCGCCGTGCGGCGCCGTCACGTTCACACGTCCAGACCGCCGCAACGTCAAAACATCTGCCGAGTGGGCAGGAGAGAGGACCGAGAGGGGGAGGGTGGGAGACGGAAATAGAGGACAGAAGAGAGAGAGAGAGAGAGAGAGGGGAAGTGCTGAGGAAGCTGCAGCCCGCTGGGACGCTGAGGAAGGAGCTGGAGGCCTTAATGAGGCTCTCTGCTCTCCAAGAGACGTCTGCTCTTCCTCACGGCCGAGAGAGAGAGAGGGAGGGAGAGAGAGAGAGAGAGAGAGAGGGAGGGATGGTAGACAGAGAGGAAGAGAGAGATGGAGAGAGAGAGAGGTTGGGATGTTAGAAAGAGAGAGAGATGAAGAGAGAAAGAGGTCGGGATGGTAGAGAGAGAGACAGAGGGATAGTAGTGAGAGAGAGAGAGAGAGGGATGGTAGAGAGAGAAAGGGATGGTAGGGAGAGAGAGAGAGAGAGATGGTCATGTGACCAGTATCTGGATGGAGGGAGAAGCGTTGCTCACTAATGTGCCCTTGATTCTCTCTTATCACTCAGCTGCAGTGGTGGATGATTGCGGGCGGGGGAGGGGGAGGGGGGGAGGGCAGGGGGAGGGGACAACTCTGAGGATTTTAGCCCCCCCCCCCTCCACCTAAAAATGGCTAAACAGCTGTAAACCTGTCTTTGTGGACAAAGGGGTGAAGCAAGGGGGGGAGGGGGGTTGTGTGCGCGAGGAGGAAGACAGGGCGGCCATCTTTATTCAACAAAGCCCCCCCCCCGAGACGGCCGGACTTCTAGAAACCATCCACAGCCTCTCGGACAACTTCGCTCTCATTAAATATTAACCGGCGACGCGGGTCCTAAATCAGCCGGCTGCTGAGCCTCGCTGTGGACGGCAGCGGCGTTTCATCAGCCCCCCCCCCCCTCTCCGCCCCCCCCCCACCAATTACACAGGAACAGAATATGTAGAGTTTCTCTCTTTGAGTTCCACGTTATGACTTTACTGCAAAATCCACACCGCTGCGTACTGTATACGGAACACTGTATACAGTACTGTGTGTGTGTGTGTGTGTGTGTGTGTGTGTGTGTGTGTGTGTGTGTGTGTATATATATATATATATATATATATATATATATAAATAAAATATATTATTTATTAATATTATATATATATGCATGCACACTGCATGCCGTCCCGCATTAGGATGCAGATGTTTGTTATTCCTCTTGAACCTCGTACTCGTTAAAGGAAACCGGCGTAATGAGGAACTCGCCGCCGCCACGCTGGTCACGGGCCGCTGGTCACGGGCCGGTGTGATGAAGTCGGCGTGAAGCCGTTAGCTGACACCGACTTCAATGGGCCGCCGGGACGCCACAGAGACCAATCAAGCGCGACGGTGCGGGGGAATTAGACCGCGGTTCCGCCCCTCCCCCGAGAGAACCGCGCCTCTTTTCTTAAGCGTTTTTGTTGTTGTTGTTGTTGTTGTTGTTGTTGTCTTCGTTAAAAGAACACATGCGAATGTGACTCGTCGTGCGCGGCGCTCCGGCCTCGTCATCAATCACGCGCGTCGATGTTTATGGATTCTGTCCCGACTCGGTCCGCCGCCCGGGCGCCGCCTCGCCCCCCCCCCGGCGTCCGTGTTTGGGCGTGGCCCCCGGGGGCGGACGCCAGTTCACGCCTCAAACCCCAACGGCCGCCTGTCGTTAGCTAGTTAATACAGATGAATGAGTGGAGTGACTATTAATCACCGTTTCTTTATCCGTACGTCTTTAACGCAGCCGGGCCGAGACGTCGGGCATCTCTGGGGCTACGGAGCGGAAACACCCGATGGTCACTTTCCCAAAAGAGTGAGGCGACGGCCTCTGAGCTCCGACCTGAGAGACGCTCAGAAGGCTGAGGAATAATCTCATTAGCAGAGGAAATTAAATCATCAGGGCAGAAGCCAAAAATCCTCAGTTTAAAAAAACAACTAGAAACTCTTAGTCAGATGAAGACGTAGAGAAGTTTTAATAGGGCGGTGTCTACAGTGAAAGGCTCAAAGTGGAAGTGCTGATTAGGCTCCTCACTTTAAAGTTTACCTTAGCTCCTGATTCTTTCTGCCTGTAGAGGATTCCCGTCACTGAGACTTCTTCTGGGTTTTTTTTGCCGGTGGATTGTTTTACAGGTAAAGAAAATGAATTGCTTCTGAGAAAGCGGAGCAGAAGGCATCAGGGATGGAGGCCGCCGCCCGCCGGAGGAATACCAACCCGGCCTCGTAGGAGTGATGCACACGTCTCCCAGAAGAAGAGATGACGGTGACCTCTGCGCTGCCCGTTAGCCGGGTTTAGCTCCGCCGGCATCTGACACTGTGGAGGAGCCTCCGGCAGCGAGCCGGTGATTCACGACCCGGTGGGCGGAACCGGCCCGGAGGAGTCGCCCCCGGGCCGGAGGAGGAGCCCCTTTGTGCCACGGCAAGAGGCTGGATCAACCTCACCACCACCGCACTGTCAGAAGAGAAACATGTCTGCCTACTGCTACCCGAGACAAGTGTGTGCTTGTGTGTGTGTGTGTGTGTGTGTGTCCTAACACGTTATATGAAGTGCTGTGTGTGTATTAATATATATTTGTATACTGTATGTGCCCACTGTAAACAGAGCGCCCTGTGTGCAAATACACGCCGTGTGTCTGTGTTGTATAATATCACATGGAGTCCTGTTTGCTGGCTCCGCTCGTGTTTGGTGGGCAGTGTGGACGCGTTCCGGGGGAAGAGCGACGTGGGGACCAGGAGAGCAGTGTGGAAGAGCAATGTGGGGACCAGGAGTGCAGTGTGGAAGAGCGATGTGGGGACCAGGAGAGCAGTGTGGAAGAGCGATGTGGGGACCAGGAGTGCAGTGTGGAAGAGCGATGTGGGGACCAGGAGAGCAGTGTGGAAGAGCGATGTGGGGACCAGGAGAGCAGTGTGGAAGAGTAACATGGGGATCAGGAGTGCAGTGTGGAAGAGTAACGTGGGGATCAGGAGTGCAGTGTGGAAGAGCGACGTGGGGACCAGGAGAGCAGTGTGGAAGAGCGCTGTGGGGACCAGTAGTGCAGTGTGGAAGAGCGCTGTGGGGACCAGGAGCGCAGTGTGGGCTTGCTGACGAGCATCGGGAACTGATGCACTTCACAGTTTAGCTGTAACCCCATCCCTCACACACATACACACACACACACACACACACACACACACACACACACACACATAAAGTAGGAGTGAGTGGTTTAACACTGTGGGTGGCAGGAGACAGGGATCCAAAAAGAGGAAATGGCCCTGACTTTTTTTGTGGTATTTCTTCTATTTCCAGAGCCTTGAGCCACTCACACTCCTCACATGCTGGAGATGATGCCAGAATGTAATACCAAAAACCTTTGTTTCCAATAGTTTTACCTTGAAAGGAAAATGACGGTTTTAAAAACTTTAATTTAACCGACAAACTTTACAAATGCAATCAGGGAATCCAGAGCCCAATAAAAACCTCTCCATCGGGTTCCCGTCCTCACAGATTTATATTTAGTCATTTTGGAAGAATTAGAAATCAAAAGGAATAAATTCTCACACACACACACGCACACACACACGCCGCAGTCTTCATATTGTGTTGCCTGGCAACAGTAGAAGCCACGTTGATCTCTGAGATGCGTGGCGTTCGGCGCTCTGCCGGCTGCAGTCGGTTCACAACGGATCCAAAACCCCGCGCTGGGAAACAAAGACTTTTTTGGAGCTTACGACCCGACGAGTTCGAGACCGAGAAGAAGATGCAGAGAAATTACATCATGACGGTGTTTACGTAAAAAGTTAGGCGGGAGCAGTTCTCGACAGTACCGTTAGCTAGCCGCGTAACTACCCGTTAGCTAGAGGAAGTTAGCTTTCTTCGTCCTTCCACGCGTGTGTTGAGGCGTCTCCGCAGTGGGACTCGAGGCTCGCGGCGTTCGGTTTGACCTTCTTTACGTCCCGGTTGCTCATCACAAAATAATCCTCAATGGATTCAGTAGCAAGCAAGCTAACAGAGATTATGTAACACTACATTTCAAATCAGAGGTTGTATTCTAAATGAAGAAAAGAAACGTGTAGATAAAAAGGGGAATAAAGAGTTTTTACGATAAGAATTTGGGTCATCTACGATACGTTAACCCGTTCTATCTATATTTAAAGACACACACACACATCTCGTGTTAAACACACACATCTCGTGTTAAAGTTCCGTGCAGACGGTGATGTAATAATGTCTCTTTTTCATTATCCTGTACGTTCTTTGGTGTTCGCCTCACAGGAATCATTTGACTTGGTGCTTAAAACCTTTTGTAATTGAAGAATGTTTTATTTTAAAGGCTAAAAAACAACAAAGTTGTTTTGTAGAATAATTTATGAGCTAAAAACACTTTGAGATGTGGAAGATAATTGCATCTCTTTTTAACGGTATCAACAACGAAAAGGAGACCGCAGCATTCACATGATTTATAATTAAAAGTGTGTTATAGATGTGTGTGTGTGTGTGTGGGTGTGTGTGTGTGTGTGTGGGGGTGTGTGTGTATGTGTGTGTGTTGAGGTGATATGTATTGAATTGCTTGTAAATGATTGTTTGAAGAAGACAGAAACAAATCCTATTAAAATGCTCCAACTTCCTCCGTCACCTGACATCTGCCTATTAAATATATTGCAGTGGTGCAGCCATGACAACACACACACACACACACACACACACACAGCAGCTCCTCTTCCCACTGACAGCTGGACCTAAAGTTTCCATTTTAAAGCTTGATTGTTAAAGTTATTTTTTTAAGGAGGAAAAAATAAATCAAGATTCTTTAAATGGGATTATTTGACGGTTCAGATCATCAGAGACAAATAAATATATATATATATATATATATATATCCGGAAAACATAAAGCAAATATATCCGGAAAATATCTCATCTCAGAATGAGGGAGAGAATTAGAGGATGAGAGAGGGAGAGAATGAGGGAGAGGATGAGAGAATGAAGGAATTATAGAATGAAATAATGAGAATGAAAGAATGGGAGGATGAGAGAATGAAGGAATTATAGAATGAAATAATGAGAATGAAAGAATGGGAGGATGAGAGAATGAAAGCATGAGAGGATGAGAGAATGAAATAATGAGAATGAAAGAATGAGAGGATGAGAGAATGAGAGGATGAGAGGATGAGAGAGGATGAGAGGATGAGATAATGAGAGGATGAGAGGATGAGAGAGGATGAGAGGATGAGATAATGAGAGGATGAGAGGATGAGAGAGGATGAGAGGATGAGATAATGAGAGGATGAGAGAATGAAAGCATGAGAGAGGATGAGATGATGAGAGGATGAGAGAATGAAAGCATGAGAGGATGAGAGAATGAGAGGATGAGAGAGGATGAGATGATGAGAGGATGAGAGAATGAGAGAGGATGAGAGGATGAGAGGATGAGAGAATGAAAGCATGAGAGGATGAGAGGATGAGAGGATGAGAGAATGAAAGCATGAGAGGATGAGAGGATGAGAGGATGAGAGAATGAAAGCATGAGAGGGTGAGAGGGAGCGCCCCGTCTCTTTTAGGCGGAGGAAGAACAATTGTTTTCAGAGACATTAACGTGATCCGTCCGTCAGGTTGTGCGTTTGCGCGGCGTCCGTAACCGTGGTTACCCGACGCGGGTATCACCGTTCTTCATCACCACGGAGTTACGGTCGCACGGAACTACGGTCGCCGGCGTGAATTAGCGTCCGAGCGGAACCGCCTAATTGGTCGCCGAGCGCTTTGTTCCTTGGATTGTTTTGTTTCTCTCAGAAATCCTCCGTCTGCAGAACGGCTCGCCAACGACAAGCAGAGGTTCACATTCCACACATTCCAGATGCATCCGTCGCACAATGAATGTTTGATTGTTTTGTTGTTTTGTTGTCCTCCCCCCCCGTGTCCCCGGTGTCATCCCTCCTTAACGAGGCCGCGGTCTGAGCCGGGCGCCATGAGCAGAGCTCAGCGTTGGATCGGCGACAACCACAGCGCCTCATCCTCAGGCGCTCCCCACGGACCTCGTAAAGAAGAAGAAGAAGAAGAAGAAGAAGAAGAAGAAGAAGAAGAAGAAGAGGCCCAGCTGTGCAGAACTTGGCTGACATTTGAATCGTTACCAGCTGAACGCGTCTGAAGCGCCACTTCAACGAGGAACAGGAAACGACTGTTAGGAAGATGACTGAGCTGCTGCTGCTGCTGCTTCTTCTTCTTCTTCTTCTTCTTCTTCTTCTTCTTCTTCTTCTTCTTCTTCTTCTTCTTCTTCTCTTCTTCCGACATGAGCGATGAGTTCAAGCGCCGTCGGTTAGTCGCGGCGCCGTCGAGTCGAGTGCAAACACCTTCAGGTGTAACATGCGTTTTGATCCGCGATGCGTTCAGGGCTCTTTACGGCGGGGGGGGGGGGGGGGGGGCGTTACCGTGCTGCTTCCATTAATTCAAATTCGGAGAGAGAGAGATTTTTATTTCTTCGTGCTCTCCAGTTCTCGCTCGCCGCTCGGCGTCTCTGCGGCGCCGCCTGAATAATTCATCACAATATTTATGATCACTCTGAGGAACAATTAGATGGATTGGGATTAAGAATCGGGAAAGAGGGCGAGGGGGAGGGAGGGGGAGAGGAGAGGGCGAGGGGGGAGGAGAGGGCGAGGGGGAAGTGGGAGGGGGAGAGCAGCTCCTATGCTGATGGTTTTCTGGGGGGGCGTCGCTCTCAAATATTCTCTAAATAAAGCCGAGCGGATTACTTCTCCCTCTTCTTCTTCTTCTTCCTCCTTCTTCTTCTTCTTCTTCTTCTTCTTCTTCTTCTTCTTCTTCTTCTTCTTCTTCTTCTTCTTCTTCTTCTTCTTCTTCCCCTCTTCTTCTTCTTCTTCTTCTTCTTCTTCTTCTTCTTCTTCTTCTTCTTCTTCTTCTTCTTCCCCCTCTCGTGTTTTAAGAGGAAGCTTCTTAACATTCCCGCGCGGCGACGCTACATTTCCAACTCGGGCTAACATCACATTTTTTTTATCTCAATTGCGATGAGAAGCACACCGCGCCGCGGCGCCCAGCTCTGACCACCGGGGGGCGCCGGCTGGATGTTGTTTGATGTCTCAGAGGGAACCCGGTGTCCGGGGCGTGTTCCTCCTTCTGGTTCCACGTTCTCACGTCCCGCCGCTCGCCGTTTTACCTTTGCGTTGATAATCTCGAGGTCACGGGTCTGAGCTCTGCTCACCGATTGGCTGCAGATATTCTCCGTCTCCTATTGGCCGGCTCGTTACACGGCGGCTGTTAGCACTGGAGCTAATAGCACGGCGGCTAACGGCACCGTGGCTCAAGTTGAATTTTTGGAAAGTGAGAAACGTTTTCGTCCTCAAAAACCTTTTATTGTGAAAGGCGTTTCTTTCGGTTTATTCGTTCCTTTTTTTTCCCGAGTGAAAATATTCAGAGAAAAACACTTAAAGTGAATTAATTAGATTCATTAAGAATTACATTAAAATAAATCTTCATGTGTGAAAACCTGAAGAGGCCTAAGTAGTTCACTTTAGCCTCTCTCTCCCCTCCCTTCCTCTCTCCCCCCTCTCCCCCTCCCTTCCTCTCTCCCCCCCCTCCCTAGGAACAGAGGGATGAGTTAAAGCAGGTTCCTGAAGCCTCGACTTTAAACTCATTATCTCTGCGAAACGAAGGCGCTGCGATGAAGTTAATCACGCAGCACGAGAGAGAAGAAGAAGAAGAAGTGTGGGGATTCCTATGAAACGAGGTGACCTGAAGGCACCGCCCCTCCACTCAGCTCCATCGTCTCTCTCCCCAATTAGAGGGTCTCCGTAACGGATGGAGAGATCCTGACCTCTCCGTTAATTAAACATCTCTCTCTCTCTCTCTCTCCCTCCCTCTCTCTCTCTCTCTCTCTCTCTGTGTGTGTGTGTGTGTGTAGCTGATGAGGTCCACACGTTGGTGTTGTGCTGGTTGGCTCTAGACCGATACAGCTGCTGACGGCTTGGAGCCGGCTGCTGCAAAGCATTGTGGGTAATGAATATTAACCCCCCCCCCATGTATAGAGGCCTTCAGGCTACAAGTGTGACATGGTGGAGGGTCTCAGAGGGTAACTGTTATTGAGGACCACCTGGATATGGGTTACGTGTGTGTATGTATGTGTGTATGTGTGCGTGTGTTAATATGTGTGTGTGTGTGTTAGAATGTGTGTGTGTGTGTGTGTTAGAATATGTGTGTGTGTGTGTGTGTATGTGTGTATGTGTGTGTGTGTGTGTTAGTATGTGTGTGTGTTAATATGTGTGGGGGTGTTAGAATTCGTGTGTGTTAGTGTGTGTGTGTGTGAGTGTTAGAATGTTTGTGTGTGTGTGTGAGTGTGTGTGTTAGTATGTGTGTGAGTGTGTGTGTGCGTGAGTGTGTGTGTTAGTATGTGTGTGAGTGTGTGTGTTAGTATGTGTGTGAGTGTGTGTGTGCGTGAGTGTGTGTGTTAGTATGTGTGTGAGTGTGTGTGTGCGTGAGTGTGTGTGTTAGTATGTGTGTGAGTGTGTGTGTGCGTGAGTGTGTGTGTTAGTATGTGTGTGTGTCTTTTCTTCGTTTTGAATGATTCCGTGTCATCGTAAGTTTTTGATGAACAGCTAAATTAAATCTCTCTCTCATCTCAGGACGGCGACCTTCACAAGGTCAGAGGTCAGAGGTCAGAGGTCAGCGGTCAGAGGTCAGAGGTCAGCGGTCAGAGGTCAGGACAACAAAGAGGGAAAGACGACCATTTAATCCTCTTTTTACCAGATATATACAAACATACATACATGTATTAGTATGGAGCTAACACAGCCACGTCGTGTAGAGGGGGGGGGGTGTGTGTGTGACCCCGCCCCCCCCTCTGCCCCCCCCACCCCCCCCCCTCGGGGCTCCGCTGCCTGACGAATGAAAAGTATCACAAACTTTGACTTTTAATCTGCGGAACAATCTGGACGAGGTCAGAGCTGTGATTTGGGGAAGATTCTGTCACTTTCTTCAATCTCACACACACACACACACACACACACACACACACACACACACACACACACACACAGCAGGTCAGTGGGGGCTTGTTTTCCAGCTCCAGGCCACCCATGGGAAATGTAATTCCCTTCCTCTGGTCAGTCGGGTGTAGGAGGTGTGTGTGTGTGTGTGTGTGTGTGTGTGTGTGTGTGTGTGTGTGTGTGTGTGTGTGCGGGGGGGGGGCTCCCTCATTAGGAGCTGAGTGTGTGACTGCCCCCCCCCCCTTGTGCATGTTTAAGATGATCACACAAAGGAGCAACAAATGACCAGCTGTGAATCACAGGGAGGGGGGGGGCAGGAGGGCCCCCCCCCCCCCCCCGTGACTTCCTGCAGGGCAGTTGCTGCCTGTGATGGAGAAGGTGGGTTAAGCCTTGCCCTGTCCATTACTCAGCGGGGGGGGGCTCTAATGAGATAACCCCCCCACCTGAAATCCACGAGCCGGAGAAAAGCAACGCTACCTGAACAAGGAGGCTGATGAACACGCGCGCTAGTAATATATGTATTCCTTATATATATTTATATGTATTACTTATATATATTTATTAAATAAACCGTTCTGCTCTCTGGTGCAGGATGTGATTTTTAAGACATATTGTTATATTTTAATTCCTCTATGTTTTGATGTTTTATTTCCAGAGGGACGACAGAAAATAACACATTAAGGAATTTAGAAGTATTTTGTTAATTTTTCTTATTGCTTCTGTATAATTAGATTTTTTTATTGAATTCAGAAATAATGAAAACAACAAATAAGTAAATAAATAAACAAATAAACAAAGCTCTGACCTGGTTCATCAGGATGGATCTGAATTAAATCTGAGATGTCAATCAAAGTTCATCACGTTGTGTTTACAGCACATATTATGGGATGGATACATATTATGGGATGGATATAAATTATGGGATGGACACATATTATGGGATGGATACATATTATGGGATGGATATAAATTATGGGATGGATATATATTATGGGATGGATATAAATTATGGGATGGACACATATTATGGGATGGATACATATTATGGGATGGATACAGGAACATATTATGGGATGGATACAGGAACATATTATGGGATGGATACAGGAACATATTATGGGATGGATACAGGAACATATTATGGGATGGATACAGGAACATATTATGGGATGGATACAGGAACATATTATGGGATGGATACAGGAACAGATTATGGGATGGATACATATTATGGGATGGATATATATATTATGGGATGGATACAGGAACATATTATGGGATGGATACAGGAACATATTATGGGATGGATACAGGAACATATTATGGGATGGATACAGGAACATATTATGGGATGGAGGACTCGTAAGGCGGCGGCTGTCGCTGCTGGAAACGAGTTCTGACGGCAGTCGAGTTGTTTTAATGTTTTAAAAACGTTATATTCAGGTCAGGGAAGAGAGAGATAGAGAGAGGGAGAGAGAGAAGGAGGGAGAGAGGGAGATGGAGAGAGGGAGATGGAGAGAGAGGAAGAGGGAGAGAGGGAGATGGAGAGAGAGGAAGAGAGGGGGAGAGAGATAGTGGGAGAAAGAGGGAGGCCGAGAGAGAAAGGGAGAGAAGGAGGGAGGGAGATGGAGAGAGAGGGAGGGAGAGAGATGGAGAGAGAGGGAGGGAGAGAGAGAGGGGGAGAGAGAGAGAGGGGGAGAGAAAGAGAGAGAGAGAGGGGGAGAGAAAGAGAGAGAGAGAGGGGGAGAGAAAGAGAGAGAGAGAGAGAGAGAGAGTCGTGCTCCTGACTCGTCCCCAAAGTGAACTTGTGTCTCTGTGATGGTGAAGCCAGCAGACGCTCCGCCTCCTTCAGGCACGCCATCGTTAGGGCGGCGCGGCGTCAGTGGCGAGCGGCGAGCGTGGAGACGGAGTGACTCCTCCCCCCCCCCCCCCCCCGGCCTCAGGGATCTACGTCACATGACCACGACTGACGGCCGTCGTGTTTATCCGACTCGCCGTGGCTCAGCGGTCGATACGCGGCGCTGAGATCAGAGTCACGGAGGAACAGTTTCTAGAGGCCGTGAGGTGAGGCTCCTCCCCCAGAGCACAGGCTCCTCCCCCAGAGCACAGGCTCCTCCCCCAGAGCACAGGCTCCTCCCCCCGAGCACCGCTGCTCTGGGGGAGGAGCCTCACCTCACGGCCTCGAGCCGCAGGAAGCACCTTGATTCAGAGGTAAAGTTAAAGAGCTCTTTCCAGATGATTCTGGTTGATATCTGCTCCGTGAACACATGGAGTGTGTGTGTGTGTGTGTGTGTGTGTGTGTGTGTGTGTGTGTGTGTGTGTGTGTGTGTGTGTGTGTGTGTGTGTGTGTGTGTGTAGGAGGTTGCAGGACTACAGTGTTGGTTTGACCTCGTGGACTCCTGTAGGAACATCGCCCTCTGGAAAGGAAAGAAGAAGAAGAAGAAGAAGAAGAAGAAGAAGAAGAAGAAGAAGAAGAAGAAGAAGAAGAAGAAGAAGAGCATCCCCCTCAAACATCCGTCTGGTCTGATGGTCACAGTGAAGAAGACGAGCAGGAGGAGACGGACGAGGACGAAGACGACAGCGGCGGCGTCTGATGAGAACAAACGAGCGTCCCGGTGATTCACGGCGAGCAGCTGCTCCTTTAATTGGTCACGTGACGCCGAGAGGAAGAGGAAGAGGAAGAGGAGCTGGACGCTTGTTTCTCTCCGATCATTCTGGAGCGCACGAACACAACGGAGACAGGACGTTGTGTGCACGTGTGTGTGTGTGTGTGTGTGTGTGTGCATGCATGTGTGTGTGCATGCATGTGTGTGCGTGTGCATGCATGTGTGTGCATGCATGTGTGTGTGTGTGTGCATGCATGTGTGTGTGTATGTGTGCGTGCATGTGTGTGAGTGTGTGTGTGTGCGTGCATGCGTGTGTGCGTGTGTGTGTGCGTGCGTGCGTGCGTGTGTGCGTGTGTGCGTGCGTGCGTGCGTGCGTGTGCGTGTGTGTGATGCCATGGATTACGACCGCCGCCATGTTGTCGACTTCTTTCTCTCGCAGCCGGTGAACAGGAAGTGACATCATCGGTACGCCGCCATGAGGCGTTTCAGTTAATTCATGAACATGAATAATTGCTGAGAAACGTTGATAGCTTAGCATGTAGCCTGCACTGTATTTTATTTTGAAAATTAATCCACGCTAAATGTTTTTTCCTCATAATTAATAGATAACTCAAACGTGGATCTGGTTTTACACGTTGTGTACTTGTCGTATTTCTTTGAGCTGGTTGACTGAATATAAATGAAGCATCGGAACACGAGAGGAACATAGGCGTCCAAACCTTCGGCCTGATCACAAATCAGAGGAAATATAACGGGACACTTTTTGGCTGAACTTCAAGTTGCCGGCAAATTCATATATAATATTCTTTTTACCAACTCGGCAAGTTTCGCAGCAGAATTACGTTCATGGAGGGAGAATTAAAATAAACAGTGCATAATTATATATATATATATATATATATATATATATATATATATATATATATATATATAGATTTATATATATGTTACAAAATATATGAAGGAATTACATTTACCTATATATTTTATTTATTTCTAGATACATTTATTTCCATATATATATATATGAATAAATATATATATGGAAATAAATGTATCTAGAAATAAATAAAATATTTACAACATTTTATATATATATATATATATATATATATAAATGCATATATTTATATAAATGTATTCATAATCAGATGAATTAGAATGATTATTAATGGCGTTCGCCCCGCCGGGGGGTCGCCTCACCTGTCTGAGATATTTACATCATAAACAGAGTGAATTATGGGAGTTTGAGGAGGAGGTCACCGCTTTAAAACACGGGGGGAGGGGTGTGAGGGGGTGGGGGGGCGTCTCTCCTGTACGAGTTAAACTCTGATTATTACGCGTAAAAATAAAACATTCACATTTTATGCAAGATCTTTTTTTTAAATGACTAATGTGCCAAGAAATTATGCAAAGTGCTCGTGGATCTGACAATATTTACGGCGTCAGCGTCGGCTAATCACAGACGAGACATATGCGGCGCCGTGGCGTTGATAACACGGCGAGTGGCGAGGGTTCAGGACGTAATTACACATTAGTGGTTTTGTCGGGTGTAATATTTTGGCATCAGCATAATAACAATATTGTTGTTTTTTAATTCTGGTGCCTAACGTTATGTTATCAATATTCATGTTGCTATTTGGTGGTAAAGTACTTTTTTTTGGTTAATTAAGTGACAGTTAAAGTGCAAATTATGATTTAAAAAGAAATCCACAACAAGATGTTTAAATTAAAAAAGTCAGAAAAGATAATAAATCTCTTCAACGTGGAATTAAGTAAAAAACAACGTGTGATCACACAAAATAAATTAAAAATAAACAATAATAATAATAAAAATAAATAAATCTATATATTTTTAAGAGTTTTAACGAAGTGGGAGGAACAGCTCGCTGCCTGGTGACTCATTCGTTTAGTTTATTACTGGTGATGTGACACAAACACATACACACACACACATATACACACACACACACACAGCCTCTTGTCAGGAACCGAACACACGGCGCCCGAGACCCGACGGCGAGGCCGGCTCACGGCTCCGGCGTGTCGCCGCCCCCCGGTGGCGGCGTCCCACCCCCCCGCCGCCAGTCAATCAATGCGAAAATAAATGTATCACAATTTGGGTCAATGTGGCGGAGGGAGCGGCGCCCGCGGCTCTGCAGGTGAGCGCCGCCTCTTTCCTCGCTTTACATCATCCGGCGCTTCACTCAGGAACTCACGGCGCGATCCAGAGCGACTGACGGGGGAATCCCCGACAGACGCTGATGAAACCCTTGCGTCACCGTGTCCCGGGGGGGGGGGGGGTATGGAGATGTAGGATGTGAGCGTGACGTGGTCCTGCAGGTGGAGCCCCAACCGGAGCTGGAAGAGTGAATCTCACTCAAGGAGACGAAGAGTTTGGGTTCTCTGTTTGACGTTAGCTGCTGAGCTAATCACGGGACGCGTCTTTTTTTATCGCAAACTCCCGACGCCTTCCCGATGTTTGTCACGCTGCAAAGAGTCGGACTCAAAAACAAGAACAAAATAAACGAGGGAATTTTAGACCGACTGGAAATAATAAAGTTACGAAAAACGTGACTTGACAAAAGTCTCTCGAGCCTCGGAGAAACACGATGTCTTAAAGCTGAGCGGCAGGATGGAAATCACGGGAACGCTCCCCGGTCCTCCTGCAGACAGCCGGCGTCTCCTCGTAATGAGAGATTCACCGTGTGGAGATAATCGTGGAAGGAAGGAAGGAAGGAAGGAAGGAAGGAAGGAAGGAAGGAAGGAAGGAAGGAAGGAAGGAAGCAAGCCCCCCCCCCCCATGAGTCCAGATAAGAGCCCTCCAGAAGCCCCTCCCCCTCCCTGTTGCCGTGACCCGTGAATCTGGAAGCCGAGGCGTCTGGGAACCTCGGGTCTTGTTTATTGCGTCGGGGAGCCGGCAGCCATCGTACGATGATGATGATGAGCCCCCCGGTGGAGGAGCTCACACAGACTTTCATTAGCGTCTCCTCCTCGCTGTCGTAGTATTTACAGTCTCACACGGGGGAAACAAATAAACTGCGTGATTAACAAGTTTAGTTTTTTTCCCGGCGCCGCGCCTCCGAGCGCCACCTCGCCGACTTAATGATTCTTAATGGCTTCTTAATGACTTCTTAATGACTTCATCAGGAGATCCCGCCGCGGCACGTCGTGGCGGGCGGGGCGCCGCCCCCCGAGACCCGCGCCGCGCGGCGCTAACCCTCGCCTCTCGGGTGTTTCCTCTCCGCTCCAGACGACAAGCTATTCTAAATCCGCTTCATCCGCGGCGAGCGCCTCCGACTCCACGACACGAGCGTTTAATCCCCCGGTCGCCGGCGGGGGGGCGAGTGATGTGAGGCGCGGGACGGCGTGCGGCGGCTGATGTGCAAGAAGGCGTTTAAACGTTTCTTTTAAACGGCTAACGGGGGAGGGACGTCCGCCGAGGTCTCGTCGCGCCGACCTCGGCACATCGGAGTCACGCCGATGTCGCGCAACACGTCGCGCTGGAGAAGGCGTCGAGGAAACACGGCGGCGGCCGACAGGCCTGAGAGACGGCGAGCAGGGAACAGAAAACCTGAGACTTCAACAGAACGCAGTTCATGACTTAGAATCTTCTGGCACCGCAGAATAACCCCGAGGACTCTTCATCATCATCAATCATCATCATCATCATCATCATCATCATCATCTTCATCGTCTCAGGATCAGAAACCGTAACAGACGTTTCCTTTTCTTTGTAAACGTTCAGAAGCGTTTGAAGTTATTAGCTAACGAGGAAAATTGCGATTGGCGGATCTGTTCAACGTGGTTAATAAATATACAGAGACGTTAAAGTGACGTTTAGTCGTGAAATAAATAAAAGGATAAACACGTGAGTGAGGGACTTAGTAACGGGCTGGGTGGCGGATCGCACCGCCGCCATCTTGGTGAGCGCCAACAACCCTCGTGAAGCGAAGCCCAGCCGCCGCGCCTCGAGGGGCGAGGGGGCGTCGCGCAGAGGGGGGGGGGATGTGAGCGCCTTCTCTACCGCGTCGACCCTGAACGCATCAACGCCGCCGAGTCTCATCCGAGGGATTTCACCCAGTCGATAACGTGGATTCTATTGTGTCCCGCGTTCAGTAAACGCATCACGTAATTGGGTTTTTGGGTTTCTATGGTGTGGTTTCCTTAATTAGTCGAGTTTATTCTCATATTTGATTTGATTCACAACCTAAAGAACCAAAGAAAACCCTCAATATCAAAATGGTTAAACACTAAAGATATGTATATGTACTTTTACAGTTTTGTTTTTTCATTTAGATGTTTGTTGATGTAGGTCTGTATATATGTGTTTATATATTTTTTTAATATATCTATACTGTTCTTTGATATTTTTCTTTATTTTATATTCATTTTCTGATGTATTTTATATTAATTCAGGATAGGAATATATAAGCATTTTTTGCTTCTACCTTTTCAATCTTTGTTTTTTTATATTATATAGAAAAATATTCTATTGTATTTGATTGACTGAATACAAATACACAACAGTACACAATAATAATTTAAATAATTTGTTATAGTTTTTGTGTGTTTTGTCATTAGTGGTTGTCCCACAGGAACTAAGGAGGTATATATATGTATGTATATATGGAAGAATATATTTTCCGATCTTTCTCACCTGCTGATTCAAGGTGTAATCTATAACTAATTTTTTAAAATCCCAAATTAATTTCGAATTCTCCCTGAAACGAGAAAAAAAACCACAAAGCGCAAAATAAGTATAAGATGGTCGGAGCGAAGCGGACGCCGGCGAGGTCATGAGCCGCGTCCCGGGGAGCGATCCCCGGAACACGCCGCCCATCACCGCCGGTATGATCCGTCCATCACACGGAGCTCAGGGCGGTCCGATGTCACTTTGACGGCTTTTCCTTTATTCTCCGCGTATGCTATCAGGAAACCGGGTTTAGATGCAGGGGGGGGGGGGGGAGCAGATGGCGTTGCTTTAGTGTGGGATTTGTTTTAAGTCGCCGAGCTTCTGCTTTCTGTCTTCTGCTCCCCGCGTGTAGTCTTTCCGGGTAACGGGATGCTAACCGTGTTTGAGCTAACGGGAGTGTGGGCGCCGCTCCTCCTCCTCCTGCTTTCTGTTCCTTCTCTCCGCCGACTCGTCCTCCTGCTTTCATACTCCAACCGTCCTCCTCAAGCCCACAGCGGAGAATATATTTTTATATAGTTATGCCAAATAATTAGGAAATATTTGGAGAGGCGCTCGCAGCGTGGGCGGCCATCTTAAAAACAACAAAAACAACGCACACCCACACAAAGTAGAGATCACACACACACTTCATATACACACACAGTAGAGTTCCTACACACAAGAGAGAATACAACTTATATATATATATATATATATATATATATATATATATAGAAACATCCAGAAGATCTCAGAATATAATATAAATAATTTAGTAAATATAAATAATGCATATATAATAAATATATATAAATCAAAGAAACATTGAGAAGATCTCATAATAAAATTTATCATTTATATTACATTATCAGATCTTTTGTATGTTTGTGATATATATATATATATATATATATATATATATATATATATATATATATATTTAATATACTGTTTATGCATTTATATATAATTTTATGATATAGTAAATATTTAAAAAAAGGCCTCCGATTACATTAATACCGACATAATAAACACATTTAGTGAAATGTGTCGCATTAATTATTTTTAAAGCTTTCTTTCAGACGCAGATCTTTCTGCCCGATTTTTGACTCGATTCAGGCGTTACGTTTTTACCGCCCCCCCCCCCCGCCGCCCCCTCGCCTCGTTTCATTCGCGCCGCGAGCGCTAACCCCGAAGAGCTTCATCAACAGCCGGAGCGCTAAAGAGTTCGGAGCGTTTTTTAATCAAATGCGGCGCGGTGAATTATTCAGTGCGGTTCATTTGGGGAGGTCAAGTTCTACTTGGGAAATTAACAACAACAACAACAACAACAGGAAGCTCCCCCAGTTCAGCGCGCCGGATAATAGGGAGATCATGAGAGCCGGGACTTTAGTCACGAGGCGACGGCGAGGGACGACACCGTGACCCACGCCGGCTGGAGGAGACGAGCCACTGTTAGCCGGGGACCGTTAGCCAGTAACCGTTAGCCGGTCACCATTAGATGTTATTGCTAACGTGTTCACTAACTTCCCATGGCGTCATCGGGGACCAGGTAAACTCCCCCCCCCCCGGCTGACCCTCGCCTGCTCCCGGCTAACGGAGTCATTACTTATGCAGCGACGCCCTTGGGAGTCTTTGCCGTGTTTACTCAGTCACGGCACGGCGGCGCCGGGTAAATGAGCCGCTCGCACCAATTTGTCCTGGACGACGGAGCTTTGGGGCTCCACCCGGTGTGTGTATGTGTGTGTGTGTGTGTGTGTGGGGGGGGGGGTTCAACGCAGCGGCGTGGCGTTGGGAGCCGACCTGGAACCGCGGACACGGGGGTCCCGAGGGCGCCACAGCAGTTCGGTGTCACTTTTGGAAATAAATGAGTTTAGTTTTTCTAGAGATGCTTTTTTGGGACTTTCTTCTTCTTCTTCTTTTATTTTATTTTTTAAAACACGCCCCCAGAGGACGCCATGGTCGGTCAGTGAGCGCCTCCTCCCTCGTAAAACACAGACGGGAGTTTTATGGAGGTTGAACTCAAAGGACGAATGAAGACAAAGCGAATTTCGGC
Organism: Liparis tanakae; assembly: GCA_036178185.1. Classification (NCBI taxonomy): domain Eukaryota; kingdom Metazoa; phylum Chordata; class Actinopteri; order Perciformes; family Liparidae; genus Liparis; species Liparis tanakae. The sequence goes on along the minus strand of CM070091.1, from coordinate 18,700,039 downwards.
GCCAGTCGGTACTTGAACGCATCACGTGAAAGTCTGATTGAGACAGGAATCCATCCACTGGGGGGGTTGGGCCGACTTATCGCCCTCCCAGGGTTCCTGAGGCCAGAAACACGATAAAATCATATTATATATTTAGGCACATGAATATGACGTTGGTACTTGAACGCATCAAGCAGGGTTCTTACAAATTTTGACTAGTGGATTTCCAGGACTTTTCCATGACTTGAAACCAAATTTCCATGACCAAACTGAAATCTCGGTATGAATATAAATCTTTTTGGAAAATTGTGCGTATAGAAAAATGGAAAATTGTGCGTACGCCGGCTTATATTTTGAGCATCTTTCTTTAAAAAAAACATATAAATTATTTGAAACTCGGCGTAAATGAACATGTGATTATAAAACATTTCCATGACTTTTCCAGGCCTGGAGATGACCACTTAAAAATGTTTCCAGGTTTTCCATGACCGTACGAACCCTGATCAAGTACCGACGGCGGTGCTCAGATGTGGGTATGCGTCCCCCTGGGGGTACGTGAAGGCACTACAGGGGTAAATGAGATTTGTAAAAAATATATTTAAAATAAGCATCTATTAAAAAAACACATTTAAAAATAGAACACAAGTGTATTTCCATGATCAGAAGTGTATATATTATATATTCACTAGATACTGATGGCACGACGCTGTGTGTTTGACATGAACATGAAGTCTGTTTGACTCTATGCTGGGAAAAACGCGTTAGCCGGAGTCCGCCGCTAACGGCGCCGGCTACCGTGGGAATGAAGAGAGGACTACGGAACGTGACTCCATTAAGTGTTGCTGCGCTGCCGCTTTCCTTGATTCATGAAGCCTCTTGTCTGCAGGAACACTGGGAGCCGCCCAGTAAAACCAGTGGGAGCAGATGGGGCTAAGCAGCCTTGCTCGAAGGCACCCGACTCGCTTAATGCGGCAGAGCAACCTCGTTCCCTTCCTCCTCGTTCCCTTCCTCCTCGTTCCCTTTGCTCCTGGTCAAAGGCCTCCGTGAGGCCGCCGCTCATCACTCATTCGGCAATTAGAAAGGTAATAAATAATATATATTTAAAGTGAGTATTATTACATTTAAAGACCTAAGAATTACAACGTTGACGATGAGAAGCTGGAGTACGAAAACTTAAAAAATACAGTTTTACCATGAGCAGAATGAGTTCATGCTGTAGTATATATATATATATATATATATATATATATATATATATATATATATATAAAGATATATATAATATATATATAGAAATATAATATATATATATATATATATAATATATAATATATATATAGAAATATTTCATATATATTATATATATACATATAGATAGATAGATAGATATATTATTGTTCAATACATATATATATTAATATATATTTATATATATATTAATATATATAAACTTAGTTATAAACTTACGTGGCTCACGCAAAAATTAAAGTCAGATTATTTTGACTAATATGGACTTTCAGTCTTTTTCTTTGTTTATTTAAAAAGCTTATATCTTTTACATCTTGTATATGTTTTATATGTTTTAGAATTCTGCCATCAACTGGCAGCTTTCGGCATTTCTTTAGTGACCGCTCGGAGGCGTTTATTTAGCTCCGAGTCTCGAGGGCGTGAAAAAAAGAAATATGCCATGAATCAATTAAACAGAGAACGTATGTGAGAGAGAGAGAGGGAGAGAGAGGGAGAGAGAGAGAGAGAGAGAGAGAGAGGATCATTTAACAAGCTTCCTCCAGAGTTTAATTGCTAGGAGCGAGAGAGGCAACGTTATCCCCGGCAACACAGTGTAGCCGGGGTCTAGTGGCCGGGGGTTGGGTGGCTACCGGCTGTATCCACTCCCCACACAATGCAGCGCCCACTGAGCCCGATAATCCTCTCAGGCCCTCCTCCTCCTCCTCCTCCTCCTCCTCCTCCTCCTCCTCCTCCTCCTCCTCCTCCTCCTCCTCCTCATAGAAAACCACATTCAAACCCGGGAAATCTCCTCTTCCCCCTTTTTCCTTCATTTTGTTCTCGCGCTCTTAAAGAAGACCAATCAGTGGGCGGCGTTGTGCGTGGGCGTCGCTGCAGAGAGGAAGACTTCAATAAAAAGGCGGGGCTTGTTTTCTCCGTGACTCGGGGAGAGCGGCCATGTTTTCAATGTCCCCGTGTGAAGCGGTCAGAGGGCTTGTTGGGATAATCCAGGGTTACCCCCGCCCCCCCCCCCAGGCCTCTTTTAAATTGCCCTTCAAAATAAAATGTCAACCATCTCAGATGCCGGTCCGACTCGTGGAGGCGTCACATTTTCCTCCGGCGAGTCGATTTCTCCGTGTCCCGGAGGTTCATCGCTCATCGCCGACACCGAGGAGAGAACAATGGATCCCTTTGTCTTCTCACCAGGAGAGGAGCTCAACGTCTCCTCTTTATACTCTTTTTACTTTGAGCTCAACTCAGGAACATCAGTTCATGAACTTTTAATACCGAGTCGTCTGAGCGTAAAATACTTCAAACTGTTGAGTGTTGTGTTATATTTCTCGTCAGTCTGATAATACTGTATATTAAGTAAGAATGTATTTATTTTTCTTTCCTTGTAATAAGTATTTGTCGTATTTATCGATGTATATATATTTATTATCATCTTATTGCAGACTTCTAAACCTCCTTCAATAGATCCAATAAGGAGGTGAACTCTCCTCCCTAAGGTGGAGGTGAACTCTCCTCCCTCTACAGAGTCGCTCCATCAGGTGTGCAGCCGGTCCTACCTGTCGGAGGAGGAGTCAGTCGGAGCCGACGCCCAGGTGAAGTCCGATGTCCACGCCGCCGCCGGCTTCCTGCGAGGAAAACGGAGACGCCGTTACTCCACCAGCTCGTTACACCACCAGCTCGTTACTCCACCAGCTCGTTACACCACCAGCTCGTTACACCACCAGCTCGTTACACCACCAGCTCGTTACTCCACCAGCTCGTTACACCACCAGCTCGTTACACCACCAGCTCGTTACACCACCAGCTCGTTACACCACCAGCTCGTTACACCACCAGCTCGTTACACCACCAGCTTGTTACTCCACCAGCTCGTTACACCACCAGCTCGTTACTCCACCAGCTCGTTACACCACCAGCTCGTTACACCACCAGCTCGTTACTCCACCAGCTCGTTACACCACCAGCTCGTCTCACAGGTGGAGTCAGGCGTAGCGACGTAGTTCAGCTGGCTGCTGCAGCCGAGAGGAACACGGAGGAGCAACAGATCACATCGCCTCCACCTCAATGAAGAGAGGAGCAACATTCCGGCTAACGGAGGACGAGAGGCGCTAAAGCTAAATAAACACAAAGATTAATAAATATTAAATAAACCGTCAGAAGAACTGAGAGAACGGAACCTTCTGGAGAAACAACCTGAACACGAGGAGAGAGGGAGGACACGGGGTCACACACACACACACACACACACACACACTTTCACACACACACACACACACACACACACACACTTTCTCCTCGCCTCCTGCCCTTAGAGGAGGAGATGTCTGAGCTCCTCCCTCCTCCCTCCTCCCTCCTGCCTCCTCCCTCCTCCCTCCTCCCTCCTCCCACCTCCCTCCTCCCTCCTCCCTCCTGTATCCTCCCTCCTCCCTCCTCCCACCTGCCTCCTCCCTCCTCCCTCCTCATCGTTTCTCAGCTTCACTCTCAGACTCGTGGATTTCGTTGTTTCCTCTTTGAAGCTTGTTTCATGTTGTTGACATTTGCCCGTCTGTTTGTTTGTTGTGCCCTTCTGAATAAGTAAATAAATAAATAAAAGGTAAACGTGTTGACTCATTTGCATAAAGCTCCGCGTGTTTGACAAACAGGAAACAAACAACATGCTAATGTTCCCGTCGTTAGCATGTTGCGCTGCCCTTTAAGGATGGTCCTCATGCTGAAGAACGGGAGGTAAACAACAACAACAACAATATTAACAATGTTGGAAGTCGAACATGCAGCAGCGACTGCCTCGCTCAGGGTTTGCAGCGGCTCGATGAAAAGTTTGTGGTTGTTGTTCCTTTAGTTTGAAGGACTTTCCAACAACAACACACATTCAACAGAGACAACAATCAGAAAGATGGCCCCCCCGATCCTTAAGTGACGCCTGAGATCAAAGAGACCAACAGGAAGTGACACCTGAGATCAAAGAGACCAACAGGAAGTGAAGCCTGAGATGAAAGAGACCAACAGGAAGTGACGCCTGAGATCAAAGAGACCAACAGGAAGTGAAGCCTGAGATGAAAGAGACCAACAGGAAGTGACGCCTGAGATCAAACAAACCAACAGGAAGTGACACCTGAGATCAAACAGACCAACAGGAAGTGAAGCCTGAGATGAACGAGACCAACAGGAAGTGAAGCCTGAGATGAAAGAGACCAACAGGAAGTGACGCTTGAGATCAAACAGACCAACAGGAAGTGACACCTGAGATCAAACAGACCAACAGGAAGTGACACCTGAGATCAAAGAGACCAACAGGAAGTGACGCCTGAGATCAAACAGACCAACAGGAAGTGACGCCTGAGATCAAAGAGACCAACAGGAAGTGACACCTGAGACCAACAGGAAGTAGATCTCATCACCCTCACTGACCCAGAGCTTAGCACCATCATGGAAGAAAAGCTTCTGCCCAATACACACACACACACACACACACACTGGAGCTGGCGCGATGCGTTCGAGGACAGCTGGTGAAAGGAGCGCCGCTGGAGGAGGCGACTCAGGTGACATCTGCGCCTCCTGCTGCGGCGGCGAGGAAACACTAAACAAGTGAATTACGACACGAACGGCGGCGCTCTGCAAGCTGTCGCTCCACATCGGGCCGCCGTCATTACACACACACACACACACACCGACAGACACACACACACACACACGCACCGACAGACACACACACACACACACACGCACCGACAGACACACACACACACACACGCACCGACAGACACACACACACACACACACGCACCGACAGACACACACACACACACACACACACGCACCGACAGACACACACACACACACACGCACCGACAGACACACACACACACACACACACACACGCACCGACAGACACACACACACACACACGCACCGACAGACACACACACACACACACACGCACCGACAGACACACACACACACACAGGCAGACACACACACCAACGGACACACATACACACACACACGCACCGACAGACACACACACACACACACACACACGCACCGACAGACACACACACACACACACACGCACCGACAGACACACACACACACACACACACAGGCAGACACACACACCAACGGACACACACACACACACACACACACGCACCGACAGACACACACACACACGCACCGACAGAGACACACACAGGCAGACACACACACCAACGGACACACACACACACACACACAGACACACACACACACGCACCGACAGACACACACACACACACACACGCACCGACAGAGACACACACAGGCAGACACACACACCAACGGACACACACACACACACACACACAGACACACACACACACGCACCGACAGACACACACACACACACACGCACCGACAGAGGCAGACACACACACCAACGGACACGCACCGACACAGACACACACACACACACACACACACACACACAGGGTACTCGTTGGTTTATGGAGTGGCCGTTGGTGGTTGGATGACTGATTCTCTCTCTCACTCCGTCTTTCCAAGCGAGCGACCCCCCCCCCCCCCCCCCATGACCCCTGCCCCCCCCGTATCGGGTGCCGTTGGTTTGACCCCGCCCCCTCTGAGTGAGATCAATCCTCCGTTGTGTAGACGAACGGGTGTGTTTGAGAACACGGAGGCCCGATGCCCTCGACGAGCCCGCGGGGGGGGGCACACACACACCGAGCTGTCACACACACACTTTCAATAACTTTCAAATCTCTCTCTCTCTTTCTCTCTCTCTCTCTCCTTGAAAGAAGCTGCAGAATAAAAGAGCCGATCACTCATCGCGCCGCTCGTCTCTTCAGGGAAATAACACGGAAACAAAGTCAGGATCCCCTCCAGGGTGGGGTGTGTGTGTGTGTGTGTGTGTGTGTGTGTGTGTGTGTGTGTGTGTGTGTGTGTGTGTGTGTGTGTGTGTGTGTGTGTGTGTGGGAGGATCAACGGCAATCAAAGGTGGATTTTTAAGAACGTAAAAAACTGAGAAATGAAAATGAAAAAAGAAAAACCCGACAGAGGAGCTCACACGACCCTTCCACAGGAGTGTGTGTGTAGAGGGAGGGGGGGCGTCTGTGTGTGTGGCATCTGTGTGTGTGTGTGTGTGTGTGGCATGTGTGTGTGTGTATGTATATGTGTGTGTGTCGAGTTCCTCCTGCTGATCGTATTCGCCTCATTAACATAATAAAACGACTAAACTTCAACACAGATAATGACTTATGTTACACAATAATACGCCCCCCCCCCACACACACACACACACACACACACACACCCCGCTCGCACACACACACCTCACCCCCTCATTATGGGGCTCAGACGTGGAGATCCAGAGAGTGAACATCAGTAAACATTCGTCTCCAGTAAACAACAACAACAACAACAACAACAACCAGGAGACGAGTCTAATTAAAAAGACGTGCAGACGCCTTGTGAGCGTCTGACGCGCTTAGTTCAGAACACTAGACAAGGAAAGGAAGCAAGGAAGCAAGGAAAGGAGCAAAGCTCTGTTCTTTGAGTCGTGAGTCTCACTGATCGGTGAACAGACCGTTAACTTTGAAACTGATCAGTTCAATAAGTAGACATGTAAATAAGGCTGTTGTTGTTGTTGTTGTTGTTGTTTTGGACATTAGACGTTGTTCAAGTTGTCTTTTTAGTTCCGTCTTTTTCTATGTGATATAGTCGATGACATCATCGTAAAGGACGGACACACATACACACTTGCTCACACACGCTAATACACACACACGCTCACACACACGCTAATACACACACACGCTCACACACACGCTAATACACACACACGCACACACACACACTCGTGTTCTCGGACTGTTTATTGTCGTCCTCGGCCCTCTTAACTCTGACAGTAACAGAATGAGATGGAGAGAGGAGCGGGCGCCATTAATCAGGATGTCGGGGGGGCGTGACGCGTCACACCGCTGGGGGGGGGGGGGGGCGTCACACCGCTGGGGGTCTGAAGCTCTTCTCACTAAATCTTCTTCACACGTCCAGCTGCAGCCTCCCGTTACAAACAAATAAATAAATAACCAAATCAATGAATAAATAAACACAGCCTCCCCCTGGACCAGATGCTAAAGTAGTGTTAGCATTTAGCATCTGGTCCTCTTCCTCTCCTCCACCTTCTCCTCTCCCTCGCCCCCATGCTCTTCCTCTCCTCTCCCTCCTCCTCCTCTTCCTCTCCTCCTCCATAAAGAAGTGCACATCCTGGTCCGCCGTCAGTCGGCCCGCCACGAAGCTTCTGGCGCCCAGGATGATTGACAGCTCCCCCCCCACACACACACACACACACACTACACATTCCACCCCCCCCCAACACTACACATTCCATAGCACCCCCCCCCCCCCCGCTATCAGTGACACCCAGATGTGCTGCAGCAGCTGTCTCAGATTATTCGTCCCGCGTTTCACCGACAGACGTCTGAATATTTAATGGAGCCGAGAGAATTCATGGTGTCACCGGGAGGAGAGAGAGGGGGGGAGGGGGGGAGGGGGAGAGATACAGAGAGGGAGGGAGGTGAGAGAGAGGAGAGAGAGAGAGGGGAGAGAGAGATACAGAGAAGAGAGAGAGGGAGGGAGATGGGGAGAGAGAGAGAGGTGAGGGGAGAGAGGGGGGTAGGAAGGTGGGAGGCTGGGGGGGAGGAGTTACAGGTAAAGACGAGGAACGACCCCGATGACATCACCATGTGGAACAAGACCGGAACGCCCTGACTTCCTGTTGTGTGTGTGGGGGGGGGGGGATGATGCAAAGGTTACGAGTGTGTGTGTGTGTGTGTGTGTGTGTGTGTGTGAGAGTGTCTTTGAGTGTGTGTGTCACTGCTTTCCTTTGTGTTTCTGTATATATGTGTATATGTGTGTGTCCCTGTGTTTGTGGGTGTGTGTGTGTGTGTGTGTGTGTGTATATATATATGTGTATATGTGTGTGTGTGTGTGTGTCTGTGTTTGTGTGTGTGTGTGTGTGTCCCTGTGTGTGTGTCCCTGTGTGTGTGTGTGTGTGTGTGTCCCTGTGTGTGTGTGTGTGTGTGTGTGTCCCTGTGTGTGTGTGTGTGTGTGTGTGTGTGCCCTGTGTGTGTGTGTGTGTGTGTGTGTCCCTGCGTGTGTGTGTGTGTATGTGCGTCTCTCCTCACGTCATACTCGGGTCACTCGAGGTAAAAACGTTTCTCTGATTCCTCGATGAATAAAAAATGATTCCTGAAGTGAATAAAACACGAGGAACAATTATTTATATTCATTATTTAGAAATAAATAAATAAAATGACTCATAGTTGTGTGACCCCCCCACGGAGAGGAGGCCCGATGAGGGGGGGGGGGGGTGGCCTTTGATGAGGACACGTAGGTGTGTGTGTCCCACGGACTGAATACACACACACACACACACACACACACACACACACACACACACCCTCCCTCATTAGCGGCCTCCTCGGGGTGCGATGCTCCTCCTTTAATTAGTACACAGACTCGTTAGCGAGCGCCGGGCAATTAAACCTCCTTCCTTTGGAATAGTTTAACTACGGGACGAAGGGGGTCCCCGGGGGGGGGGGTAGAGGAGGTGCAGGGGCCCCCAAAGCCTCCACCAGGGGGCCGTGGACGAGCTGCAGGGCCCCTAGCCTCCACCAGGGGGCCGTTAGCCACTGCTTTGGTTCATTGATGAGGCAAACAGGAAGTACCCCCCCCCCCTCCCTGAGCAGCTATTCGTGACATGGTTCATCCGTCGCTCACGAACTGTAAAAACTTAATCTCTTCTTTTTTATGCATATTTTAATGTGAACGATGACCAGGAGGAGAATTAAAAAGTATTCTGTTCCATCAAATCTCTTTGTTATGACCTCTGAGTCCTTGAGTCACTTCTTTAGTGTTTTATTTATGTTGTGTTATAAAGTGTGTTACATGGTAACCGCACATCAACGTGTTAAAGAGGTTAACGTGTGTGTATCGTTTGATGACTCCGTCGGTACGGTGGCCGACGAGGGACAATCCCACAAGTTCGCCATCTTGTTTTCTGTTAACCAGAGGAGTCGCCCCCTGGTGGCCTTTACAAAGAATGCAGTTTTTGTTGGTCATTTCTATTTTAAAATTAATTAATTTTTCGGACAATGTTTATATGATTGTTTTGATTCAAAATATTGTTAATTAAATTATTGCATTTTATTTTTTATTTTGTAATCAAACTAATATATTTGCACAATGTTTTCATTAGTGTTTATGGTTTTAAATTATTTAAAATGAAATGATTGCATTATATTTTGTATTTTTGTCATTCCTGAAAGTTGCATTACGGTTTAGTTCTTTAGATATTAAGATGAGTTACGAACATTTACACCGGCGACGAGAGGGACGCCCGAAAAACCTCCCAAACACTTTGACTGCCGCCGTGTTTACTAATGCGCCGAAAGGAGTCTGCTGGAGATTTGTTGATTTGTTTGTTTGTTTGTTTGTTTGTGAGCGGTGGCGTGTGTATGTGAGAGTTGCTGTTCTTTTTCTTTTTTTTATCTCTGTCAACCTCAACATTCGCTCCAGGAACACACGAGGAGAACCTCGGCTATTTATGTACGTCTGCAGTCTGCAGTCGCGGAGGAGGTGCAGGCCCAAAAGCCTCCAGTAGGGGGCTGTGAAGGAGGTGCAGGCCCAAAAGCCTCCAGCAGGGGGCTGTGAAGGAGGTGCAGGCCCAAAAGCCTCCAGCAGGGGGCTGTGAAGGAGGTGCAGGCCCAAAAGCCTCCAGCAGGGGGCTGTGAAGGAGGTGCAGGCCCAAAAGCCTCCAGCAGGGGGCTGTGAAGGAGGTGCAGGCCCAAAAGCCTCCAGCAGGGGGCTGCCTTTCTATCATTTCAATCGTCAAATATTTCCATGTTCATATATTTTTCCCGGTTAACTTTACCCTCTAACGTTAAGCTCCGCCTCTTAACGACTTGCAGCACGCCCCCCCCCCCTCCTTTTCTTTTCTTCCTCTAAATCGTCCTCATCAACCGGCGTAAACACGGTTAAATATTCACGCTCTCTCTGATTCGTTCCCTAATCTTTCCGATAATTCATCAGCTGATTAATTATCGCTCGTTTGCGTCGTGGCAGAAACATCGTGTTTGTGTTTTTGTTTTTTTAAATCGTGCGCGTCCAAAGAATTTTCTCCGCTTGGCGCCGGCTGGTTTGGTCACGGCGGAAGGAGGAGGGGGGGGAGAGGGGGGGATGGATCTTCCCGCCACGGCGCCATATGTGGCCTCGCGGCTAATTTACTCCGGAGTAAAATTGGCCGAAGACGCATCAGGAGCAGCAGGCGAGCGGTGGCGAGAGGAGGCGCAGGAGGAGGCGTTCACGCTGCTCGGCCTCCATCACAGATCAGGAGGAGGAGCAATTAGCACCCCCCCCCCCCCTAGTTTGTAATCACCCTGAGACGCCCACTTAGACAGGAAGCTGACGGATCACTTCCTGTTGCCACGAGACGACGCGAGACTTCAGTTTTATCTATTTCTGGTGTTCAAGGAGACGCTGGGGGGGGGGGGGGGGGGGGGGAGAAGGTCAATTAAGAGCTGGAGAGGCAACAGATTCCAGATCGTCCGATGTTGTCGTGACATTTGAGTTTATTGCAGATATATTTGCTTCTAATTTACATGTTTTAAAAACGGCCATCAGGGAGAAGGAGGGAGGAGAGAGGAGAGGGAGGAGGAGTATAATAAAGAAGAAGGAAGAAGCCAAGGTCACTCTTTTTCTTCTTCTTGTTCTTCTTCTTGTTCTTCTTGTTCTTCTTCTTCTTGTTCTTCTTCTTCTTCTTCTTGTTCTTCTTGTTCTTCTTCTTGTTCTTTTTGTTCTTCTTCTTCTTCTTCTTCTTCTTCTTGTTCTTCTTCTTCTTCTTCTTGTTCTTCTTGTTCTTGTTCTTCTTGTTCTTCTTGTTCTTCTTCTTGTTCTTCTTGTTCTTGTTCTTGTTCTTCTTCTGCTCGTTGCATCCAGAGACGTTAACGATGTGGAGACAGACACAAACGGAGCATCTTCATCGGACATTGTGTGGGGTATTTTGGGTTTGGGGGGGGGGGGAGAGGAGGGGGGGGGGGGTGATCCACTTCTCTCAGGAACAAAGGGCTCCTTCTGGATCTATTGTCTCACTCCTATTGTTACGCCTCTTTGTCTCACAACGTATTCTTTCTCCTTGAATCGGTTCGAAAACACGACTCGACCTTCAGACCCTCGATGGGAGGACCCCGGTCCTGGTCCTGGTCCTAAACCTGGTCCTGGTCCTGGTCCTAAACCTGGTCCCGGTCCCGGTCCTAAACCTGGTCCTGGTCCTGGTCCTAAACCTGGTCCTGGTCCTGGTCCTAAACCTGGTCCCGGTCCCGGTCCCGGACGATAACTTCCCGTGGATCGGAGGCGCCGGTTATCGCTCTCTGCGGTGCAGTTATTGGTTTCTCTGCGTCGACATCATCCGTCTTCTCGCTCTTCTTCTTTTTTAATAACTCGCTCAATATTACAAATTAAATTTTCCTTTTTCATCAAAAACTTTTTGGGGATAAATTATATTTTTGCTACGCTCAACGAGACAAAACACGAATAAATCAATACGAGACAAATGAAAGCAAATTGAATCTATTTACGCATAAAATTACTGCGAGAGAAGAAGAAGAAGAAGAAGAAGAAGAAGAAGAAGAAGAAGAAGAAGAAGAAGAAGAAGAAATGAGAACTAAGGAGAAGGAAAAGAATGAAAAAGAAAATGGGAGCAGGAGAAAAAGGAAGGAAGGAAAAAGAAGAAAGAGGAAGGAATGAGAAGGAAGGAAGAAGGTCAGCCGAACATCGTAACCCACAGACGATTAATGGCGGAGAATCGAGAAGGTTCCGGCTCATTGAGAGCAGCCGGACCAAAGCAGACCGGCTTCAACCGGCTCTAACCGGCTCTAACCGACTCCAACCGGCTCCAACCGGCTCTAACCGGCTCTAACCACAGGGTCCTTCCACATGTTGACCGATGGTTTCCAGGACTTTAAACCCGATGTCGGTGACTGAGATCTGGTGTAAACATGTAGAACATGCAGCGTATGGAGCGTCTTTCTTTAAAAACATATTCATTATTTCAAACTAGCTGTAAATGAACATGTGATTCTAACAAATTTTCCAGGACTTTTCCAAAACTTTTATGATTTAAGTTTTTTCCATGACTTTTCCAGGCCTGGAAACGACCATTTTAAAATGCCAGGACTTTTCCAGGTTTTCCATGACCGTTCGAACCCTGTAACCGGCTCACACCGGTTCACACCGGCTCACACCGGCTCACACCGGTTCACACCGGTTCACACCGGCTCACACCGGCTCACACCGGTTCACACCGGTTCACACCGGCTCACACCGGTTCACACCGGCTCACACGCTCACACCGTTCACACCGGCTCACACCGGCTCACACCGGTTCACACCGGCTCACACCGGCTCACACCGGTTCACACCGGCTCACACCGGCTCACACCGGCTCACACCGGCTCACACCGGTTCACACCGGCTCACACCGGCTCACACCGGCTCACACCGGTTCACACCGGCTCACACCGGCTCACACCGGTTCACACCGGCTCACACCGGCTCACACCGGTTCACACCGGTTCACACCGGCTCACACCGGCTCACACCGGCTCACACCGGCTCACACCGGTTCACACCAGCTCACACCGGTTCATACCGGTCTGCAGCTGCCGCCGGCCGAGCATCAGAGATGTGTTTCTCACAGAAATGTCTCCCTCCACCTCCTCCTCCTCCGATAAGATGAATTAGAAAGAGATGAGCTCCTCCTTCACTCCCCCCCCTCCTTCCCCCCCTCCCCCGTACACGAGAGGAATGCCGAGTATCGGATCGGCGTGGGGGGGGTGGGGGGTAGTGAAGGGGGGGGGGGCTCTCCTGGGCCGGCGGTGAGTAATTAGCACTAATTAGTGGCAGTGATTAACCACAGCGGGTACGTGGAGGCCGAGAGGGAGCAGCTTGATGGAGCTGCCCCCCCGAACCCGGGAGCCGCTCTGCATCTTAAGCAGGGGGGGGGGGGGGGGGGGGGGGGGGGGGTAGTCCGGGTAGCCAGATGCTACCACGAGCACAGGTGGGATACGCTATACAACCAGAGGAGAGAGACCGAAGCTTTATCACATGAAGCATAGACTTCTATACAACCAGAGGAGTCGCCCCCTGGTGGTCAGGAGAGAGAATGCAGAATGCTGCCGCTCTGAGGGAAGCTTCTCTAAATACTCGTTTTGGTTCCATTATAATACAAAACAGATTAAAGTTGAAGTGGAGCTCTCCCTCCTCTCCACGTTTGTTTTTAAGAAGTGACACACACACACACACACACACACTCACACACACACACACACACGCACACGCGCGCGCGGCGTCGGGTAAACAAACGACATGATAACACACGACGGGGAACTTCTCGGCGCTCTTGTGACAAAACAACGCTTCACTCCGAACATCAATGACTTTAATTAGCGTCGCTCCACAATCACCAATAATGGGCTGAAACGAGATAAGCCCCCCACCTGAAATCAACGAGCCGGAGAAAAGCAACGCTACCTGAACAAGGAGGCTGATGAACACGAGCGCTAGGAGACGAGTGAAGCGTTCACACTCGTGTTGTCACGACGCCGTCACTTTAAGAGTCCTTTATCTACGACCTTTATCTACGACCTTTATCTACGTCCTTTATCTACGTACATAATCTACGTGCTATTTCTACGTACTTTATCTACGACCTTTATCTACGTACATAATCTACGTACATAATCTACGTTCTTTATCTACTTCCTTTATCCACGTACTTTATCTACGTACTTTATCTACTTCCTTTATCTACGTACTTTATCTACTTCCTTTAACTACGTACTTTATCTACTTCCTTTATCCACGTACTTTATCTACGTACATAATCTACTTCCTTTAACTACGTACTTTATCTACGTACATAATCTACTTCCTTTAACTACGTACTTTATCTACGTACTTTATCTACGTACTTTTTCTTCCTGCTTTTTCTACGCAGACCCCAAAATAGTCAACGAAACCTTTTCCCCCAGTGTGTACCCCCCCCCCCCCTAAAATCAACCTTTGTTTTCTGGAGTTTAAAATAAAAAAAGTAGTTCCACCGACGACGAGAGAATATTAATAATATGAAGAACTTGGAGAACTTGGGGAGCAGGGAGCGCCGCCGGCTTCACACCGACGACCTTGGAGGGAGACGGATTCTTAATGGCCGCCGCCTCTCGGGGCGAATTACACTCAGACGTAAGGATGGGAAAGAGAGTGTGTGTGTGTGTGTGTGTGGGGGTGGTTGTGTGTTTGTGTATGCGTGTGTATGTGTGTGTATGTGTGTGTATATAGGTGTGTGTGTGTATGTGTTTACGTATGTTAGGGGTGATCAATATGTTGATCGTTATTGGTAGATCGCATGACATTAAATATTGGCCCCGCCCCCTGTCACCGTCTCCATGGCGCCAGCAGCAGCTTGTCATCTCTGTCTCTACGCGTCCGTTAACGGTCCTCTGCTCACACACACACACACACACACACACACACACACACACACACACACACCATTATAAGAAGCTAGCATGATGAAAACGTGTGAGCACCCCTGATGTATGTATACTGTGTGTGTGTGTGAAGGTGTGTGTGTATGTGTATGGGTGGTGTGTGTGTGTGTGTGTGTCTGTGTGTGTGTGTGCATGTGTATGTATGTGTGTGTGTATGTGTGTATGTGTGTGTATGTGTGTGTGTGTGCATAGTGATCTAACAAAGCCTCAGTTATTAACTGGTTTCTATTTCCTTCGTTCTTACGACACATTTCATCCACGACTTAAAATAGAAGGCGGCCATTGTGCGTTCGGCGTGCCTCAGCAGCCCCCCCCCCCCCCCAGCATCCCCCCTCCCACACAAACACACACACACACAACAACAAAGTAAGAACTTTTTGGTGACCCCGATTTGCTAATTGCCGACAATCTGCAAATCCCCCCCCCCCCCCCACACACACACACACACAGTGTTTGTGACGTGATTTCTAATAGACGGTAAAAGTGGCGGGGGAGATAAAAAGAAGAAGAGATGAAGTGAAAAGAAGATGGCAAAGAGAGGAAGAAGCCGCTCATTGAATTAGGCCGACAGCGAGAGACAAACGACACACTCCTCACAGGATGAGCAACTTCATATTGCTTTCTGCACGTCGTCACGCACAACGCTCTGCCAGCTGCTGCATAGAGACACACAGAAAAAAAAAAAAAATATATATATATATATATATATTTATTTATTTATTTATGTACATCTAGATAACAACGAGTGCCCTTGTTTGAATATTGATTGCTTGTCAGGAAACAGGAGGCTTATGGCGCCCACGTGTTTTAAAGGAAGAAGGTCATGTGACTCTCAGCGTGAGCGACTGTTCCCCGACGATGATGTCATAGTTAGTTGACGGGTGCTGAGATGTGTGGTGTTGTTTTTTTCACGTTTTTATTTAACTCTACTATTATCATTTCTGTACCTGCCCCCTTTATAAATGTACTTATTTAATATTATATATATATATATATATATATATATATATATGTATATATATATATAATTGTATATATATATAACAATTTATAAAAATATAAATATATATAAATAGTTTATATAAAATAGTTACATTTAGATAACTTGTATGTATAACTATATATATATAAATATATATTATTTAGATGTATAAAATTATCTATTTATGTATAAAAGAATATACATATGCACAAGTATTTATATGTATATATGTATAAATGTATATAAACTATGTATTTATATATAACATATTGGCTTCATATGTACAATATTAATTTTTATTTTCAATATATGTATATATAACTTCCTTAAACATCAAATGTATAATTCCTGACTGAAAATGAAGAGTTAATTCATGACAGTCCCATATTATATTATATTATTAGTTAATACATAATTGGGTTTTTATTAAATGTTCAATCAAGTTCAAGTGCAAATCGTAATAACTTTTTGAGGAACTCATTAATTGGTTGCTGCACTTAAAAATTGATGAAATTAGTTCAGTAAAAGACGAAGAGCAGGAAGCTGAGTTTGTAATTCAAGTCAAAATAACGACGTCTCCATGGAGCTTAATGGAAATACAGAGAAGATTAAAATAATAAAAACATGAGAGCAAATGAGCGTAGTGCGCCTTCAGATGGATTAATGTAGCAACACGAAATGAAATGAGGGAGACGGGAAGAAGAGAAGAAAAGGATTCAGAACATCAGAGGAGCCCCCTGGTGGTCAGGAGAGAGACTGCAGCTCTAACACATGAAGCAGAGACTTCTATACAACCAGAGGAGTCGCCCCCTGGTGGTCAGGAGAGAGACTGCAGCTCATGAAGCACAGACTTCTATCCTCTCTGGGTCCTCAGACTTCCCGATCTCTCCATCGTGAGGTGAAGTCGTGGATCTCTTTCCTCCGATTGGCTCCTCCGGCTCTCCTGATGGTATCGGCGTGGCGGCGTGGCGGCGTGGCGGCGTGGCGGCGTGGCGGCGTGGCGGGCGCCTCGTGAGCGCGGGCCACTCCAAAGAGAGCATTAGAGGGGAGATAAGGCGGCGCTGTAATTAAGCCCTATCTCTGCACGCAGGAACATAAATCACCCTTCAGAGCTCCGCCGGCGTCGAAAGGCACGAACAATTATTAATAATTAATCGCTACGCGTGCCGGCTCCGAAACACTGAGAGGACGCATTCTAAACCACGGCGTTGTGACTGTTGAATTAAATTAACGTCTGAATTCAGGATCAAAGGATCAGATCACATCCTCAACCTTTTGTCATCACGCCGAGGTAATCGTGTTCGCTCCGGAGCCTCGGAGGACGCCACGCCGCCGGCAGCCGCCTCCCCCCGGTGACATCATGACAAGGAGGCGTGGCCTCTGGAGCTCCGTATCCTGCTGCACTCTAAGCCCCGCCTACTTTCTAGGGTTTAATTTTTTGACTGTACGCCGCTCGAATATGCAGATTCATAGTTCAGGGAGATGAAGACGAGGGTCCTGGATGAAGGTTCAGTACAGCTCGCACGTCCGTCATCACCTTCCCAGAGCAAAGAAAGACATTTCGATAAAACCGTTGGTCCTAGAAGTTGGCCAAAGAATGACAACAACAACAACAACAACAACAACAGCCACGTGGTCTCCGGCTCCACGGCGTACGCCATGTTTTCCGTTTGATTCATTTCACAGAGAACCGCTCGTCTTCATTCATCATTAAAAACGATCACAAGCAGATATTTATCTGACATTTCGTTAAACGACGACGTTCGTCAATTAATCAAAAAAGAGAAAAAAAAAAGTCCCGATTAATAAAGATAATGAAAATAGATCGTCCCCGGATGAATGGAGGTAATTAGAGGCGCACTCCGGCCTGTCGGCTTCGAGCACACACACACCAATTAGTGCCGAAACACTCGTTTACTTCTTCTTCTTCTTTTGGGGAGAAACGGAAACCGGAAACACGTTTCAGGGAAGAGGACGGAGGTCTTCAGGGGGAGAAGCTCCGCCCACAACGGAGGGAAGACGAGGAAACGGGGGGTCTCCGAGGTCTAGAGGTCTACGAGGTCTCGGAGGTCTACGAGGTCTACGAGGTATACAAGGTCTAGGAGGTCTACGAGGTCTAGGAGGTCTAGGAGGTCTAGGAGGTCTACGAGGTCTACGAGGTCTCGGAGGTCTACGAGGTCTAGGAGGTCTAGGAGGTCTAGGAGGTCTACGAGGTCTACGAGGTCTACGAGGTCTCGGAGGTCTGGGAGGTCTGGTCTACGAGGTCTACGAGGTCTAGGAGGTCTACGAGGTCTAGGAGGTCTGGGAGGTCTACGAGGTCTACGAGGTCTACGAGGTCTAGGAGGTCTGGGAGGTCTACGAGGTCTACGAGGTCTACGAGGTCTAGGAGGTCTGGGAGGTCTACGAGGTCTGGGAGGTCTGGGAGGCCTACGAGGTCTACGAGGTCTACGAGGTCTACGAGGTCTACGAGGTCTACGAGGTCTTGGAGGTCTACGAGGTCTACGAGGTCTACGAGGTCTTGGAGGTCTACGAGGTCTACGAGGTCTACGAGGTCTTGGAGGTCTACGAGGTCTACAAGGTCTACGAGGTCTTGGAGGTCTACGAGGTCTACGAGGTCTACGAGGTCTACGAGGTCTACGAGGTCTACGAGGTCTTGGAGGTCTACGAGGTCTACGAGGTCTACGAGGTCTACGAGGTCTACGAGGTCTTGGAGGTCTACGAGGTCTTGGCATCGAGGTCAGGATCTCTTTTCTCGTTGACGTTCCATATCAAGTGGAATGGAGAACACGGGGAGCGCTTGATGTGCTCATGTGGCACCGGGGGGGGGGGGGGGTTAGAGGCAGCTACCAGACACAGCAACCAGCAACCAGACACAGAAACCAGTAACCAGACACAGCAACCAGCAACCAGACACAGAAACCAATAACCAGACACAGAAACCAGCAACCAGACAGCAACCAGCAACCAGCAACCAGTAACCAGACACAGCAACCAGCAACCAGACACAGAAACCAGTAACCAG
This sequence comes from Liparis tanakae, assembly GCA_036178185.1. Lineage (NCBI taxonomy): Eukaryota > Metazoa > Chordata > Actinopteri > Perciformes > Liparidae > Liparis > Liparis tanakae. Next base: position 18,681,222 of record CM070091.1, on the reverse strand, counting down.
ACACAGCAACCAGCAACCAGACACAGAAACCAATAACCAGACACAGCAACCAGCAACCAGACAGCAACCAGCAACCAGACACAGCAACCAGCAACCAGACACAGAAACCAGCAACCAGACACAGCAACCAGACAGCAACCAGCAACCAGACACAGCAACCAGCAACCAGCAACCAGAGACTCGGCACTCTGTTCTTCACCCCCGCCGTTAGCCGGAGGCGCTCCACGACTTCTGGTAGCAAGAAGGACAGAGGAGTCTCCTCAAGGAGTCTCCTTGAGTCCTCTAGGGAACGACCACCACAAAGACGCCTTGACTGACAGCCCTTTGACGTCTGTCACTACAAGGTCACGTGACCCCGAGAGAGAGGGAGAGAGAGGGAGAGAGAGAGAGATGGAGAGAGAGGGGGAGAGAGGAGAGAGAGGAGAGAGAGAGAGAGGGAGAGAGAGAAATAATCTAAATATAATTGCGTGACTGCTGGCACGTCAACGTCACGAGGAGGAAGTGTTTCCTGGGGCGGAAGTCTTTCCCGAGGAGGAAGTGTTTCCCGGGGAGGAAGTGTTTCCCGAGGAGGAAGTGTTTCCCGGGGAGGAAGTGTTTCCCGAGGAGGAAGTGTTTCCCGAGGTGCCGTACCGCGTGCTGCCAGCAGGTGTTCTCTCAGGTTCTCTCAGGCTCCTTCTACCTGTCGCTCCAGGTAATCGTCGTCCCGTAGATTTCCCGTTGCCGCCTACGGAGGGATTTCTTGGCCGACCTTCCCGGGCGCTGCCTTCTAGCATATATCTGTGGATAATTTAATTTTTTGGGGGGGAGAGAGAGAGAGAGAGAGAGGGAGAGAGAGAGAGAGAGAGAGAGAGAGAGAGAGAAAGAGAGTCAATATTTTCCAGAGGGAAATCCCTGAAACTCTGAAAGTGGGTCGAACCGCGGGAAGCAAATAACAAAGATGGAGTCGTTGTTTTCACGGAGTGGAAGAGTCGTATTAAAAAGGTCGGGGGGGGGGGGGGGGGGCTTCACCAGCTTCCTCTTCTTCACATGGATACAAACCAGCTGGACCTCAATGAGAAATATATGAAGAATAGAGGAGTAGACGGAAGAAGGAAGGAGGAGGAGGAGGGGGAGGAAGGATGGAGACGAAAGAATTAGAAGAAAGAAGAATTAGTAGAAGAAGAAGAAGAAGAAGAAGAAGAAGAAGAAGAAGAAGAAGAAGAAGAAGAAGAAGAAGAAGAGAGCAGCTAAGTAACGAGCTCGGGGTCATTTAGCACCAAGTGAGGCGCTGGATAAAAAGCGAGTTACCATGGAGACGATGTGATGGCGACTAGAAGGAGACGCGAGGAAGTGAAGACGGCGGCGCGGACAAAGGAGGAGACGGCGAGGCCGACGACCTCCAATCAACGGGACGCCAAACACGAGCAGCTGAAGGTCAAACACGACCACGCCACGCAGAACCACGCAGAACCACGCAGAACCATGCAGAACCACGCAGAACCACCAGGGGGCAGAGGTCACGACTCAGTGAGGAACGAGGAGCAGGGAGTCTGGAGTCCAGACACGTCGAAGGTTCTCCACGACGCCAGAACCGTCGAGTCTGAAGCACCTTCCATTGTGCAGGGAACAAGACACACACACCCCTACACACACATACACACACCCACATATACACACACACACACACACACACACACACACACAGACACACACCCACCCACATACACACACACACAGTCTGACAGTGAGAGGCTGTGATGTTTTTCAGAGGTGACCTTTATATTTTTTTGAAGAGCCGTGAATTAGACGACATCGACGGCGCCGCAAATGTATGCCCGACCTCTAAGTCCCCACACACACACACACACGCACACGCACACGCACACGCGCACACACACACACACACACACACACACACACACACACACACACACACACACACGCGCGCGCGGGGCAGTAAACGTATGACAATGCACGCCCTGATGTGTATCTGGCGCCGGGCTCTGCCGCGTGGTCACAAGGTCGCGGCCCTCTAAACGGATCGACGCACATCGAGTCGGGATGTTTTTTTTCCGCTTATCGCCACAACATCGAGTCACCTTGTTCCGCTAATCAAAAGTCAACAACAGACCCCCCCCCCCCGACAGGGAGCCAATTAAATCCTTGTTCTCGCTCTACGGCCACGGAGAGCATCCCGATGCATCCTCCACCTGCAGGTCCTCGGCATTATGGGTAATAATGGGATATATATATATATATATATATATATATATATATAACCCTATTTATTAACAATGGTTGTGTACTGAACTAGATCGTCTGTTAATGATCATCCATTAGCTGTAAACCATTGTTTACTTTATATGTAATGCTTTACAAACTATTTATTAACCTTTAACAACGTGTTATAACAGTTATCAATATAAAGAAATGATAGTTTTATAGTCGCAACTTTATAAAAGCAATGTTAAGACAGTTTATGAACGATTCTGATGGTATAAATAGTGTTATTAGGAGAAGATGTAGCACTACATCTCCTCCTAATAACACTATTTAAATAACACTATTTAAAAAGCAATGTTTTATAGTTTCAACTCTATAAAAGCAATGTTTTACACTTGACGATGGTATAAATAGTGTTCTTAGTGGTATTAGGAGGCGACGTCGTCTCCCCGCTCCTCTGTTCCGTGACTTTGAGAAGTTTCTCTCAGAAGCAGATGGCTCTCTATTCCTGGACGGCACGCGGCGACCGATTCAAATAAAGAGTTCTCTGCTCAGGATCTTAAGTGTTTTTGGAAATGTATTTTTATTCAATGCCCTCGTCGGGAAACTTGGTAAAATACTTTGAAAAGGAGAACTCTCAAACGGGCCGTGACGGAGACATTAGGAGGTTTTATTGGACTTTACACTGAATTCAAATCGCTCCCTCTTTACTTTCCCCAGCTAATCCCTCCAGAGGACGCCTATTAACCTGGAGCGACCCTGTGCCCCCCCCCCCCTCCCCCCCTCCCCGTTTGCCTCCCTGATCTCCGTCACTCACGGCGCTCTCCGTGAGGACGCCGTCGCCGGGGGTTACGCAGAGGACATCAGCTGCTTTGTAAGCAGACATTAATTACGGCGGCGTGTGGACCGAGTTAAAAAACACCTGCGAGGCCGCGCCTCCACGGGACGCTGACGGGCGCCGACGGCCGACCGACGGTTTGTGTTCCTCCGGATGAAACGGCGGCCCCGACCGTAATCTCACCGGTGACACGCCATCTGGCAGCCGGCGACGGTTTGGAAATCACATTAATCCTCATCTGTTCGTTATGAAGTCTGCAAAGTGGAGGTGAGGCGAGAGGCGGAGACGGGCGCCACGGAGGTGAGGCGAGAGGCCTCCAAGAGGTTCGGCTAGAGGTCTCAAAGAGGTTCAGGAGAAGCCTTAAAGATGTCCAGGAAAGGCATTAAAGAGGTTCAGGAAAGGCCTTACAGAGCTTCGTCAAGAGTCCTCCAAGAGGTTCAGGAGAAGCCTCCAAGAGGTTCAGGAAAGGCCTCAAAGAGGTTCGGCTAGAGGTCTCAAAGAGGTTCGTCAAGAGGCCTCCAAGAGGTTCAGGAGAAGCCTCCAAGAGGTTCAGGAAAGGCCTCAAAGAGGTTTGGCTAGAGGCCTCAAAGAGGTTCAGGAGAGGCCTCAAAGAGGTTCGGCTAGAGGCCTCAAAGAGGTTCAGGAGAGGCCTCTAAGAGGTTTGTCAAGAGGCCTCCAAGAGGTTCAGGAGAAGCCTCCAAGAGGTTCAGGAAAGGCCTCAAAGAGGTTTGGCTAGAGGCCTCAAAGAGGTTCAGGAGAGGCCTCAAAGAGGTTCAGGAGAGGCCTCCAAGAGGTTCGTCAAGAGGCCTCCAAGAGGTTCAGGAGACGCCTTATAGATGTTCTGGAAAGACTTCAAAGAGGTTCAGGAAAGGCCTCAAAGAGGTTCGGCTAGAGGTTTCAAAGAGGTTCGTCAAGAGGCCTCCAAGAGGTTCAGGAGAAGCCTCAAAAAGGTTCAGGAGAAGCCTCAAAAAGATTCAGGAAGAGGCCTCAAAGAGGTTCAGTAGAGGCCTTAAAGAGCTTTGTCAAGAGTCCTCAAAGAGGTTTGGCTAGAGGCCTCAGGAAAAGCCTTCAAGAGGTTCAGGAGAGGGTTTAAGGAGGTTCTGCGCCAATGAATTTGAATCGATTCCCATCTGTCCGGACTCCGTCTCGGGGGGCGACCGAGGAGGCAGCGGCTCGCAGGTCAAACCGGATTCATCCCCGGCTACCGACCGGGGGAGGGGCACATTTCAGTTCCTCATTGTACCGCACGTCTTTCAATAGTTTTGGGAACTGAGCGTCACTTCATTCTTCTTTAAAAGGCAAGGTCCCGATCACCGGGAGGTTCAAGGGCAAAATAAATCAGCCATGACACGTCCCCAGCATTGCAGAGGTCTCCGGTCTGCAGGGGGGGGGGGGGGGGGCATCGGGGCTATTATTAACCATGAATCCATAAGTGACACACACCGTCCAATAGGGGGACGGATACCGGACGTTTAGAAGTGAGTGGAGGACCGCCAGGCCGACGTGGTCAGTATGAATATACCAAAAAAAGCTTCATGACGAAAGTCCCCCGTTGTGTTGATATTTAAAAGCTTTTATTTTGAAGGAATTTGAGTCAGAACCTGCCTGATTGGATCGTGATATAGGATTTAAATCACGGGGCAGTAAAACAATGGATACACTTTGTTTGAAGAACAGCTGCTGATTTCAGAATAAAAGCCCCAACTGCCTCTTACTTTGTGGTTTAAAAGCTTATGTTTGCACACCGCACTATGTGGGTACACATACGCACACACACACAGAGAGAGAGAGAGAGAGAGAGAGAGAGAGAGAGAGAGAGAGAGAGAGAGAGACGTCTCGTTATAAATAAGAAGACTCGCAGCTCGACGGCGGTCATCGTCACGTATGACTGGCGGTACGCTCGTGGCGAGCTCCGCGGATCAGCGGAATTGAGGAAATTCTTCAAAAGCCGAATCCCCCCCCCCCCCCCTCCTCCTCCTCCTCCTCCAGGAGAGCGCCGGGGGATCCGTCACAAATCAAGGACAGGAAGGTCAATAACGGCAAACCATGCCCGGCACTCTGACTGACACATCAAGCGTTCCCTCGCCGGGCGCTCGGCGCTCTACCTTCCTTCCCTCGCGGCCAATTTGGCGGCCTCCGAGGGGAGAGACACCCCCCCCCCCCCCCCAACCCTAATCCATGCCTTCAGGACGGCGTGCTTAATCAACCCCTGATCGAGTGTCCGGCGTCCGCTCCTCAAGGCAAACAAGACCCGGGGAACAGGAAGCGCTCGCCTGCAGACACACACACACACACACGCACACACACACACACACACACACACACAGTCTCCTGCGTCTCGTTTTAAGGCCTTCGCTCATTTCACTTCCACCCAGACATTTAGTCCCTTTTAATCCCCCCACACACACACACACACACACACACACACACACACACACCTCCTCTCCATCGCTCTCTTGTTGTCATGACAGCCCCCCAGGTGTCGGGGATGAATTGAACATCAGGGTGTTGGGAGGAGGAGGTGCGGACGAGGGCGAGGAGCACCAGGGGAACCCGCCCGACCTCCAGCATGTGACCGGCCGCCGCCATCAACGGCTTTGTGTGTTATCTCCTTCCTCTGGGTCAATACAAGTGATTAGGGGGGGAGAGACTCTGGTATTAAAGAAGTCTATGCTTCATGTGTTAACCCTGCGTTCTCTCTCCTGACCACCAGGGGCCGACTCCTCTGGTTGTATAGAAGTCTATGCTTCTTGTTGCTGAACCAGTTGAAATGCAGCTTCATTCAAACACAAAGGCTCCGTCCTCTGAACTCGGGACACATTGAATCACTTGTTGTAATTTTCGCACGGACTCAGATTCATTCCTACCTTTCAAAATAAAAGCCCTAGACAGGATAACGTCTCACGGTACGTATTCCGTGTATTCGACAAAACCCCGGTGAGTAAAGATCTAGAGACTCAAAGATTGCAGCTTTACATGGAGGGGTTGTGTTTCTCAGAGAGATGTTCTGTGTTTATCCTGCTTGGTGCTTTTATTGTGAAGGATGGAATGCTTCCGAGTCCTCCATACGCACAAAGAAAAGGAGACGGCCAAATCTCAGTGTTTGGACCGAGAACTTTGCATCTGCTATCGGCTCTAAAAAGACATTTTAATTATTACGAGATTTATGCATGTGCTCGTTGGCGAAGGAGAGAGAGAGAGAGCGACGGAGAGAGAGAGAGACAGAGAGCGTCGTAGAGAGAGAGAGCGCCGGAGAGAGAGAGACAGAGAGCGTCGTAGAGAGAGAGAGCGCCGGAGAGAGAGAGCGCCGGAGAGAGAGCGCCAGCTTTTACTTCATTACTACTTCTCTGTCTCGTATAATCAGAGCCGAGCGCGACGAGTTTTAAAACCACCCTAAGTTGATTATCCAGGAAACAGAAGAAATGGCTCTCGTATTTCAGGGCGTTCAGTGGACTGTGGTCATGTGATTAATCCCCGTGTCGGAGGCGTGGCCACAGAGCTAATGCAAAGGGCTTCTGGTCACAACAAGACGGATGAGAGGAGGACGGCTGAACGGACACATCCGTCTCCTCCGTCACGGTCGGCCAATCGGGGGCTCCATCCGCGGCGACGCCCACACAGAGGAGACTCTTACAGCACCTAGCCACGTCCAATGAGGTCCAGAGGCCCTGAAGGACCGGACAGGTGATTCAAACGGTCCATTAGAGAACGCACCTGTGAGGACAGGTGAGTTCACGCCACCGACTGCTGAATGAAGCCTTCGTTCAGCCGAAGGGTACGAATACAGAGACACTGGAAATACGCGTATTGATCCCCGAGGGGGGGGCGGGTTACGTTACAGACGCTCCGGTTCAAGAGAAGAGATGAAATAAGAAAGATAGATATGTTAGTCATGTGTTCAATAATAATGCTGACAATTGAACTGAAGTGGGTTCAATCCCCGCCCTAGTCGATGCGTCCTTGAGCAAGACACTTAACCTGAGCTATGTCTACGGTGTGTGGATGTAACCTGATTATAAGTTAGCTAAATGAAACGTAACGTAACGTGAATACCCCAAACAACGTTAATAATGCTGATAACTCCAATAACTCTAAAACGCTAATAACGCGAACATCGCTTAAACCTAAATGACGCAAATCACATTAATAACGCGAATAATGATGCTAATAACGCTACAGCGCTGATAACTCTAAAACGCTAATAACGCGAACATCGCTAAAACGTAAATAACACAAACAACGTGAAAAAGGTAACCCCAAATCCCCGATGTTGCCGAAGCGTAGCACCAAAAAAAACTCCATTTCTTTTAGATCTTGAAGGAATCTTTTGAGGAGTTGTCGATCTGTTTGCATTGTTAATTGTTTTCTATTTGTATAAAACTGTGCAGCCGTTTGACCTAACGATGCATTACGCAGGGTTAGGGTTAGGGTTAAAAGAGAGGAGGAGGAGGAGGAGGAGGAGGAGGAGGAGGAAGACATCCCCTCCCCCGTCTCGTTCCCTTCAATCCCTCCTTCCTCCGGCTTGTATCAATTACTCTTCCCCGTGCGTGTCAAGTCAGGAGGAGGTTGTCACGGAGACAGCTCGCTTGTCTCGTGCCGCGATCGAGGCGGACGCAATTTATCGTGCGCAGCCGGAGCGCCGGCGCCCGCTCCGTCTCCTCCGCCCGCTCCGTCTCCTCCGCCCGCTGCCCTTTCCCTCCAAATGAGGATGGAAGTTGCGGGTTAGGTTACTTTGTCAAAAAGGCGGAGGGGGGAGGGGCGGCGGGGGGATTACAAATCCCCGCTATCCATCCTCCCTCCGCCCGGCTCGCTGGGGGGTTGTTATCACAAAGGGCCAATTTGTTACCGCGGCTTCACTCCATCACCGGCGCCATTATTTAGGACTTTTATCTATCGAGAAGAAGAAGAAGGGAAAAGTTAACGCCAGCGAGAACTCGCTCGCCGCGTCGTCACGCCGACCGGGCGACCGGCCCCCACCTAGGCCGAACCCCGGAGGCCGCTAGCGCTCCACTTTTAAAAACCGCCGCGTCTGAAGCTTGTGTTCATGTTCTGTTGTGTAATTGCGCTGCGGCGCGGCGCCCCCCTCGGCGGGGGCGGATCCTCAGATTAGTTGCGGCGTAGCGGTAGCCGCTATCACCGGGGAACGCCGGCCGCCGGGTAACGCATCGGCAGGACGCACAGCGCCGAGTCATCACTCTGGGTTATTACTGGAGACGGAATGATGGACGGGCTCATCCTCCAGCGGGGGCAATTACCTGGCCAGGACCCCAGGTGGGAGAACGTTTCCTCCATGAGGCTCACGGCCGCCTGGCCCTCCGTCTGCATCGCGCTCCGACTTCATAAACGCTTCAGGAGACGAGGGACTCAGAGCAGCCGCTTCACCCACTTCACCAAAACACTTCATCACCACGCTTCACTTTAACCCCGCTTCACTTTAACCCCGCTTCACTTTAACCCCGCTTCACTTTAACCCCGCTTCACTTTAACCACGCTCTGCTTCGCGAGCCTCCGTCGGTTCTGCCGTCCTGGTCCTTCATACCGAACGTCGCCGTGGTAACCACCGGGACTCGGAGCTCCTCAACCTGAGAAACATCTACTTCCTGCTTCCTGTCATCTGATGAAGCCCCCCCTCCTCTCCCTCATCGCCCCCCCCTCCCCCATCATTCACACCACGAGCTGTCAAATTAAAACTTTTTCCCCTTCTTCCTCAAGTCGTGGCGAACGCCCCCCCCCCCCCCCGGCAGCCATATTGCCGAGGTAATTGAGGATATTAGCAGCCAGACGGTTACCGGGAGATGAAAGGCGAGGAGGGAGCGGCGTGACAGCTCCTCTCGCTCGCTGCCGGCGGTAACGAGGGACTGTCAAAAAGTCTCTCCGTGTTTATCTCGGATCATCTGGGGAGGGGGGGGGGGAGGGGGAGAGGGGGGGGGGGGGTTTAAACCCTACCTTCACGATTCCATTCTTTACGGCGCGTCCTTTATCCGCCGTGATTTACGGAGGCTCAAGCCGCCGCCGCCGCGTGATGAACGAGCGCTCTTCACGAGGTGTCAGGGCCGGGCGGCGGGGACTCTCCCCACACTCCTCTCTTTTCTTTCTCCCCGTCTTCCCTTCTTTTATCTGAACGTCCTGAACCTGAGCGATGGCGCTGAGTCACGCCGTGACGTCGAGATTCAGACGGTGAAACCAAAACCTCGAGAGCTCCAGAGTCCTTCAACCGCTGTCACCTGAACCCAGAGCTGTAGAGATGCATTATGGGTAATTTGTTATCGACAGTGTTTGGACCTTAAAGTCTTCACCGTCTTCCGGGAGCTACCTGTAGCCGCCGGCTAACGGGAGCTACCTGTAGCCGCCGGCTAACGGGAGCTACCTGTAGCCGCCGGCTAACGGGAGCTACCTGTAGCCGCCGGCTAACGGGAGCTACCTGTAGCCGCCGGCTAACGGGAGCTACCTGTAGCCGCCGGCTAACGGGAGCTACCTGTAGCCGCCGAGCTACCTGTAGCCGCCGGCTAACGGGAGCTACCTGTAGCCGCCGGCTAACGGGAGCTACCTGTAGCCGCCGGCTAACGGGGGGACGTGTTCTCCTCGTGCGTCGTGTGAAGATGGTTCACTGGGACCGTCTGACGTTTTCACGCCGCTATAACATTATTATTATTATTTTATTTTTTAAAGATGTCGATCTGGCCGAGCGAAGAGAAGACTTTAAGACTTTAAGACTTTAAGACTTTAGGACTTTAAGACTTTAGGACTTTAAGACTTTGACTTCATTCACGAGGAAACAGTGAAGAAGACTTCACTCCATTTTCAGAACAAATAATTGTGCAACCTTTCCATCAGAGAAACTTTTTCACAGCTAAAAATAGTTTGTGCGCATTATTAAAATCTGCCTCTGGCTCCTCCCCCCCCCCCCCCACCTACACAGTGTGAAACGATTACGGCAGAACATTAAAATAACAGAAATCCATCCAAACAAGTTTCATCGGCTGATGAGAAAAAACTGTCACATATTTAGTGGAATCCAGGAGGAGGAGGAGGAGGAGGAGGAGGAGGAGGAGGAGGAGGAGGAGTCTTATTGAAGCTTTTCCCGTTTGGGGGGAAAAATAAAAACATAAAAATCCTAGCTGTCCAGCCTGCACACACACACACATATACATACATACACACACACACACACACACACACACAAATACATACATACACACACACACACGCACACATATACATACATACACACACACACACACACACACACGCACACATATACATACATACACACACACACACACACACGAATACATACATACACACACACACATGCACACATACATATATACATACACACACGCACACACACACACTCTCTCTCTCACACACACACTCCTCTGGGATGTGCACGTGCCTCTGCATAAACTCATAATTAGCCTTCCAGGGAGGCGGCTCCGCTGCAGTGTGTGTGTGTGTGTGTGTGTGTGTGTGTGTGTGTGTGTGTGTGTGTGTGTTTGTGTGTGTTTGTGTGTGTGTTTGTGTGTGAGTCCATTAAACAGTTCATCTGCAACGAACACGAATATAAGAAAACAACATGAACGTCACACAGAGAGGAGGAGAGAGGGAGGAAACAGAGAGGAGAGAAGGAGGAAACAGAGGATGAGAGAGGGAGGAAACAGAGAGGAGAGAGGGAGGAAACAGAGAGGAGAGAGGGAGGAAACAGAGGATGAGAGAGGGAGGAAACACAGAGAGGAGAGAGGGAGGAAACAGAGAGGAGAGAGGGAGGAAACAGAGGATGAGAGAGGGAGGAAACAGAGAGGAGAGAGGGAGGAAACAGAGGATGAGAGAGGGAGGAAACAGAGAGGAGAGAGGGAGGAAACAGAGGATGAGAGAGGGAGGAAACAGAGAGGAGAGAGGGAGGAAACAGAGGATGAGAGAGGGAGGAAACAGAGAGGAGAGAGGGAGGAAACAGAGGATGAGAGAGGGAGGAAACACAGAGAGGAGAGAGGGAGGAAACAGAGGATGAGAGAGGGAGGAAACACAGAGAGGAGAGAGGGAGGAAACAGAGAGGAGAGAGGGAGGAAACAGAGGAGGAGAGAGGGAGGAAACAGAGGAGGAGAGAGCGAGGAAACAGAGGAGGAGAGAGCGAGGAAACAGAGGAGGAGAGAGGGAGGAAACAGAGAGGAGAGAGGGAGGAAACAGAGGAGGAGAGAGCGAGGAAACAGAGGAGGAGAGAGCGAGGAAACAGAGGAGGAGAGAGGGAGGAAACAGAGGAGGAGAGAGGGAGGAAACAGAGGATGAGAGAGGGAGGAAACACAGAGAGGAGAGATGGAGGAAACAGAGAGGAGAGAGGGAGGAAACAGAGGAGGAGAGAGGGAGGAAACAGAGGAGGAGAGAGCGAGGAAACAGAGGAGGAGAGAGCGAGGAAACAGAGGAGGAGAGAGCGAGGAAACAGAGGAGGAGATAGGGAGGAAACAGGAGGAGAGAGCGAGGAAACAGAGGAGGAGAGAGGGAGGAAACAGGAGAGAGGAGAGGGAGGAAACAGAGAGGAGGAGAGAGGGAGGAAACAGAGAGGATGAGAGAGGGAACACAAAGAGGAGGAGAGAGGAGACGGCAGCTGCTTCACGGAGCGACACGGAGCGGGAAGTGACCATATATGGACGTTATAAGTCTCTGGTAGGAGATACCTGTCAGTCACTCTGTAGCCCCGCCCCTAAAGCACCCCGAGACCACGGACTGTTTACTGAGCCTCTACATCGAGAGACACGTCACTATATAGACTTCTATACAACCAGAGGAGCCCCCTGGTGGTCAGGAGAGGGAATGCAGCTTTAACACATGAAGCATAGACTTCTATACAACCAGAGTAGCCCCCTGGTGGTCAGGAGAGGGAATGCAGCTTTAACACATGAAGCATAGACTTCTATACAACCAGAGTAGCCCCCTGGTGGTCAGGAGAGGGAATGCAGCTTTAACACATGAAGCATAGACTTCTATACAACCAGAGTAGCCCCCTGGTGGTCAGGAGAGGGAATGCAGCTTTAACACATGAAGCATGTACATCAACGTGTTGAAGCTCGGCTGTATAGAGGCCCGTGTGTCGATGCTCCGCCTCTGGGTGACGGAGGTCATGTGACTCGTTCTTCTGAACAAATCTAGCAGCAAATGGAGGAAGAAGAATCTGAAGAGGAGGAAACCCGACACTAAGATGACAGGAAACAGGCTTCTGATCCACTTAGTATTGATCTATTGATCTCTCTCTCTCCATGAAGGATGTCTGTATATTTTCCTGTTTTTGGAGGGGAAACTGATTATATATAACTATATATATATATATATAACTATATATATATATATATATATAGTTATATATATATATAGTTATATATATATATATATCTTTATTTATATTTATATAAAAACGGATACTAGGTCATAAAATTTCTATTTAAAAAAAAGTGAAAAGATTTCAAGATGAATAAAATAAAAAATAAAAAAAAGTATCTACATATAAAAATAAACAATCCAGCGCGACAGAACAACTCTCCATCGTCACGCGGCGTGACGCTGCATGACGTCGTGGTTCATTTGGCGTCCGGCTGGCTTCCCGTCTGACGCCATCCCCCATCCAGAGAAAGACCCCCCCCCTCCTCCCCCCCCCCCCCTGTTTGTCTTGCTCAGGGTCAACGTCACATGTTGACGAGGTCAGCGGCGCCGCGCCTCCATTAAACCGCGGCCCGAGGAGGCGTGAGGACAACAAGCGACAAGACGGGCGCCGCATCCCCGAGACGCCATCAGACGGGCGCCGGGAGGCTTTGACGAGCCCCCCCACACACACACACACACACACACACCTGTCCCCCCACACACACACACACACACACACAGCCCGACAGCAGCCATATGCCGCTCACTAAAACATGGAAATAAGAAACGCAACCTCGCTGTGATCCCTCCAGCCTTCAGCTGCTGCCTTCCTCCTCCTTCCTTCATCTCCTTTCCTTCTTCCTTTATCTTCTTTCCTTCTTCTTCCTCCTCCTTCCTTCCTTTCCCGCCCTTTTCCTCCTTCCTTCCCTTCCTCTTCTTCCTTCAGTCTCTTTGCCTTCATCCTTCTCCTTCACCACGCTGTCGGTGCTGCAGTGTTGCGGTTGCATTACGATAAAAGCGCTAAAACCCGTGTGTGTGTGTGTGTGTGTGTGTGTGTGTATGTGTGTGTGTGTGTGTGTTCCCAAATGGAGGCCGCTAAGTGAGGCGGCAGCGTCTCTGAGTGTCTCGCTTCCCGCCGCCGGCGCCGATCCGTCATCGATACTTTTAGTTTTCTTCCTTTCCAAAGCGTATGAAGACATTTTTCACATCTGATTCATATTTCCTTTGAGCAACGTCTCTATTCTGATTCTATTCTTTTCTACACATTTTCAGTCTTCTTCCCCAAAGAGAGAATGACTTCCACCCCTGAGAACGAAGAAGATCCAAAGAGGACGAGACGAAATAAAGAAGACAAAAAAAAAGAATAAAGTGTCAGAATCAGAAAATAAAAGCCCGTGGTGGAGAACTGGAACGGAAACGTTCCCTAATCCAGTGAGTAGTCACAGCCTCGGCCGGAGGAGAAGGACTGTCGGCCTTACGCTCTAATGCAGCTTCTCTCACCGAGCAGCTTAAGACGGATTAGGCCCCTCCCCCTCCCCGAGATGAGGAATACCAGGACGGTGCGTCTCGCCACAGACGTCAGTCCGCCGCCACGTCTTCACGACGGAGCCGACGCCGCTCAACACGAGGGGCGGAGCCGGGGCCGGCGGGGGCTCGAGTCCCGGTGGCGGTCTGACTAGGTCCTAGGTCCTTTAATGTGGCCTAGATCCTTGGAAGGAGCCGAGTTCCTCCGACGCGCCCGAGCGCTGTTAAAAAGCTCCGGTGCTCTCCGGCGACTTTGAATCCGTCTCGATGTTTACGAGTTGCCGCGGGGTCGAGGGGCGGCGGAGCGTTGCGTAATGTCGTCCTGCACGACGAGGGGGGGGGGGGGGGGGGGACCTTGGCCCTGAACCGACTTTTCACGCGAGTGCGTCCCCGATAATGAGAATCCGCCTCGCCGAAATCTTTCACTCCAAGGACTCGCTTAGAGTGACTGTAATGCCTAAGTAATCAGCCGCCGTGACCCACCTCGTCCTCGGCTGGGATTTATGGCACCCAATTACTGATCTCCATTACGGGGGGGGGAATCAGACGGCCGGCGCTCCCGTCTGGGCCGCCGCGTGACGGGCGAGTGATTTCCCGGCCGGCGCTCGGCTCCCATCGGCTGGTTCCCTTCAGGTCTCAGCGTCTCGTTTCTCGGTGAATCTCAAGCTGAAGACACGATGTCATCGTTCACATCGTAAACCTATATCTAGATACACCAGCTGCAGCGTTAGTCCTCGCTGACTTTCACGTAAAACGAATCAAAGTCAGAACCGCGTCACCCCCCCCCCCCCCCCCCCCCAACAACCGGACTGACTCGATGGTCTTTGGAGCCTAATGTCTTTAAAGGTTGCCGGTTGCCATGGACAACTTCATTCAACCAATTATTGGGCTTTTGCAGCAACACGTTTGTATTTGTTGTCGTTCGGCGGCGTGAAACCTCAAAGGTCTCGTTTGATTTTCCGTCGCACAAATAAAACATTTAAAGAACAACTTGTATATATATTTCTTACATGATCAACTTGATGTCTTTACTGCACCTCCTTTCCCTCCATGATCTCTCAGGCTTCACTTCTCCTTGTGAATGGTATCAGCTGATGGGAGGGGGGGGGGGGGCGCACCTTTAAATCAACCAACTAGATTCTGCAGTTTCCTTACAGCCAATCACGTCGTCACTGTCAAACGTGTTTGTTTAAATGCAAGATGTAGGTTGTCATTTCAGCTCAAAATAAAGTGTGACCCTCCTCCCCTCCCCCCCTCCCCCTCCTCTTCCTCCTCCTCCTCCTCCTCCACATTTTATCTTCAAGGATAATTCATCTTTTGAGTACAATATGTCGTTATGAAAAGCGGTGTGGTCATGAAGGGTTAACCGGAGCATTCCTGTGACGTTACAATGCATCTCTTGAATCTGTTTTTGAACGCGCCTCACATACCTTCCTCCTCCTCCTCCTCCTCCTCCTCCTCCTCCTCCTCCTCCTCCTCTCCGGGCGTCTAGACCTCGTTGAACGTTTTCCATTATGAAGCCGACTTCCACTTAAAAGCAGCGACTTCAAAATGTCCAAAATCTATTTCTAATTATTAGCGTGTTGTTTAATCGCCGGAGGGTCAAGAAGCGCTTCATCACGAGGCTGAAGGAACGCGTCCAGAACTCACCTGGACCACGAGCAGCTAGAGGCCCTCCGCCTGGGGCTCCGGGGCCACGGCTCTTCAGAAACCCTCTGCAGCAGGGTCTGGGTCTGGGTCTAGGTCTGGGTCTGGGTCTGGGTCTAGGACTGGGTCTAGGTCTGGATCTGGGTCTGTGTCTAGGTCTGGGTCTAGGACTGGGTCTAGGTCTGGATCTAGGTATAGGTCTGAGACTGGGTCTAGGTCTGGGTCTGGGTCTGTGTCTAGGTCTGGGTCTAGGACTGGGTCTAGGTCTGGATCTAGGTATAGATCTGGGTCTGGGTCTGTGTCTAGGTATAGGTCTGGGGCTGGGACTGGGTCTAGGTTTGGGTCTGTGTCTAGGTCTAGGTCTGGGTCTAGGTATAGGTCTGGGGCTGGGACTGGGGCTAGGTCTGGGTCTGAGACTGGGTCTGGGTCTAGGTCTGGGTCTAGGTCTGGGTCTGGGTCTAGTTCTGGGTCTGGGTCTGGGTTTAGGTCTAGGTCTAGGTCTGGGTCTGGGTCTAGGTTTAGGTCTGGGTCTAGGTCTGGGTCTAGGTCTAGGTCTAGGCCTGGGTCTAGGTATGGGTCTAGGTCTGGGGTTAGGTCTGGGTCTAGGTCTGGGTCTAGGTCTAGGTCTAGGCCTTGATCTGGGTCTGCGTCTGGGTCTAGGTCTGGGTCTGGGTCTAGGTCTGGGTCTAGGTCTGGGTCTAGGTCTAGGTCTAGGCCTGGGTCTAGGTCTGGGTCTAGGTATGGGTCTAGGTATGGGTCTAGGTCTAGGTATGGGTCTAGGTCTAGGTCTGGGTCTAGGTCTAGGTCTAGGCCTGGGTCTAGGTCTGGGTCTAGGTATGGGTCTAGGTCTAGGTATGGGTCTAGGTCTAGGTCTGGGTCTAGGTATGGGTCTAGGTCTAGATCTAGGTCTAGGTCTGGGTCTAGGTATGGGTCTAGGTCTAGGTAGGTCTAGGCCTGGATCTGGGTCTGCGTCTGGGTCTAGGTCTAGGTCTGGGTCTAGGTCTGGGTCTAGGTCTGGGTCTAGGTCTAGGCCTGGGTCTAGGTCTGGGTCTAGGTATGGGTCTAGGTATGGGTCTAGGTATGGGTCTAGGTCTAGGTATGGGTCTAGGTCTAGGTCTGGGTCTAGGTCTAGGTCTAGGCCTGGGTCTAGGTCTGGGTCTAGGTATGGGTCTAGGTCTAGGTATGGGTCTAGGTCTAGGTCTGGGTCTAGGTATGGGTCTAGGTCTAGATCTAGGTCTAGGTCTGGGTCTAGGTATGGCTCTAGGTCTAGGTCTAGGTCTGGTCGCCCTTTAGTAACTTAAGGTCCGTAGTCCGTGTTCAGGAAACTTCACCCGACACGATGAGTAACACAAGCCGAGTCTGAGGTGCGTTCAAGGACACGCGGCGTTACGTAACCTGGACATGGACTCGGCCCTGAACCAGGACCGGTCTGGTCCGGTTCCCCCGCCGGCGGCCCGGAGGCCGTGCGTAGCGGTCCCTGTTTTGTGTTTTCCTCTCACTGCAGTACGCAGACCCGTCGTCCCACAGCGGCGACAGACGTGGTTCTGGATCAAAGCCAAGCGATTTGTGTCAGGGAACAAATCAACAACAAGTCTGAAGTCAACATGTCTGCCACCGGCCAGTCAATCAACAACATCTCCTCACCGATGGCCAACCGGAGCCGGCCTCATCCCGGCTCTCAGGGTTTATGTTCTGGATCTCAGAGGACCAGGGGGCCGTAGACGCAGGCGGACCGCCGGGGGTCACGCCGTCCGACCGGCCGGGGAACGTCCAGAGTCTCCTCTGACGGACGCCGGGGAGTCTCTACGAGAAGCTCTGCAGAACCTTTTCTCAGGGAACCTTATATCAGGGAACCTTTTCTTAGGAAACCTTTTCTCTGGGAACCTTTTCTAAGGGTACCTTTTCTCTTTTCTCTGGGTACATTTTACCTTTTGTCAAGGTATCTTTTCTCAGGGAACATTTTCAGGGTACCTTTTCTCTGGGAACCTTTTCTAAGGGTACCTTTTCTCTGGGAAACTTTTCTCAGGGAACCTTTTCTAAGGGTACCTTTTCTTAGGAAACCTTTTCTCTGGGAACCTTTTCTAAAGGTACCTTTTCTCTTTTCTCTGGGTACATTTGACCTTTTGTCAAGCTATCTTTTCTCAGGGAACATTTTCAGGGTACCTTTTCTCTGGGAACCTTTTCTAAGGGTACCTTTTCTCTGGGAAACTTTTCTCAGGGAACCTTTTCTAAGGGTACCTTTTCTCTGGGAACCTTTTCTCAGGGAACCTTTTCTAAGGGTACCTTTTCTTAGGAAACCTTTTCTCAAGGTACCTTTTCTCTTTTCTCTGGGTACATTTGACCTTTTGTCAAGGTATCTTTTCTCAGGGAACATTTTCAGGGTACCTTTTCTCTGGGAACCTTTTCTAAGGGTAACTTTTCTCTTTTCTCTGGGTGCATTTTACCTTTTGTCAAGGTATCTTTTCTCAGGGAACATTTTCAGGGTACCTTTTCTCTGGGAACCTTTTCTAAGGGTACCTTTTCTCTGGGAAACTTTTCTCAGGGAACCTTTTCTAAGGGTACCTTTTCTAAGGGTACCTTTTCTCTGGGAACCTTTTCTCAGGGAACCTTTTCTAAGGAAACCTTTTCTCTGGGAACCTTTTCTAAAGGTACCTTTTCTCTTTTCTCTGGGTACATTTGACCTTTTGTCAAGGTATCTTTTCTCAGGGAACATTTTCAGGGTACCTTTTCTCTGGGAACCTTTTCTAAGGGTAACTTTTCTCTTTTCTCTGGGTGCATTTTACCTTTTGTCAATGTATCTTTTCTCAGGGAACATATTTTCCGGGAACCTTTTCTCAGGGTACATGGTACCTTCTCTACAGTAACATTTTATCTTTTCTAAGGGAACCGTTTCTCAGAGTACATTTGAACTTTTCTCAAGGTATCTTTTTTCACGGTACCATTTTTCAGGGAACCTTTTTGTGAATTCAACTCTTTTTGTGCTCCGTTGATTCTTCTCGACACGAGAGGCCGTCTGGAGTTCTGCGATGAGGTTAAACGTTGTGCGGCGAGGACCCCCACCTCGAGGAGTCCATGGGTGGAGGGTCACCGCCATGCCTAGTGCCCCCATCCAAGCAACACAATGACGCCATGCCAAGCACACACACACACACACACACACACACTCAAGACTAATTTCACATTACGCACCAGAACACACACCATCAAAAGAAACATCTTGCATCCGTCGGGGGGTAATAACGCCGAAATGACTTCTTCCGCCGATTCCCATAAACACGCTTCACACTCAGAGCGGATTCTTTCCTCCGCAGAAAGCTGCACCAAAAAGAAAAGCAGAGCCCCCCCCCCCCATTGCGCATCAGTTGGACGGCGGTTGTTTTTGATGTAATGCTCTGTACACTAAATGCATTGTGGATGTGTACCGGCGGTTCCTGTGCGGTTGACCCCCACAACGCCAATGTGGAGCTCTTTGGATTAGCTGCCCCCGGCCAGCGGGTCAGATGGATTAGGATCTACTGGAACGCCGCGGAGTCACCGGGGACGGAGAGCCCCCCACAGAGTGCTCATCCGTCCAGATGAAATCCAAATTTAATCTAAACTCCATCGCCGGCCGGCCGACGCCGCGGTCCGACCGCAGCCCGGCCATCAGACTCCATCGTCGCTCCGTTCCACTTCATTATTCAGCCCGACGTCGTGTTCAGGGCGGCCGTGTCCCCCGTCAAGGTTATATTCCACGGGCAAAGTAGCTGTAATGATGGATACAAGCAGCAGTTAACCATTTTAAATAGATTTACAAATACTACGCGTTCCGCTAAGTTCCCCTCTCCGGCTGAACTCCACCGCGGAGAGAAGCTCACGCATTTCACTGGATCTGGGACATTCAACATCCGGAAAGAAGGAACATATATCCTCACAGAGAAACATAACCACCACAAAGAGACAAACCACCACAAAGAGACAAACCACCACAAAGAGACAAACCACCACAAAGAGACAAAACCACCACAAAGAGACAAAACCACCACAAAGAGACAAACCACCACAAAGAGACAAAACCACCACAAAGAGACAAAACCACCACAAAGAGACAAACCACCACAAAGAGACAAACCACCACAAAGAGACAAAACCACCACAAAGAGACAAACCACCACAAAGAGACACTAAGACGCAGACCAGAGAGAGAGAGAGAGAGAGACAGACAGACAGAGAGAGACAGACAGACAGAGAGACAGAGACAGACAGAAAGAGAGAGAGACAGAGAGAGACAGACAGAGAGACAGAGAGAGAGACAGACAGAGAGAGAGAGAGAGCGAGAGAGAGACAGAGAGAAAGAGAGAGAGAGAGGAGCCTCCTAGATCTCCGCTGTGAGCTTCGCATGAATCCTCGTTAATTCCCCTGAATCTTCGTCTTCGTGGTGAACGACGGGGACGCGGCGGCATGAAGACGAGGGTCTGACGCCCGCTCGCTTCTTCAAGCGTCCTCGTGATGATTATTACCCAGAAGGCACTCTGAGATTTCTGCAATTAAGACAGACCTTGAACACAACGTTTACAACCATTTTCAAGACATTGAGGCTAATTTAGCCAAAATGGAAAGGAGATGCAGCTCTTACACTAATCTGGGCAAACAACTCAGCGCCGGCGTCCTGTGAACATCTCTCCCCCTCCTCCCCCCTCCTCCCCCCTCCAGCCCCCCCCCCTTCCCCCTCCTCCCCCCTCCCCCCAATGGAAAAAAAACCTAAGTTCGGAGACGACAGCGCCGCGCCGCCCGTCTCCGACAAAAGACAGTGAATTAATTAAGATAATAAATTGCACATGTCATGTTTGTAATCTTTTCAATCCTGACTTAATGAGGTGGAACGTGTGCGGGGGGGGAGGGGGGGGGGACGATACGCCGAAAGAAACCAAACGCTCCACATGAACACTAATGTTAAACAAATGCCCAGTCATGTGGAAGGAAACGAGGGAGAAGGAAACGAGGCTGAGGGAGAAGGAAACGAGGCTGAGGGAGAAGGAAACGAGGGTGAGGGAGAAGGAAACGAGGCTGAGGGAGAAGGAAACGAGGGTGAGGGAGAAGGAAACAAGGGTGAGGGAGAAGGAAACGAGGCTGAGGGAGAAGGAAACGAGGGTGAGGGAGAAGAAAACGAGGCTGAGAGAGAAGGAAACAAGGGAGAAGGAAACAAGGCTGAGGGAGAAGGAAACAAGGCTGAGGGAGAAGGAAACAAGGGTGAGGGAGAAGGAAACGAGGGTGAGGGAGAAGGAAACGCGGGTGAGGGAGAAGGAAACGAGGTTGAGGGAGAATGAAACGAGGGAGAAGGAAACGAGGGTGAGGGAGAAGGAAACGCGGGTGAGGGAGAAGGAAACGCGGGTGAGGGAGAAGGAAACGAGGCTGAGGGAGAAGGAAACAAGGCTGAGGGAGAAGGAAACAAGGCTGAGGGAGAAGGAAACAAGGCTGAGGGAGAAGGAAACGCGGGTGAGGGAGAAGGAAACGAGGTTGAGGGAGAAGGAAACAAGGCTGAGGGAGAAGGAAACGAGGGTGAGGGAGAAGGAAACAAGGGTGAGGGAGAAGGAAACGAGGCTGAGGGAGAAGGAAACGAGGGTGAGGGAGAAGGAAACAAGGGTGAGGGAGAAGGAAACGAGGGTGAGGGAGAAGGAAACAAGGCTGAGGGAGAAGGAAACGAGGGTGTTTGATGACATCATCGAGGATGTGACTCATCTGGCTGTTCAACACAAAGACGACACGCTCCATCCCCGTGACCCTGTGACCCTGTGATCTCGTGACCTTGTGACCTTGTGATCTCGTGACCTTGTGATCTTGTGATCTTGTGACCTTGTGATCTTGTGACCCTGTGATCTCGTGACCCTGTGATCTTGTGACCTTGTGATCTCGTGACCTTGTGACCCTGTGATCTCGTGACCTTGTGATCTTGTGACCTTGTGATCCCGGCAGATTTCTTTTTTCATGGAAAAGAAAGTTTGAATAACGGAAGTTAAACATATTTCTTATTAAATGTGGAACCAGAACCTGAACACATCGACTCATTCAGAGTTCTTCTACAGATTTAACATTTTGAATTGAAATAAACTGTAAATGTCATCTTCCTCCATGTTTCCAGTAGTGACATGTTGTATTAATCAGAATGAATTATATATGAACAAACCACCTCTAAAAGAACATTGGTGGATATCAGAGTTTAGTTAAATTAGACTCTACCGGTGAATCGGATTAAAAAATTAACCAATGGATTCCAACGTAAAACTTGTCTGTAATGTTATGTTTCGATATGTAAATGGTACATTATCTAAGGGTAACTTTTGGTAGAATTTACAGTCAAAGCAGAAAGACGACAGGAAGACGTGTCCCCGGTGGTCAGAGGAGGCGGTGCAGAGGGTCGTGGAACAACCAGAGATCCTGGAGGTCCTGAGGGACCCTGAAGGTCTCACCCCCCCCCCCGCCACCGTCAATTTACCAAAACAGACAATTTACCAAAATAGACAATTTAACCAAAAATAGACAATGTACCCAAAATAGACAATTTAGCCAAATTAGCCAAATTAGTCAAAATAGACAATTTACTTAAAATCGACAATTTGCTCAAAATATATTTTTTTCTCAAAACGAAAATTTATTCAATATAGACAATTCATGTAAAATCCCAAATGTTACCAAAATCAAAAGTTTTGCCAAAATCGACAATTTACCCAAAATCGACAATTTACCCCAAATTGACATTTTCCAGAGATCGCCTCACATGTGCGATCTCACTGAACCTCCAACTTTGAAACGGTTGTGCAGAACCCGCTGGAAGTACAATGGAAACGCAGTATAATACGTCTCTTGTGGTCTTCGTCATGGCAACTGAGATCAGAAGGTCGAAGGTCAAGCCAAGCGTCAGAGTAATAACCTCCACACGGGTCCATCTCCTCCAGCGGCTCCCGCCACTGAGCCTCCCGCTAAAGGTTAAGCAGACCTATAAGGAACATCTCACGCAAACAGAACCTCTCCACGGAACCACCGAGGGGGCGCAGAACCGGCTTTTGTTTGCTTCCCGCCGCATGAGAGCGAGTCACACAAAAGGAGCTCCCTCTGTTCTCCTGCCAGAGAGGCTTACCGATTCAATACGAGGCGCGGAACCACGGCGAGGAGCTGGCAGCCGCTCGCCACGATCAATCTCTATTAGAACCAAATGTAGATTTTATTATCGACCCGAGACCCGCGTGACGGAGCCGCGGCCCGGGCCCGTCGCCATCGCCACGCGCTTTGTATGAACAAGTGAAGTGAGCGGGGAAATACTCGAGTGGAAGACTCGTACACTTCAGAGCGTCCTACATACAACCGTCTGAGGCTCTCGTCTTCTAAATGTCAAAAGGTTCATTAACAAATGTGAAGACGGGGTATCGTCTTCCTGAGGGGATGTGTTGAACTTTACTCAGGGACACCACCAACAGGCCCGGCTCCTCTGGTTGTATAGAAGTCCATGATTCATGTAGTAAATCTCAATCTCTCCACTGACCACCAAAGCTGCATTCTTTCTCCTGACCACCAGGAGGCGGCTCCTCTGGTTGTATAGAAGTATATGCTTCATGTGTTGAAGCTGCATTCTCTCTACTGACCACCAGGGGGCGACTCCTCTGGTTGTATAGAAGTATATGCTTCATGTGTTAGAGCTGCATTCTCTCTCCTGACCATTAGGGGGCTCCTCTGGTTGTATAGAAGTCTATGCTTCATGTAGTAAATCTCAATCTCTCCACTGACCACCAGGGGGTGACTCCTCTGGTTGTATAGAAGTCAATGCTTCATGTGTCAAAGCTGCATTCTCTCCTGACCATTAATCTCTCCACTGACCACCAGGGGGTGACTCCTCTGGTTGTATAGAAGTCAATGCTTCATGTGTCAAAGCTGCATTATCTCTCCTGACCACCAGGGGGCTCTTCTGGTTGTATAGAAGTCTATGCTTCATGTTTTACAGCTGCATTCTCTCTCCTGACCACCAGGGGGCTCCTCTGGTTGTATAGAAGTCGCCGAGCGCCGCTGGAGGAGATCCAGAGACGCTTTCATTTGTTTGTTTTCCGTCTCTTCTCTCGGGCGTCAGCCCCCCCGAGCGATGCCCCCGTGCGTTCTTGGCGGCGGCGGCGGGGGAAACTCAACGGGACGCCGCGGCACATATGGCGAGCGCGTCGGCGAGGAGCGGCGCCGGCTGCCAACAGCCGAGCGCTCGTCGCTCTCCGCCCACGGAACGGAACACAGACACGAAGAAAGACCCCGAGGCACGGGGAGGCCCTCGACCAATCGGGGCGCAGGATGAGGAGGATGCAATGCCCCTCCGTCGATAGGCTCCGCCCCCTCATGCACAGCGAGCAAAGGAGGTAGAGGATAAGTTAAAGAAGGAGTTAGCAGCTATCGCTCCGATTGTTTTTTCAGAAAGGGAAATAAATGAATGGAAAGGGGAGGGGGGAGGGGGGAGGGGGGGGGTCGGCGTGTTTTGTGAAGTCGGCTGTCAAACGTTTCTCCGTTCTAATTTCCTGCAGCGCGAGAGCCGACAGAAGAATCGGATGGAGAGACAAACGGAGGAGAAGAAAAGCTCAGGAGACGGTAAACATGAAAGAACCAAAATAATAAAACAATCAGGTCACCTGACAGAGCTGGCCCCCCCGAGGAGGAGGAGCAGAGCTAACGGAGGCTAACGGAGGCTAACGGAGGCTAACGGTCGTGAGGCTAACGGTTGTCTCAGAAGGATGGAGAAGAAAGAGGAGGAAGGAAAATGAAGGAGAACAAAGACAAAAAGAAGAAGAAGAAGAAGAAGAAGAAGAAGAAGAAGAAGAAGAAGAAGAAGAAGAAGAAGAAGAAGAAGAAGAAGAAGGATAAACCTTCTTCTTCCCCGTTGTTCTGCTCTTCTTCTCTTCCTTCTGGAAGAACACAAACATTCATTCCTTTCTTTTGTTTTCAGGGTTTCTGTTTCCACGCCGACGAAAGTTTGGACACAAATAATTCTCTCTTGAAGGATCAGCAGCTCTCTTCTCTCTCTCTTCTCTCTCTTCTCTCTCTCTTCTCTCTCTCCTTCTCCTTCTCTCTTTTTCATCTTCTTCTTTCTCTTTGTCCAAACGTATTCCAGAAGATGGCATATGTATATATGTATAAATAAATATAAATAAATTGAGATATATTACTTATATATAAAAATATTGAAAGAAATATATATATATAAAGAAATATATGTATTATAAAATCCCATTATTCTTAATAATCTTTATTGAGCATCGACTCCAAAGTGAATCAATTAAACAGCAATTGTGTAAAAAACACATTTTGTTGTTGTTTTTGGGAGCCTCTCAACCCGTCAGCTTCCTAGAGCTCGAGGACGCACACACACACACACACACACACACACACACACACACACACACACACACACACAGATCAAGTGTGCCTGGAGAGCTCTACAGAGGCCAGTCTCCCTCATTAGAGCGTGTGCACACCGCCCTCCTCTCTCTAATCACTGTCACCAGACCGCGGCTGGAAAACAGATCATTAACGGCGGGCTCTGCCTCCAACACGCTCTGTGTACACGCGTGTGCGTGTGTGTGCGTCTGTCTGTCTGTCTATCTGGGGACCGTGGATGCTGGAGCCTTCCAGAACAACAATTGCCAAATAAACCACACAAAATGCAGAAATCCCCACAGAAGAAACATCCGGCCGGTCTCCAGCCCCCCCCCCTCCCCTCTCACCCCCACCCTCACCCCCACCCCACCCTCCACCCTCTTGCTCCAGGACTGCCCTTTTATTTCCCATTTATTAAATGGAATGGACTTCTTAATCGTGTGCTTGGCAGAGCAGATTTATTTATGTTCCTTTTCTCTCCTCTTTTCTCCTTCCTAAAGGCACTTTATTAATATCATAAATATTTGATGACACTTTGCATGACCCTGCAGAGAATGACACGAGGAGGTAATGAAGGTTAACGCTCGGGGTGAGAGGCTGATTAAATAGCGACTGAGTGGAAAGGGGGGGGGGGGGGGGCTGCCATAAACTTTCTAATAAAATGGACTAAACAAACATCTCTTTATGACCCTGGACAACTTTACAAGGTAATTCACCAACTGGCTTTATTGTCCTCTGCCGGCCTCCCGGTGAGGCTGAGACATGCGGCGAGGTCACGAGGTCACGAGGCCACGAGGTCACGAGGTCACGAGGTCACGAGGTCACGAGGCCACAAGGCCACGAGGTCACGAGGTCACAAGGCCACGAGGTCACGAGGTCACGAGGA
Organism: Liparis tanakae; assembly: GCA_036178185.1. NCBI lineage: Eukaryota > Metazoa > Chordata > Actinopteri > Perciformes > Liparidae > Liparis > Liparis tanakae. The sequence goes on along the minus strand of CM070091.1, from coordinate 18,655,615 downwards.
GATTATCTCAGGTATTATCACCTCATCGTTACAAACAAACATTCAGCTTCTCAGATATTAATGAGTTTTTCTTGGTTGTTGATCCGTGGCTGGAATCTTTTTTAAGTCTGCAAAGTGTTCTGGGAACAGTACATTTGTTAATTATTTATATATATATATATATATATATATATATATAAATATATATATATATAAAAATATATAAAATATAAATATACATAAATAAATATATATAATCAAATATATACACACACATCTATTACATGTATTCACACACATATATATATATATATATGTGTGTGAATATATATATATATATATATACATATGTGTGAATATACATATATGAATATATATATACATATATATATATATATACATATATATATATATATATATATGTATATTCACACATATATATATATGTATATATATATGTATATATATATATATATATGTATATATATTCATATATATGAATATATATACATATATATATATACATATATATATATATATATGTGTGAATATATATATATACATATATAAATATATATATATATATGAATATATATATATATATATATATATATATATATATATATATAAACCTTTTCCAGTGGAGTCATATATAATGTGTATTTTCTGGCGGCAGCTTTTCTTTTTTAGGGCAGTTCCTTCTCACTCCACAAAAATCTATTCTCCTTTTTTGGGGTTTTCCAAGTGAAGAAATCTTCACTACCGTTGCCACGCTGTCCTCCACCGACACGCACACACACACACACCGACACACACACACCAACACACCGACACACACACATCAACACACACACACACACACACAGCGTGGGTTCTACCACCATTGTGGTTTTGAAGTCGGCAAATTAGTAAATTCCACCATTCGTCCATTCAAGAGGCGAAATCACCCCGGAGTCAGGAGGAAACATGGTGGAGGAGGTGGAGGAGGTGGAGGAGAGTCAGTGAAACATGGTGGAGGAGGTGGAGGAGGTGGAGGAGAGTCAGTGAAACATGGTGGAGGAGGTGGAGGAGGTGGAGGAGAGTCAGTGAAACATGGTGGAGGAGGTGGAGGAGGTGGAGGAGAGTCAGTGAAACATGGTGGAGGAGGTGGAGGAGGTGGAGGAGAGTCAGTGAAACATGGTGGAGGAGGTGGAGGAGAGTCAGTGAAACATGGTGGAGGAGGTGGAGGAGGAGGTGGAGGAGGAGGAGGTGGAGGGTCTTCCTGTACGGATGTAATTTAATCAGCGGAGGAATGTGAATGTTTAAAGGAGCCTCCGACGCGTATCGATCGTCTTCATGAAGACGAGCAGCTCGACGAGACGAAGCACACGTGTTCATTCTGACCTTGTGCTGAACACCGCCACCTCCGCCCTCCTCCGCCCTCCTCCACCTCCTCCACCCCCCTCCACCCCCCACGCCTCCTCATGTACGCTGTGTAATTGAGCCTTCAGGGAGGAGAGAAACCCATCTGGCCCTCGTAAAGGATCTCCATGAGGACCAGGACCGATGGGGGGGGGGGGGGGCAGACCCCCAAGAACCAAGATGAAGGGTTCCTTTTGAGATTTGAAATAACTTATTGGGTACAGGAGAGGGAGGAGAGGAGGAGAGGGGGAGAGGGAGAGGAGGAGGGGGAGAGGAGGAGAGGAGGAGAGGAGGAGAGGGGGAGAGGGGGAGAGGGGGGAGAGGAGGAGAGGGGGAGAGGAGGAGAGGGAGGAGAGGAG
>CM070091.1:18608876-18648876 GCA_036178185.1 Liparis tanakae | reverse complement strand
TGCAGCCAGGAAGGAAGGAAGGAAGGAAGGAAGGAAGGAAGGAAGGAAGGAAGGAAGGAAGGAAGGAAGGAAGGAAGGAAGGAAGCTAACGACTTCTGTATAATGGCCTGTGTAGCGCGTCGCCTCGATGGCGTTAAGTTTTGAACTCTTACTGTAAAGACTGAAGCGTTTCTTCAGCCGTTTGTTCCTCCGTAACCGTGGTAACCACGGGTTAAGCTGGTCAACATCCTCTGAATCCCCGCTCGTCGCCCCCTGCTGGTCAACATGCCGGTTTTTGCATATTTGTGTAACGTCTACAGCGTTTCTGCACGGATACTTTTGGCTTTGAGCTCCGCCTCTCAAGGGAATCCCCCCCCCCACGCCACCCCCTCCCCCCCACCCCCCCCTAAAAAGTTACCTGATGAGCCTCTCAGGAAACAGGAAGAAGAGAAAGAGGGTGGGAGGGGGTTAAAAAAGAGACGGAGAGAAAGAAAAAATCTCTCATTATTTCTCCCTAATTGCCCACGAGTGACCCTCCTGATTCCCCCCCCCCCCCCCCCCTCCACCTCCTCTGCAGCCAGGTACGGCGCCTCATTACAGCCTCCCCACTTCTCCCAGGAGAAACCCACGAAAGGCCACGAAGGCCTCGGCTGACAGGGGCCGGCGGACCGGACCAATTAACGGCTTCTCCCGAGCGAGAGGACGTCCCGGGTCAGGGTGGTACGGCCCGGCAGGGAGGAAGACCAGGGTGGTACGGCCCGGCAGGGAGGAAGACCAGGGTGGTACGGCCCGGCAGGGAGGAGGATGAGGGTGGTTTGGGGTCACTCAGAACATCTTTCCATGAAAACTTTTATTTATTACATTAATTGTAAAATGAATATAAAATCTAGTCAAGACGTTGACGAGGTTATGAATAATGTTTTTTATAGTAAATATTAATGTAGTTCTTCTTGTGGCTCAAAGGAAGGCCAGTTTTAGAGCTTTTCTCAGCAGCATAACTGTTTTCAGCTGCGCTGACATAAAAAGCTTTAGGTGTTTTTTACCCCTCTGCTCGTCTTCTAAGGTGATAACACAATGTACCACTAGAACATGGAGATGGAGCTACACACTATGTAGAGACTTCATTACACCAGAGAATAGTCACTACACATTAACTATGTAGAGAGTTCGATTAATTTAATGTTATCTTTATTCATAAAAACAGTGCTTTGACCCCATTTTGTGTCCTCCGCTTCCCGCGGCGCCCAGGAGACACGGGCAAGGAGAGAGGATGCAGCCTCCAGCTTCTGTGTGTTGACACGAGGAGCAGAGACTTCTATACAACCAGAGGAGCCCCTGGTGATCAGGAGAGAAGATGCAGCTTTAACACGTGAAGCAGAGACTTCTATACAACCAGAGGAGCCCCCTGGTGGTCAGGAGAGAGGATGCAGCATTGACACGCGTCCATATCGGCTTCTCTCCCGTTTATGACTCCAAATCTAAAATGATGGATTAAGCTCCATAATTATTTTAATGGCGGTCGTTCTCCTTTTAATATTAAGGAATAAATATCAAATGAGAAGTTTCACCCGCGAACCCGATGAATAATTAAAAGGAGGACGTCAAAGTAAAGTCGGGAGCGAACGACCTCGACACGACCCGGCCTCATCATGTGTGACGCGTTACTGAATGAGTCGTGGTTTGGTTCCCACCACGTGCCCCGCCCCCCTGGGCCCCCGGGGTCCCTCAGGGTCCTTAGCCCAAGACCCCCCCCCCTCTTTTCCGGCTGGTTTCGAGGTGACTTTCCCCCGTTTTGTCGCCTCCAGCCGTGTTTAACGTTGTGACCGTCACGTCTACGCGGCTGCAGAAGAAGAAGAAGTGAATCTATTTTTAGGGAAGCCAAATGGCTCAGAACGGGCCTCAAATGGTTGAATAATCTGGGTGAATAATCTGGTGAGATCTGTCCGGTGCGGCTCATTTAAATGTGTCCAGGCTGACGGCTCACAGAGAGAATCCATTATCATCAGAGGGCCAAATTCTAAAGAACGAGAACTCTCATTATTATCGGAGCGTTCCATGTATAGGGGGGGGGGGAATGAACAACAGAGAAAGAGAAGACTGAAATCTCTCTTTCACTCTCTACCCCTCTACCTCTACCTACCACTCCCTTTCTCCATCTACCTCTCTCTATCTACTTTTACCTCTCTCTATCTACCAATACTTCTCTCTAACTATCTCTAACTATACCTCTATCTACCTTTACCTCTCTCTATCTACCTCTACCTCTCTCTATCTACCTTTACCTCTCTCTCTCTCTACCTGTACCTCTCTCTATCTACCAATACTTCTCTCTAACTATCTCTAACTATACCTCTATCTACCTTTACCTCTCTCTTTCTACCTCTACCTACCTCTCTCTATCTACCTCTACTTCTCTCTATCTACCTCTGCAGCTCTCTATCTACCTCTCTCCATCTACCTCCCTCTCTCTCTCTCTCTCTCTTTCTCTCTGGATTTGAAGGCAGTTCTATGGACTGATAATTGTTGATATCTCACAATGTTGCAGCGTTTCTCGTGGTTTAATCTCACATCTGGTAGACGGCGCCCAGACCTTGAACAAAACAGACCCCCCCCCCCCCACCCCACCCCCACCTCATCTCACCAAGTATTTATCTGGTAGAAACAGAAACCTTTGATGATACCGCTCTGCCGGACGAGGAGCGAACAACGAAGAGGAGGAGGAGGAGGAGGAGGAGGAGGAGGAGGAGGAGGAGGAGGAGACGCTTCAGGTCCAGAACCACCTGATAAGACGTGGACGTGTCCAGATCGGTGACCCACGACAACCAGAGCGCGAATAAGAAGTCTGTAAATATGTTCTGGTGCCAAAACAATCAGACGTGAGATCAAAGCCAGAGGAATGAACAGCCAGGTGAGACACTCTCACACACACACACACACACACACACACACACTCACTCACTCTCTCACTCACACACTCACTCACTCACTCACACACTCACACACACACACACACACACACACACACACTCACACACACACACACACTCACTCACTCACTCACTCACTCACACACTCACACACTCACACACACACTAATGGGCTATTAAAAGTCAAGTGCACATGGGATGGAATCTAAAACACAAAGCGATGCTCCGATAATGAAGAGACGCCGATTTTAAAAACGTGTTCTTCAATCTCAAAACAATGACTGTGTTTATCGCCATGGTGACGGACGCATTGGGATGACATTAGAAGGGCAAAAAAATGGTTATGCATCATAAAATACTAACATTAAGGTCCCGGTTGAGAACTATAAAGAGGATAATTAGTGCCGATGTGATGGAAGGTTCAACCAGATGAAGTGACTCCTGCATCGGGGACGTCGGCGTCCTGTGAGCCGTGGACAGGAAGTGGACGCAGACGACCCCCGGTGCTGGATTGAGGGTCGTTTTGGTCGTCGCCATCTTGTCTTTTTCTTCTACCAGTGAATACATAACCACTCATCTCTCGGTGTGCTATGAGGTCCGGTGTGTGTTGCATCAGCATGAAGACGCATCAACCAGCACAAGTGACACTGATGAGCAACAAGTCCCGCCCACTTATCGAGACCATGCGTTTAGACCACTCCCACTTTTAATTTTACCGCGTGCATTAGAAACCCCCGACTCACCCTTGTGTAAAAGAGGAGAATAAGACAGAGAATGAAACGATAGAGAGGGAGAGAGAGAAAGGGATGAAGAGAAAACAAAAGTAATCTTCGTGTGAGGTTATGAAACGTATGAAAATATAAATAAATAAAAACGGCTAAAGAGCAGCGAGGCCCCGCAGCCATCGAGGTGGTCACTTCATTTTATACATTTACTGACTTTTTTTTCGGGGGTTCTGTATTTGAAGTGATGTGCCATTTAAAATGTGAGTGAAAGTGTATATGTGTTTTGGGAACACACACACACACACACACACACACACACACGAGTCCCACGGAACGGTGGCGGTTATATTAACGGCTTTCGGCGTGAAGTGACCCTGTGAGGACCACCAGAGTAGAGGAAGTGACCCCGTGAGGACCACCAGAGTAGAGGAAGTGACCCTGTGAAGACCACCAGAGTAGAGGAAGTGACCCCGTGAGGACCACCAGAGTAGAGGAAGTGACCCTGTGAGGACCACCAGATTACAGGAAGTGACCCTGTGAGGACCAGCAGATTACAGGAAGTGACCCTGTGAGGACCACCAGAGGACAGGAAGTGACCCTGTGAGGACCACCAGAGGACAGGAAGTGACCCTGTGAGGACCAGCAGATTACAGGAAGTGACCCTGTGAGGACCACCAGAGGACAGGAAGTGACCCTGTGAGGACCACCAGAGGACAGGAAGTGACCCTGTGAGGACCACCAGAGGACAGGAAGTGACCCCCTGAGGACATCCTGTCCCGCCCACATGTTAAAGTCCGCTCCGCTCTGCTGGTCGCTCTGGAAACGGGACTTTTCACACATTCCAGCAGCCGTTGTGGCTCGGTAATGGCTCCTTTAAACTTGCTGAAGGTTGTGTGATCCATCACAGCGATCATCACGTCTGCATCAAGTTTTACTTTGTCTTTCTTTATGTTTTTTTAATCAAAAGTTACATTTTTGTTCAGGCTTTAACTTTGTTTCTAAGTTTGAGACTGAGAATAAATCAGAGGTTCACGGTGATGGATCACACGACTGAGCAGGAAGAATAAAACCCCAAAATATAGTCAAGCGTATGAAACAGAGAAGTGATGAGAGTATGCACAGTACTGCATGTTAATGTCTTTATATTCATAAATAATGTAATCACTGTGTCCACTAAAATACAACCTGCGTGTTCAACAAACAATAATGATCAACAACTCAACTTTCTACTATATTCTTTATTTTCAAATTAACAGACCTAATAACTAAATTAACTTATAGAAAGACAAACATCATCAACAGGGAAAACAAAAAGAGGCCCAAAATACCAAAAAGAGACTCAAACCGACCACAAAGAGACTCACAACGACCACAAAGAGACTTAAAACGACAACAAAGAGACTCACAAACGACCACAAAGACACTAACAACCACACAGACTAACAAAAACCACAAAGGCCACAACGAGGCTAAAAACAACTACAAACGAGTCTAAATACGACCACAAAGACTGAAAAACGACCACAAAGAGACTCAAAACAACCACAAGGAGACCAGATTCACCACAAAGATGTAAACCAGCCTCAAAGAGACAAAAGGAGAGCAAACTTGAAAGGGTTGACCCCCACAGAGCGACTCGGAGCCACAAGAGGCCGTCGGCTCCGGAGTCGTCTCAAGGGTACCTATATGGTACCTCTAGGGTACCTCTATGGCACCTCTAGGGTACCTCTAGGGAACCTCTATGGCACCTCTATGGTACCTCTAGGGTACCTCTAGGGAACCTCTATGGCACCTCTATGGTACCTCTAGGGTACCTCTATGGTACCTCTATGGCACCTCTAGGGTACCTCTAGGGTACCTCTAGGGTACCTCCAGGGTACCTCTATGGTAATACCTTGCGGTTCCCTTTAAAATGTGCCGCGCGGATCCGGAGGAGGAGGGAGGATGAACTCGGTCCCAGGTTCACGCAGAAGGAAGAAAGAAAAGATCTCAGAGCGCCGGGGACGACCTGAAAGTCGCTGCCGTCGCCTTCGATGTGAATTTCAGATGCAAACCCGGAGTCTGAGTGACTTTCAAGGCGAGAAAGACAAAGGACACATATCAAACACGCTCGTCCTCCAGCAGCCGTCCGCTCCGTCTCGCGGGGGATCTGCCCGCCGCTCTCGCTCCCTCGTTCAGCGACTCCTTCGGGTCAATATTAGCAGAAGGAAAACGCCGCTACGCCACGTAGCCCAGGCAAATGTACCGAACGCCGCTGGACTCCGCGCTATTAAAACTGAAGATGAAGGGAATCGCCAAGGGCAAACAGCCGAGAGCCCGGACTCTGTACTTCTTAAAACGGGAACGCTCAATTAAGAATTTAAATGGATGCTGCGGGAATGCGCCTCCGCTGTGAATCCGGTAAAATATGATAATTAAGCGCCGAGCCTCCGCTGACATCGAGCAACGTCCAGCTGTCTCCCCGATGCACCGCGGCGATGTGTTTGTCCACCATTAACACAACAAAAAGGTTAAAAGAGATGAATGCGATACGGAAAGGTACCCCAGGAGGAATAATATAATCAAGTCGGGAGCCGCGGACACGTCTACTTTCCCTCAACGCTATTTACTTTCAACATGTAATCGCAACTCCATTACCGGAGATAGAGAAGGACAAACATGGCCCACAACAGAGGAGAGGGAAGGAAGAGGAGGAGGAGGAGGAGGAGGAGGAGCAGGAGGAGGGAGCGGTGGGCAGAGTTGGCGGACGATAAGGAATCAGAGATAAAGCCTCCGGGGTGCAGACCTGTTCCAGAGAGGAGTGACCAATCGAGATAGTGGGAGACGGGGCCAGAGGGGGTTGCCACGGCGATAACAGTGATGACAGAGTGTAAAATGACTCAGTCAAGCCACGGCGTCGCCTCCGATCTCGGCTTCCTCATCTCTGGCCCGGCGGAGTACTGAGGTTCCAGAGGGACCGTGGCCAACAGCAGACGACGAAGAAGAAGAGGAAGAAGAAGAAGAAGAAGAAGAAGAAGAAGAAGAAGAAGAAGAAGAAGAAGAAGATGTGAGCCCTTAAATACAACAAGGTCTCCCATGGACTAAACCCTTGAAGCAGACGACATCTCCCACACCTGGATAACCACAGCTGTGTTCTCAGAGAGCGGTTTGAAGATCCGGATGTCGGAGCCAGGCCGACATCCCAGACCGCCGGGCTCTGCTCAGGGCCTCGTCTCTGGAAGACGTTGGAGATCGTTTTCAGAGCAAACTGATAAACACTCTCTGCATTTGACCTAAATTAAATATCTTAACCCTCCTTCCCACGCAACACGCCCACAACGGGATCAACCGTCAGGGCAGCATCCATTAGAGACCTGCACGTGGGAAGATGTTTCATCAACGTCCTCCCAGTGTTTCATCAACTGCGTCTCGAGGTCTGGATGCAGGTGGGTATCAGACCCGGAGCCTTTCCAGATGAATGACGATCAGGACGGGACCCCATGGATGTCACGCGTAGAACAAGAGGTGGGCGGAGTCTGGAGTCGCCGTGTTTCTGCGACGCCTCGAAGACCCTTCGGATAGATTCCAGGAGGAAAGGTACCCCGAGGCCCGAGGTACCGAGACGTGAAGCCGACCCGAAGGACGCCGTCTCGTCCTCTTCGACGCTCCGCCACGAAAAAGTCAACGAAACTTCGGGGATTTGTGAACGCGATTAAAAAACGGAGACACTTTTGAGCGGATTAGCGATGACGTGAAGCCCCAGATTCAGTCTCACCGCAATAATACGAATAATTATATTCTTCAGGCACACGGAAATAAACCGAGAACTCTTTTTTTACCTGCATCATACATTTCCATAAGCAGATGAAGCAGCAGGAGGGGGGGGGGGGGGAGGGGCATATTTAGTTTTCTGAGTAGTTGACAGTTGCAGAGTGCACACATATTGACAGTGATTAGAATCGGTGAGGGCTCACCCCCATGAATATTCAGCAGCACCTGTCTGCCGCGCGGCGGAGTCGGAGATGGACTCAGAATCCAGTCGATTTAACCATTTAAGAAAAAAATAGGATATTTAGTAATTCGGTTGCATTTTATTTGTCGTGATTATTTTCACATCTCAGCCTGTTTTTAATTGTTCTGCTCGTTAGTGGAGGAGGTGGCGAGCGCCGGCAAGCTGCTGCATCTGAACTCTGGTTTTGAGTCGTGTCGGTTTGGGTTCTGTTCTCGTAGACGGTTTTTACTTTTTCACGAAGCTCTTCTTTCCTGAGTTGTATATGGAAGGACTGGTGAAGACGAGCACTCTGTTTACGAAGGGAGGCGACTTCCCGGTTTGGGACAATTAAAAAAGAACTTTTGGCTTTTCACAACCGATGAACACAAGTTACCGGATTTGGAAAACGGAGGAGTGACCTAGAAACACCGACTCTGGTAGAGACCTGTCAATCAGCGTAAGCCCCGCCCCTAAAGCGTCCCCTGCTCTACGGTCTGTTTGACTCTAAATGACCATGAAGTATAAATGATGACATCATGCTGTATAGAAGAAGACTTGAGACTAGAGACTGAGACATAAACCAATGTTTACAATGTTTACTGAGGGAATACATCAAGAGAAGTAGAGTCACTGCATATACTTATATACAGCCCCCTGGTGGTCAGGAGACAGAATGCAGCTTTAACACATGAAGCATATACTTCTATACAACCAGAGGAGTCGCCCCCTGGTGGCCAGGAGAGAGAATGCAGCTCTAACACATGAAGCAGAGACTTCTATACAACCAGAGGAGTCGCCCCCTGGTGGCCAGGAGAGAGAATGCAGCTCTAACATGAAGCAGAGACTTCTATACAACCATAGGAGTCGCCCCCTGGTGGTCAGGAGAGAGAATGCAGGGAATTTGCGGTACACATAACCAACCTAGAAATCTGCATTATTCTAGTATTTCTTGACACCAATCCCCCACACACACACACACACACACTATGCCTCTCCTCCACCTTTTGGCTCCATTCCCAATGAGTCACCCAAACACGAAACGGGAACGGGCGCAACAACAAGAACACCCGAAAAAACCAGAAGCCACCTCGATGAACGCTGAGCAACAATTCAGGGAAACGTCCCTAAATAAATGAATGTGTGTTTGAAGCGTCCGGAGGAACCGGAGCGTTCCCCGAGCCGAGGCCGCGCTCGCCTCTGGTTCCGCGGTCCTCTTCGAGGCGACTGGTTCTCCATGATGTAACCTGGTTAAAACGGAGCGGTTGGATCCACGCCTGCTGAGCCAGCTGGTTCAATTAAGTGTGTGATGCTTCTCCTCTGGCACGCGGCGTGGAGGAGGTGGGCGGCGGAGCCGTTTCCGGGCTCTGGAATGGATACCACTGCATTTAAATAAGGATAATATTTGATAAACAAGACAACAACCGAACCACAACATGTGTAAACCACCAGCACGACGCCATTGTCGAACCATTTGTTCAGGAAATTAGGCTCACAATCTGGGAATGTTGAGACTCCCCCCGCCGGGTGCTTCCCGCCGCACAATGAGCAGCTATTGCGCAACACCACCCGTATAAAATCAGATTATCACGGGATGCTTTTTGTTGTCGTTTTTTTTTTTCAGGCAATTTAGCCGTTAGCCACCATCATCTGTGGGAAAGCAGTATGTGTGTGTCTGAGAGAAGCGAACGCCGCTATAGATAGGCGCTGTAACCCTGCCGATCCGTAACTATGGAAACAATAATGAGGTCACCGTGCTATTTTAGCTGAGGTTTACTCGGAGATCATTACCGACAAGTTGGTGGAGGTTCAGTAAAAAGAAGAAGAGCTTCGCTGGGAGAGAAAACCCTGAAAGGAACTCGTCGCGAGTCACAATAAAGCGGCGGCGCCTCGAGTGATCCTCATTAGGCGCCCGAGCCGGGCGGCGAGCCGCGTCCGAGTCAGGAGAGACGTGACAAACAGCCACTTGCATATAATTACATTTTGTTTGGCCTTCAATCTCCTGAGCGGTTCTTTTATCTCTAATCTGTATTATTTACACTTGAAAACACTCGATCTGTGGAGCCGAGGACGAGAGCGCTCTGAAGGAACCGCTCAGGCGCCGCTTGACGAGCTTCGTCAGCTGGTGTTGGGGCGGAGGACGCTGGATTAGGGGGGGGGGGGGGGGCAGTATCATTTGACGATGCCTCCATCAAGCAAAACGTGATTTTATTTTTATTTCATTTATTGAATAATGTCCTAGAAGAGGGAACACTGGAGTCAAACTACCACTACAAGAAAGACCTCAAGGTACCTTTTGGATCGAAAAAGGTTCCGATTGCCGATTTCTTGATCAGCTCGTGTTAGTGGATTGAGCGGGGGGGGGGGGGGGGGGCTGAGGATGACTTCATCAAGGAACAACATGTCTGTTTATTCCCAGGGTTCGACACATGGTGACCAATGGGTGTCCAGGACTTTAAACCAAATGTCCATGACCAAACCTCTTGTGACAATGACAATTTGAAAGCAGAATAAAAAACCTCAAACAGTTTGATCAAAGGAGCAAACATTCATGACTGGAGTAGAAGTGTGGAGAGACCTCCTGAGTGTGTGTGTGTGTGTGTGTGGGGGGGGGGGGGCTTATCCCATTTGTCTTTTCCCCCCATGTCCAAGACATTTGGACAGCAGCTGTTCAACGGAGACGACCGTAATGAAAACAAAGGAGAAAGAACAAAAATGAAGAAAAAACATTCAGCAGCCGACGGAGAATTTCATCATCATTTGAGTTTCGGTTTCAGTTTGCAGAGCGAAGCGTCATCGGGCCGCCGGGGGATCAGATTAGGACGAGGCGTTTCAAACCCCCCCGTGTCCCCGCTCTGTCCTTAACCATCTGTACTCTGGTAATGACTCCACCATGCTGTGTTCACGAGATGGGAAAAGGAAGAGAAGGTGTGTGTGTGTGTGTGTGTGTGTGTGTGTGTGTGTGTGTGTGTGTGTGTGTGTGTGTGTGTGGCTTATCGTACAGTTAAGCTGCAGCTGCAGTTTCCATAACAACTACCTGCAGCAGAAGCTTTTCCCTCCGCCGCTCTACAATAACATTTTTACTCGTCAAGTGTGAGCTTAGCGTGGATCTACATGAGCAACGAGGAGGGAGGAGCCGAGGAGGGAGGAGCCGAGGAGGGAGGAGCCGAGGAGGGAGGAGCCGACAAGGAGTCCACGAGGCGGCCACTCGGCAGCCGGGGAAGGTGGCTTCTTCAGGAGAGTGTTCCTTTCTTCTTCCTCCCTTCTTCTTCCTCCCTTCTTCTTCCTCCTTCCCTTCCTTTCTCTTCTCTTCATTCGTTCTTCCTCTTCCTTCCCTAACCGTCCTTCCTTCCTTCTTCCTTCCTCCTCCTCATCTCTTGTTCTTCCTCCATCCTCCTTCTCCCCCTTCCTGCCTACTTCCTTCTTTTCCCGCTTCCTTCATTTCCCTCCCCCTTCTCCTTTGTTCATCCTCCTTTCATTTTTCCTCTTCCCTCTTCCTCCCTTCATTCCTCTCCTCCTCCTTCCACAGGGACCCCCCCCCCCTCTCCTCTGACCATGCATCATGTTACCTTGTGTGTGTGTGTGGGGGGGGGGGGGGTCATCAGGAGTTAAACACAAAGTTAGACTCGTGTGTCGTCTGAAGCAGCCGGGGGGGGGGGGGGGGGGGGGGTCGGGATTCACATTCTGCTCGCCGGGCACCCGGGGGCGATAACCCTGAGAATCCGTATTAGGTGAGCCAAAGTCACCATTAATATAGAGCGCCGGGCCGTACCACGACCTCACACACCTCGGGGGGGTCCTGAACCGAGAGGCCGGCTCGTTGGAACAATCACTCGGGAGGACGCTCGACAAAGTGACCTCTTACCAAAGTCAATCCCTTTGCTTTCCCCTCCCCACCTGCCGTTATTTATTTATTTGTCTTCATTCTCTAAATCTCTCCATCTCTCCGGTGTTCGCCGGTTGGCGCCGAGGAGAGAGAGAGAGGCCGGTTCCTCCTTCAAGGATGCAATTACAGATTAGCTATGAAACACAGGTCGAGGCCATGCTGCTGCCTTCTGCTCTCCAGATATAGATATACTGTGTGTATATATATATATATATATATATATATATATATATATATATATATATATATATATATATATATATACTGTGTGTATATATATACTGTATATATATATATACATATATCCACTGGACTCTGGAGGACAAATAAAGGAGTACTTTATCCTATTGATTATCTTTATTATATATATATATCATTTTTTAAATACAAAAAAATATATGTACAGTATATTATATATATATATATAAAAACACTGTATATGTTTGTTATTGTATTTAAAAAATTATACATACATTTCAAATTATTTTAGATATATTTTTTATGTCGTAATTATTTTTAAATTGTATTATCATATTTAAAATGTTCTAATTAAAAACAACATATATACATATTTCCCCACTGGAGGACGATAAAAGAGTATATTATTTTATTTGTTATCAAACTTCAGTAATGTTTGGGTATATATATATATATATTCACACAATGTATTTTCAATTTTATCATTACATTTATTTTATTTTTTTAAATGAACTAATCATTTTTTTATGAACCGTCCACTGCACGTCTGTGTTGAGTGTTTAGGAAGCGTCCACTGCCCGTCTGTGTTGAGTGTTTAGGAAGCGTCCACTGCCCGTCTGTGTTGAGTGTTTAGGAAGCGTCCACTGCCCGTCTGTGTTGAGTGTTTAGGAAGCGTCCACTGCCCGTCTGTGTTGAGTGTTTAGGAAGCGTCCACTGCCCGTCTGTGTTGAGTGTTTAGGAAGCGTCCACTGCCCGTCTGTGTTGAGTGTTTAGGAAGCGTCCACTGCTCGTCTGTGTTGTGTGTTGAGTGTTTAGGAAGCGTCCACTGCCCGTCTGTGTTGAGTGTTTAGGAAGCGTCCACTGCCCGTCTGTGTTGAGTGTTTAGGAAGCGTCCACTGCCCGTCTGTGTTGTGTGTTGAGTGTTTAGGAAGCGTCCACTGCCCGTCTGTGTTGAGTGTTTAGGAAGCGTCCACTGCCCGTCTGTGTTGAGTGTTTAGGAAGCGTCCACTGCCCGTCTGTGTTGAGTGTTTAGGAAGCGTCCACTGCCCGTCTGTGTTGAGTGTTTAGGAAGCGTCCACTGCCCGTCTGCGGGTCTCGTCACGTGAACCAGGAGGACACGTCTCGGTGGGCGCTGGAGTCATAACACATTTAAATAAACACGGTAAAGGAGCTGCATGCAGAAAGTGTCTCATCACTTATATAAATACAAAAAGGTGGAAATAAGAGAACATTTGCACATTCTGACCTTTTCAAAAAGGTCATTTCCCTTTTATACTGCACGGCGAAACAGAACTTTTTCTTTTCTTTTATAAATCAATTGTCAAGTTTAAAAAAGTAAAAAAGGGGTTTTAAAGTTTTCTGTCCAAAAAAACAAGCAAACCGACCAGTAAAAATGTTCCATAAACTAAAAGGTTCTAAAGGCTATAATGTCCTTAGATCTAGAAAAGACCTTCAGTTGGAAAGATAATTGAAATGATCCACAGATTATGAAGATAAACACAACCCAGGGTCCAGTGATCAGACGTCGTGTTGCTGCTGTGATCATAACGAGGTTAAGGGCCGTCTCCGGAGGTCACGGGGTCAAACTGCACGAGCAAATGTTCTGCTCTGGGTCCGGATGAGCGGGCCGGGCCGGGCTTGGGTTTTGGGAAGCAGGAACCCGGCGTGTCGGGTTCTTAAACTCAAAGAAACGGACTCGGTGTTCGCGGCTCGAGGAACCCGATACGGTCAGGACCAGAACCACCGCGCTAAAAATAAAACCACCGACACCGAGACGAGACGAGAGACGTGGGGGCACGCCGAGGAGATTAAATCAAGAGGAATAAAGACATTTTAAGTTGATATTCAAACGTTCATGAGCTCAATCCGGTTCTGGTGCTTCTGGACCGCCTTGGCTCCGGTTAGCTTCCCGTGTTTTAGTTCTCACTCGTCACAAAACAAAGAAACCCAAACGCAGACTGAGAATGAATACGGGAATATACGAGTACGTATATGTATATATATTTATATATACATATACGTACTCGTATATATTTATATATACATACATACATACATATATATATATATATATATATATATATATATATATATATATATATATATATCTATATATCTATATATAATATATTTATATATATATATAATATATTTATATATATATGTATGTATACACACACACATATATACATAAATATATATACACACATATATATAAAAATATATATACATACATATACAGGACTGTCTCAGAAAATTAGAATATTGTGATAAAGTTCTTTATTTTCTGTAATGCAATTAAAAAAACTAAAATGTCATGCATTCTGGATTCATTACAAATCAACTGAAATATTGCAAGCCTTTTATTCTTTTAATATTGCTGATTACGGCTTACAGCTTAAGAAAACTCAAATATCCTATCTCTAAATATTAGAATATTTCCTCAGACCAAGTAAAAAAAAAGATTTATAACAGCAAAACTAAATCAAACATTGTAAAATGTCCATTAATGCACTCTCATTAATGCAGGACTTGTTGGGAATCCTTTTACGGATGACTGCATCAACGCGGCGTGGCATGGAGGCAATCCGCCTGTGGCATTGCTGAGGTGTTATGGATGCCCAGGAGGCTTCACTAGGGCCTTTAGCTCATCTGCATTGTTGGTCTGGTGTCTCTCAGCTTCCTCTTCACAACACCCCACACATTCTCTCTGGGGTTCAGGCCAATGGAGGCCAGTAATGCCATGGTCAGGACACCAGTTACTGCTGGTTCTGGCACTGGGCAGGTGCCAGATCATGCTGGGAAATGAAATGCTCATCTCCATGGAGCTTTTCAGCAGACTCTAAAGTCTCTTGGTCCACAGCTGCATTGACTCTGGACTGGATGAAACCCAGTGGACCAACACCAGCAGCTGGCATGGCTCCCAAACCATCACTGACTGGGAGCTTCCCACTGGATTTGATCCACTGGGATGTTGCTCCTCTCCAGCCTTTCTCCAGACTCTGGGCCTTGACTTCCAGATGAAACTCAACACTTGCTTTGGTCTGGAAAGAGGACTTTGGACCCTCTGACCTGTCCGCTGCTTCTTTCCAGTTCATGAGACATTCAAGTGATGAGTTGAATACCCTAGAGAATACTTTATCATGATATTCTAATGTTTAGAGTTTGACTTTTCTTAAGCTGTAAGCCATAATCATCAATATTAAAAGAATCAAAGGCTTGCAATATTTCAGTTGATTTGTAATGAATCCAGACTGCATGACATTATAGTTTTTTTAATTGCATTACAGAAAATAAAGGACTTTATCACAATATTCTAATTTTCTGAGACAGTCCTGTATATATAAATACACACGTATATATATATAAATCCCGTCTTAAACCTTGACTGAGTGATGACCCGACCGTGGCGTTGCCGTGTTTTTCCGCTCCTCGCCGTGACGACATCTCAGCTTCTCTTCACTTCTTCTGAACCTTTTTGCTTTTTTTACTTCAAAAACAAACAACAACACAATCACCGCTCCGGCATTTTTCATTAAAAAAGGTGAAGCTGCCGTCGGCGCCCGGCTCCCTGATTTGATCCCGAGTTCAATTTGATTTCTGTCTCGGCGTCGTTGGTTTAGCGCTGACTGGTCCGGGGCTAAATATAATGCTCCACCGGCGGTTCACAAGATCTTGAAAAGCGGGCTGACCTCTTGACCTTTTTGTTGAAATGGGCAACCTATTGGTTGAATCCTCACACCTGCTGGGGGGGGGGGGGGCAGCAGAGACCCTCAGGGGTCGAGGGTCGGGTCTCAAGCGAAGACCAGAGCGTAGAGAGAGAGAGATTCACTGACCTGAGCCGCTGGGGGGGGGGGGGGGGGGGGGCGGAGAACCCTGGAAAGAACCAACAAGATGATATAGATTAGCTTTTATTTTGAAGGACAGCTTAGAAAGCCAACTGGGGTTATCGAGGGTCAAAGAACGGGGGGGGGGGGGATGATTGGCACCAGTGAGCGAGGGTTTGGGCGAGAGCGGCGAGCGTCAGCCGGGTGACCCGACCGTTATGAGGTGCCAAATGAAATGGTCGCTCTATGGCCCTCACACACACACACACACACACACACACACACACACACACACACACACACACACACACACACACACACACACACACACACACACACACACACACACACACACAGTGAGGGAAGCTGGAGATAAATTGAGAAATCAGCTGTTTTTAATTCTTTGTCACGTCGAGAAGTCAAAACATCGGCGGGCGCCTCGTGGCGCTCACACACATTTTAAACTTCATGCAGAACGAACTGGAGGCGATTTAGAACATCTGATGACACACACACACACACACACACACACACACAAACAAACATACACACACACACACACATGCACACAGGTGTGTTTAACCCCAAACACCTCAAAGTCGTGGTCCTAATCTCAGGTGACCGTCTCTCCTCACCTGATGAGGAGCGGCGCTCGTGATCCAAATGGGTGAAGGTGGGTGTGGCCAACAGGTGTAGAGTGAGCTGACGAGGGGGTGTGGCCAACAGGTGTAGAGTGAGCTGACGAGGGGGTGTGGCCAACAGGTGTACGTCATAAGCTGACGAGGTGGGTGTGGCTAACAGGTATAATAGACTGTGATAGACATTCAGTGTTTCTCAATTCAAAGCACCCTCCAGTCCTCTCTCTCCTTCGACCCCCCTGACCACCACCCTCCAGACCTCTCTCTCCTTCGACCCCCTCCCCTGACCACCACCCTCCAGTCCTCTCTCTCTCCTTTGACCCCCCCCCCCACCCTTCTCCTTCGGGCTTCGATCGACTCGAATGTTTTCTTTGTCGTCCGTAAAGCCTGTTTTTCTCTCAACCTCCCCCGGAGACGCCGCGACCTCGAGATGCTGTCGTCGCCATCTAGAGGTCGCCCCCCCCTCGTGCATTTGGGAGATTCCTTTTGTGAGAACCCACGAATGTCCCGTCGTCCAATAAACGCTGATTGTCCGTGTTATTGGGTTCCGCGGCTCGTGATAAACCCGGCAGCCTCTGGATGTTTACGGGGACTTTACAAGCCGGTGTGGGAGTAGACGACTGAAGACGTACGACTCCATCTGAGACCGGATCCAGACTGAGAGAGAGAGAGAGAGAGAGAGAGAGAGAGAGAGAGAGAGAGAGAGAGCGAGAGCCACAGGCCCTCCAGATAAAAGTCCATCGCCGGTGTTTATTTGGCGAGCTCAGGCTCGTGCCCCCAGAAGAAGTCTTAACTCTGCCCTCGTTTACCCGCTGATGAAATCTCAACCTGCGATCCTCTTATCTCTCGGACGGGGCCAGACAATAACACGCCCCGAAGGTCACCGCCAAGACGCCGGTCTCAAAGGCCGGAGAGGTGGCCGTGATGTCCGGATGGCCGGCTCTGAAAGCCCTCAGGCGGAAGGAGGGAGGAGGAAGGAGGTAGGAGGGAGGAGGAAGAAAGAAGACTTTCCTGAAGGACTCGACTGAAGCGTCTCCATCGCGGTGGTGCAGAGGAAGGGTCCCGACGGAGGTAAATATGCATCCACTCACAAATGCACAAAGCCAAAAAGGTTCTATCAAGATTTTTTTTTTTATTTAATGCCAAAAAGGTGCCAAAAAAAGTTAATTAAAGCCCAAAATGTTCTATCAAGAAAAATAATGCTATCAAACCAAAAAGGTTCTATCAAGCCCAAAAGGTTGTATCAAGACAAAAAGGTTCTATCAAACCAAAACGGTTCTATCAAGACAAAAAGGTTCTATCAAACCAAAACGGTTCTATCAAGACAAAAGGTTCTGTCGAGCCGTCACGGTTCTGAGGTGACACGGCGATCCCCGCGGTGTGTTTGTCGGGGAGCGTGACTTGAAGGAAGATCTTGCTCTGTTTCTTATTTTTGGGGACTTAAACCCGCTGATGGCCTCGCGGTGTAATCTCCGCCGGGTGGAACGAAACCGACGAAGCGATGAATTATTTGGTGAGAATTTGTCTGAATCGTCTGACGGCAAAGTCGAAGGGAAAAAAGAAGAAAAAAAACTCGACAACATATTAAATCTGATGGCGCCGTAACGAAAAAGGCGAGCGGGTGATGATAATAATAAGCTCTGATGGGGGGGGGGGCTCTTATGGCCCATCGATTTCCAATAGCCGAGATCATAGGACGGCCCGGCGGCGTAATTACACGGCGCCGCCAGAGGTCGTCCTGAGCAAATATCATTATCGTCAGATTAGAATGGAGAAGGCCGGCCGCGGTCTGGAGCTCGCGCCAGAGGAGACGCTCCCCGCCGCCACGCCCCTGACCCTCCATCAACGCCCCGCCACCTCGCCGCCGACTCCACGGGTCAGCCCTACATCACACTGACACCAACAAGAGGGGGGGGGGGTCCATTCATCAGGAGGGACAGGGCATATGATGAGGACGATACCTCGCGGTCGCAAACACATAAACAAGAGGACGAGCACCGGCTCGGAGCGGGGGGGGAGGGGGGGGGTATAGGAGGCTGGATTGATGGAGATGTTTGTTTTTGATTTGGGTAAAATAAAAAAGGACCTGGAGAAGGAGACGGTTAATCCGTTTTATGTCAATTCACATGAATATATATTAGTAATTCACGTCTTGATTATTTATTTTATTCGGCATTTTTAAAATAAGAGCGAGCGAACGGCTTTCACCGCTCCCAGAGTCCAAAGTACCGTCTCTTTAAATTATTCATGTCGTCCAACCACCAAAGGATGCTTTAAACGAGTTGAATCACAACAGGAAGTCCTCGGAGCTGGAAGCGGAGACGAGGTCCGGCACCAGAAGATGAAAAGCATGTCGACAACCTAAAAACAATACAAGTGATTGTTCACTTTAATCCAAAGAGGCCAGACATGTGGTGACGTCATGTTATGGAACAACGTGATGGAGCATTATCGTAGGTATTAACGTTGTCTGATACCAACCTGCATTGTTTTATTGAAGTCATTGTTCTTATTCCCACCATTAAAGAGAAGAACATCCAAAGCGTCGTCATGGTGACGTCGTCATGGTGACGTCACACAACGGTTTCAAAGCCTGGAATTCTGCGAGTTCACGTCTAGAGATTTGAAACCGCCCCCTGGTGGACGGTCGAGAGAATGCATGCGCTAAAACATGCCGCCTGGTACCGGTTACAGTTTAAATTCTGCGATTTCACGTTTAGAGATTAGAAACCGCTAACTCGCGTTCGCCCCCTGGTGGACGGTTGAGAGAATGCAGGCGTTAAAACACGCCGGCTGGTACCGGTTAAAGTTTAAATCCTCAGTTTCCGGTTAGTGGTCTGCTACATCGTTGTGAGTCGTTGAATGAATAACACAACACGTGCATAAAAAATAAAACTGTCCCGTGTCTGACCCTATCAAAATAAAAATAGAAAAATGCATATTTTCAAAGGAGCATCTCTCTCTCTCTCTCTCTCTCTCTCTCTCTCTCTCTCTCTAAGATGTCATTTATGGTTCAAACGAAGTGTGGAGGAGGAGATGAAGCCTTCACAGATGATTAGCTGGGAGGGAGTCCCGGCCTCACCTCACCCAGCCCCCCCCCCCCCCCCCCCGAGTGCCACTCCGAGCCGCCGTGGCGTCCCTATCTGTGGTGCTCAGTGGGAGCCGGCCGGGCCGAGCGGCATTACCATAAACAAGGCGTGCTGCTGGGGTCCGCCTGTCAGGGGGCTGTCAGCGGCGGGGACCGAGGAGAGACTCTGCTTTACCCTCCAGGCTTATCTCGCTCGCCCCACAAAAAAAAGAAAGAAAGTGGGGATTAGTGCTCAGTCAGGAATTGCTTTCTGGTCCTCGTCGCTCCTCCACGATTACTGAACCCCTCCTCCTCCTCAACTCACACTGGTATTCTCATCCTTCTGCAGAACGTTCTCGAGGAGGGGGAACCCCCCCTGGGCTGGGGGGGGGGGGGGGGGGAGGGGGGTTAAACAACAAACCTACGGGTCCCGGAGATTCTTTGATTTCGGTGGCATCTTTGGTGCTCGTCGTGGTTTTCCATGAGCCGATGAAACGCTCACGTTGTGGTTTTTATTCCCGCAGACGAGACTAAAACAAAGTGCACGACCTGAACCAGCGGCGTCAAACTCACGTTCACCGTGGGCCACACCGGCATCATGGCCGCCCTCTTAAAGGGCCGGAAACACTTTATAAACTCTTTGAATATATTGTTAAATAACTCTCTCTGCATTTGATTATTGTTTATTTAAGTTTAGACATATTGTACATAAGAAAATGTGTCTAATATTATGACACGATTCCATTTAATTTAAAACCTTCAAAATAAAAGCACGGGTAATTTTTCTTCAATTTCTTTAAGAAAAGGTGATCACATGACTTTCAAGCCGTCAGGGGCCACATCAAATGACACAGGGGGCCGGATTTGGCCCGCGGGCCTCGTGTTTGACACCTGGGACCTAAACCCAACAGATATTTTTTGGGACCGGATCCAAAATGCGGTGAACGTGAACAGACTTTCTGGAGGAAGTACGGCAATTAACAAGCACCCAAAGAGCCGGAAAACAGTCTGAAGAACTTTACTGGCTCAATTAACAACGTTAGCTAAACAAATGTGGATGTGCTAACGGTAAATACTTACTAATACCCTTTTTAAACACCTTTTTATACAATTACATTCATAATAAACCTTTTTTTTCTTAATCATATTTTTGTATTAGCGTTTTCTCTGTTCATCCAACAGTGAGAAGAGGAAAGAACCTCAGCAGCAGATGAACTTTCACACTTTGCCTCGCCGTAAAGTTTCGTTGTCGTGTGTTGGCGCCCGCCTTGTTTACAGGAAACTTTTGTTCCTGTGTTCGCCGCGGCATAATAAATCACAAAATGATGTCTTGAACTTCTGGCTGAGCGAAGGCGTCGGCTTCCCTCCGCCCGCCGTCTCCGCCGTCACCGCCGGCGCCGATACGGAACGTGTCTTCGCCGGATGTCTCCGCGGCGCCCTGCGTCGGGAAGCGGCGCTCGCTCGACGACGGCACGGCGCGGGAAGCTATAAGGGGCTGACGGATGTCTGCTTCACCGGCACGAAGAAGAACACGAGTAAACAACAGCCAACCCTCCTCTTCCTCAGTCAGTGCGGACCAATCCATCTCTCCAGACCTCGGGGGCGAATCACACAAACCCAACGTCCGGGAGCGAAGCCGACGGCTTAATTACAAACGAGAGTAACAAGCGTGGCGATCGCCGCCCTTTTTTCTTTCCCGCCGTAATCGGAGGAAGGCGGGAAAAAATAGAGGAGAACCGCCTGCGAGCAATTAGGAGACGAGGAGACGAGGAGACGAGCTGCCGTCTCTCGCTCGGCGTCCTTCTCGCAGGCCTCGGTGACATCAGTCGGGCGCCATGCGATGACAGCGCCGGGCTTCGTTATACTCGGCGGTGCGGCGCGTTGTTGTTCCGACGCCGCGGCCTCCTTCCTCCAGGCCCGTCGCGGGCGGCTGCCATGTTTAATGACCCCCCTCCTCCTCCTCCTCCTCCTCCTCCTCCTCCTCCTCCTCCTCCTCCTCCTCCTCCCCCTCCTCTTGCATCCAGCGCTCCGTCGGCACAGCGTGAGATGTGGGGAAACACTCAATGGCTTGAAATGGAGTAAATACCCCCCCCCCTCCTCCCCCTCCTCCTCCCCCTCCTCCCTTCTGCGTTTGTTACCCGTTCAAGGCCTGTTATCACTTGCCGCCTAATTTCCTGGTGCACTGACAAAGGCGGAGGGTGTTTCCATGGAGAGGGAACCCGCAAGTTTTTTCTTCATGCTTCTCTCAACTTGGCACTCTAGTTCATTTCACAGCAATTATCCCGAGTCCCTTCCACACGTTCTGCCACACAACTCGGGGCTAAGGACCTTTTCTAGCTAATTGCTTTCAAAAATGGAAATAAAAAATAATCACACGGCTACTTTGTCAAAACGACTGTTTGGTGTATGTGTGTGTGTGTGTGTGTGTGTGGGGGGGGGGATTTCTTTATAATGCCCCATTTGCAATGCCCTTTGCTCTGTTTCAGGATGAAGAGCTTTCTTTAAAGTCCTGACTCCAGGATTCAGTTTCTCACCAACAATAACTTTATAAAAAAAAAAAATCTATTTATGCAGAAGCCGCTCTGCAGTGTGACATTCACCAAACATACATATATGTGTATATATATATATATATATATATATATATATATATATATATATATAATATATATATTAATATATTATATATAGATATATATTATATAGATATATTAATGTATATATATATATATATATATATATTATATAGATATATAATATAGATATAGATATTATATATATTAATATATTATATATATTATATTTGTGTGTGTATATATATATATATATATATATATATATATATATATATATATAGTGGCAGTTATTTATTACGGGGTTGGTATTTAATGATGTGCTTCCCAGTTACTGACTCTCCTCACAGCGTCTCTTTCTTTCTGCTAACAGACGTTACTCAGGAAATGTATGAAGTGTACGTGGCCACTTTAATCGCGACTGAGCGCCCGTCAACGTGCGTTCAATATTCTTGTAAAGACTCAAACTACCCTGAACGATCACTGGTCGCTTAGAGAAGAGGCCGATTGAAGACTCAATCGGTTGAAGATGTCCTTTAAGAGTTTAAGGGACATCGGGGGTCGGACTCGAGTTTACGGGGAGTCTGGAGAAACCACACGTGTGGCGTTCGTACTGTAGCGCTTTTAGCTAACGACACAACAGGAACCGCCGGTCCGCGTCGTCTCTGGAGACCTTGAAGTGAGGGACGTATCGACCTGAAGCTTTTGCTAAAAGCGTGGACGACCCGACCGCTCTGCAAAGAGAAAATAAAACTTGTTTTTTTACCCCCTGCAGCTAAAATATGTTAATCTGTTCCCTCGTTTTTTCCCTCAATTCCACAACTGACACACAAACTGCTGCTCCGAGATATTCAAAATACATTCGTTGACCCGCTCCCACCGCTGTAATACGAGCTGCAGCTTCTGTCGGGTTTAGCGAGCCGTCATATTCTGGTTTTTCTTTTCCGTTTTGAAGGAGCTGACGTGTGGACGTACGGTGGGAGGCAGGAAGAGGCGGCCGCCGTGTTCCATCTCCACCGGAGGAAGGCCTCCTCTTCTGAGAGGATGCGTGGAGGAGATCTCTGAGTCAGAGCGAGTGGTTGAGGCATCGGGATATTATTAGGGAGGTGTGCCCGCTGCCCTGCTATTACGACGGAAATAAATGCACCTGCCGCCTCATCAGGTGTTACGTGAGCGACGCGAAAGAGATTTGAAACCTATAATTCCCGTCAGATTACAGGGCCGGAGAGACCTCTCCTATTGTTGTTTAAAAGGGACCCGGAGGCTATTAGCGGCGAAACCCGATTAATGACGGAAGACTCAGAAAAAGTGATGAATATGAACTTGAAATCTTTTGTTTGACGCTCGCTATTATCTCGGCACAGTTTAGTAACCTGAAACGCCGACAATATATAACAGGAGCGCCAAGAAAAGACACCCAACACGAGGCCTGCTTCTTTTTCATATTTTATTCTCCCTTATTCCTCTGCCGACTGAGAGTCCACAGACTCGGTATTATCTCACGTGAAACAGCCGCACTGCACTTAATCTCTAGTTTAAATGCACTTAAATAAATGATTGAATGTATAGCGCTGGAAACCCGAAATGTCACTGATGAGCGCCGCTTTTTGAAGCTTTTGTGCGAGAACACAAAAGGCAGAAATGAAAATGTTAATGAATTGTCTGAGGAGTAGTCGGAGATCAGAGGAGCCAAACGAATTTCATATCACACCTAAAGACCTGGCATTTAATTAAAGTGGCCTGAAAAATGGCCGCCTGGTCGGCTGACAACAGTTTTCTCTCCAAGCAAATTAAAGAAATCAATTACCGCTGTGTGAAGAAAAGGGAAAAAACGCCGGAGCCCCCGCGGCGTCGCGCCGAGACACCGGGGCCAAGGGGAGAGAGGCGGGGGGGGGGGGCTTTATCTCCGAGCCTGAAAGAGAAAAGGCCCACGCCATGGAGCGACGCCGCGGATCAGCCGGAGCCTCCTCCATGAGCCGGAGCCTCCTCCACGCCGCGGCTTCCTGCAGCTCTTACTCATTCTCTCGCCTTTTTCATTCTCCCCCCTTTCTTTCTCTCTCGTCTCTCAAATACACAAAAAGCAAACGGCATAAGGCGCTCGGGTCGGGGATATTTCGTGCGACGGAACGCGGCTCCTTCCTGGTTCCTTGATCAAAAGCTACGTTACCCGAGGAGACCAGGCTGTCACGAAGGGCACTCCCGGAATTATTATCACATTCTTGGGGGAGACATTTCTTTTTAAAAAGAGGTTATTTAAAAAAAGAGGCGTATAATATATATATATATATATATATATATATATATATATATATATATATATATATATATATATATATATATATACATACCAGTATGTATTGGTTGTTGCGGTTACGGTCATTAAAAAGCGTATAGGTTCAGTATAGATACCTTCAGTAGCTCGCATGTAGCATATATGAGCTAACCCAAGTTAGTAATGTGCTAAAAAAAATCAAAATAAAAAATAAAAAAATTAAGAAAATATCCGGCTAACAAATATTAATGTTACACAACGTGTGACCAGGACTCTCTGGAGTCGGACAGTTATTTGACTGAGATTGACCTCTGAAGGGAATATTTTAGAAGATACTGGGAATAGTTTTAGTAATCTCGGAAACTTCAGAAAATGATCGTCGTGAATTTGAACAAACGAGATTCAAACGGGACGAACAGCAACTGTATTTTATAAAGGTAAAAATATATCTGGCTTCACCAAATGTCGGTTATTTGTTTAAAATTGTAATAATTTAACCTGTGTCACACCTGGTGATCTCAATGTGGTCACATGCAGCTTTAAGGTAGAAGTACAACTCAAGGTGTACCCCCCCCCACAGTGCAGTACATATTATTTATGGCCTATTTTATAGTGTAGCTTTTAGCCGATCATTAACTGGATGTCCTTTTCTTCTTCTTCTTCTTCTTCTAAATAAACCTCCGGGTGACACGAACCTCCGCAAGCGAGGAAATAAAGAATGCACCGTGTCACGGTTACTCTGCCGGCTGCTCGAGGGGGCGAGCGAGGGAATTAATGAAGAGGAAAGCTGACACGCTGCAGGTTAGCGGCTGTAAAGAGGAAGCGATGCCGCGCTAGCCGGAGGACAGATACACTTTATTATTATAGGAATATGTGCTGTCGGGGTCCTGCTGCTCAATTGTAATGCGGTGAGTTACGTACCGACGGCCAGCCTCTCTAAATGTTAATCTCGTTGTTATCAAATCAACGTCGACGCGGAGCGGCGTTCGCGTGGAGACTGTGTCCAAGGATGGCGGCGGACGCTCAAGGTCGCTTTTGAGTGTAAATCCACTTTGATTAAGTGCCGACGTGGACATTAGGTAGTCAATAACAACCGAGGTGAATGAAATGCTTCTTTAAAAACTTTTGTTTGACGGTTGTGAAGGAGCCAGTCGTCCAGCTTCCCGGATAGGACTGATCCATCTGTGGGAGTGTGTGTGTGTGTGTGTGTGTGTGTGGGGGGGGGGGGATCAGCATGCAGTGCAGCGTGCCAGGGACTGAGGAGTGGGGGGTACACGGAGGTTTGAATGATGAGCCACTTTATGTGGAACGGCAACGCTCCGTGCCGGTGCAGGAAGCCGGCACTCGGGAGGCGCTTCGGGAGCCGCTCACTGCCTATGTAAGAAAAATGTTGATTACAATTTTTGTCTTTTACAATTAATTAATTAACGTACATTTTAAAGTCAACAAATCAAAAAAAATGTGGTCTCTTTTAGCTCAGTTTTTGGTCTCCACCGACTCCGAAGGGAAACACGCGTTAGCTGCTAAACGCGCCGCTAATGTGTCTGTTTACACTGTTTCGGCGAAAACGGCAGAAAAAATATTTCTACGGTTTATTTAAAATGTAATAGATTATTACTACGAACCAAAATACACAATACAGCGACACTTGATCACTTTTAAGCCATTGATGACTGTATTTAATCTTTTATTTATTCATAAATGTCCTGTCTTAATGTTTTTTTACATGTTTTTACCAGTTACTGCTGTACTGACTGATGAGTCACCAACTTCATTCAGTCTTATGTTTTTACAATGACAATAAAAAACATCCGTACCTCTGAACAGATGGATTATAAACGAATTAAGTAAACTCATTCAATTTATTTTACAGAAGTAGAACAAAAAAAATATCAAATTAAAGTACAAATAGTCAGAGTTTAATTATTGTTGACTTAACATGCACGTACACGTTATTTAAAGAAGGACAATAATGAAAATGTCCAAATTGGAAGCACAAAAATGTGAAAACAAACGCAGATGCATCACAAAGCCGCTCACAAAGTACATAAGAGAGGTCGGTTTCTATTTTGTTCACTTTTTCAAATGCGTTGCTTATTTAGACACGCAGTTATTCAGAAAAACATTAGCATTCATTTGTCGTAGATTTTTTAAGGACCTATCTCACATCATTTTCAGTCTCTTTTAGCTCTGTTTTTTGGTTTCTACCGACTTCGAAGGGAAACGCGTTAGCTGCTAAACGCTCCGCTAATTATGTCTGTTTATACCTTTTCTGCTAAGACGGCTGAAAATATCACAACGAGACGGCAACGCGTCTGTAAAGCTGCAGATTCATGATGGATACAAGTGGAGTATTTAAAATTCAATAGATGTGCTCTAACAACCAAAATACACATTAGCGTGACACCTGTTCACGCCATTGTTTTTATTTTTAAATGTCTTGTTTTAAATTAGAAAGTCCTGTCTTAATTTGGTTTATACATGTTTTGACCGGTTACTGCTGTACTGACTGATGAGTCACCTACTTCATTTCGTTGTATATTTTTATACAATTTATATATCCTTAACTTACCTATGAACGTATGGATTATAGATGCATTAAGTAAACACGGCTATACTTCTATCACAAATTCACATTTTTACTGAAGTAGAACTGAAGAAATATCAAATAAAAGTACAAATTATTGTTTTCTTAAAATGTAGCCTACATCGTACGAGTTCTTTATGGAGGACAATAATGAAAATGGTTAAATTAGAGACGCAAAAATGGGAAAACAAATCTCGAAACATATTGTAAACAAATAAAACACAAGCTTGTTTCCTCTAAACGACGACATAATTACAATAATTCAGCCGCTTCCAGTCGTGGGCAAAAGTTAGTGTGTTTTTGTTGCGTCTGCTCTTTCGTTGCTCGCCACCAAAAAACGGATGAAACCACAAACCGTGACGGCAATTATCTCTGCTGGACCAAAAGTTCCGATGCCGACGTGCGTCTCCCGCGGCTTTTCCTCCCACTGTTTGCCGCGTCGCGCCCGGACTTCCTGGCACGCAGCCGATGATAACGAGCAGAAAAGTGCATTCAAAGTTTTGTTTGCTCACGATTCAAAACGCATCGATCTCGACACGCCGGCGTGAGACCGATGGTCGACTACCTGTCCACGGGGGGGGCGGGGCGTGGAGGCGTCGCGGCGTGAGTAGAATAACATCATCGGGAGGTTCGCGGTGTTCGTGTGTTTTTATATTTTTACGCTAGCAGATCTCATTCCTTCATTTTTAAGTTTAATTTCAGAGCAAATATGAAGGAACATTTTGAGATTTATTAAAACTCCCAAGGTTTCAAATTAAAATGTGGCTTGTTTGGTTCACATTCAAAAGCTTATGAATAAGTCATCCGAGGCTGAATAAGTTGTTTGGGTTGTCTTTACGGATTCTTTAAAAAGTTTGTCGCGTGAACTTTTCAATGTCTCAAACTGATCGATCAAAGGATGTAAAATCACAGACGGGGAACATACCATTTATTTATTTATTAAATGTTTAATGTCAAAGGAATTATTTATAAAACAATTCCGGAAAGTTATAAGTGTGATTGAAATGTATTAATATGGAATATCTATGTGGATGTATGTCCTTAGCATGTTTTGCTTCTACCTTTACCTTTTCAGTCTTTCTGTTTTGGTATATTATAAAGAATATTATATTGTATTTAATTGACTGAATAAAAATACACACACACATACAATGTTTAATATAAAGCTAACGAAGACGTCCGGCCCTCAGGGTGCAGTGGTTGCGTACGAGCAGCAGGGGGCGTGCTGAAGGTGAAGAAAAGAAAAGAAGATGTGGACGGTGTGTGCCGGCCTGAGAGGGTCTGATGAAGCGCGCTCGCCCCTGGAGGTCTGAGAGTTCTCGGCTCCAGGATGTGGCGCTAACGCGAGTGAGCTAACGAATTAGAATGAGTTAGCTGAAAGCTGATGAACGTTGCATCCCTTATCTCCCGAAAGATTGGGCCGCTTCCCTTGAAGCTCTGCCGAGGACGCATTCGTTAGGGAACGTCACTTTGAGGAGTTGCCGATGTTTGATGGACGTCGACGCGGTTGCGTCCGGCGTCTGGACGCGGCGGCAGCGTGACGCGGCACAGCGCCGGGCGGCGGTCGGTCCGAGAGGCTGGGTTGAAAAAAAAATGTAGGCTTTATAAGATCCTCTCACAGTATCATGGGGCTAACGCACACATTGTGAGTTATTAAAATGAATATGTCCATTAGGGGGTCTTATCTTCCCGAGAGGGACCGCCGGCCCGGACTGACGAACAGATATATATACTCTCATTTTCCTCTTCATTTTCCCGGTGTCAAGATCAATCATGGGCCATCCCCAACTCAAGGTGAAAGTCATCAAAGTGTCCCCCCCCCCCCCCCCCCCCCGTCGCCCGGTGATTCACAGGAGGCTCGGGGTCCCGGACACACAAACAGAAAGATGCTGTCAACAAGCAAGTCGAAGGGGGGGGGGGCGACAAACAACCCACGATGTCCCGGAGAGATTAATCTGCTTTTTACTGCCGGTCCTCAAGAGCGAGAAAAGAAGAAGAAGAAAAAACGAACCGACTCCCAGTCGTAAAAGAATTGGCTCATAAACACCGGCAGAAAGAGCCGAGATAAAGTCGGTCCAATCTACCAGATAAGATACGTGTGTGTGTGTGTGTGTGTGTGTGTGGGGGGGGGGGGGGTAGTGGAGGGGACTTTGCTCGTAAGCCGCTGGCTGCAGAATCCTCAGGCGAGATGCCGAGAAGGTGGATGTTCCTCGCCGTCCTCTGGGCCGCCGCTGCCTCGCCCGCCGTCCTCGGGGCACCGGTGGCGGCGGCGGCGCCGGGCGCCCGGACGCCGTTGGTGCTGCTGATCTCCTTCGACGGATTCCGGTGGGATTACGACCGCGGCGTGGACACGCCGAACCTGGACCGCATGGCGGAGGACGGGGTCAAGGCCGCGTACGTCACGCCCCCCTACCTCACCATCACCAGCCCCACGCACTTCACGCTCCTCACGGGTAACGCACGCTGTAGTTGTTGTTGTTGTTGTTGTTGAGTGGAAGAAAGAATGAATTATTTATAATGAATGTCCCAGCATGCAACAGTGTTCTGGCTGAGCGGGAAGGCGAGGCGGTGGGTTCCCCCGCGCCGCCTCGCTCTCTTATTAACGCGCTCTGAATAAACGGCGTGGCGGCGGGTTCCCGCCCTTTGTTCCCGCCCTTTGTTCCCGCCCTTTGTTCCCGCCCAGGCCGCTACATCGAGCGCCACGGTGTGATCCACAACATGTGGTTCGACACGACCACGACGGAGAAGAAGCCGTACTACCAGACGCAGTTCGTCAACGAGTGGTGGGACAACGGCTCGCTGCCCATCTGGATCACCGCGCAGAGACAGGTAGGGGGGGGGTAGAGTGTGTGTTTATATGTGAGTAGAGTGTGTGTGTGTGTGTGAGTGTGAATAGAGTGTGAGTATGTGTGTATGTAGGTGTGAGTGTGTGTGTGTGTGTGGGTGTGTGTATGTGTGTGTGAGTGTGTATGTGTGTGTGAGTGTGTATGTGTGTGTGTGTAGGTGTGTAGATTGTGTGTGAGTATGTGTGTGTAGAGTAGGTGTGTGTGCATGTGTGTGTGTGTGTGTACGTGTAGAGTGTGTGTGTAGAGTAGGTGTGTGTAGTGTTTGTGTGTAAAGTGTGTGTATTGTGTGTGTGTATTGTGTGTAGTGTGTGTGTGTGTGTTATGTAAATAAGCTGCTGCTGGTTTGGTTTCTGCACGTTTTGAACCTTTTTGCCCGCTGATGTATTTTAAAAGTACGTTTATATATAAATGTGTGTGGGAGGTCTCTCTCTCTCCCCCCCCCCCAGGTTAATGTCTCTCCCCCCCCCCCTGAGGTTAATGTCTCACCCCGAGGTTAATGTCTCTCTCTCTCTCCCCCCCCGGGCCTAAAAGCCGGCTCCCTCCACTTCCCCGGCACCGCCTCCAGTTACCAGGGCGAGGTTGCCATGGTGCGGGAGGTGGAGCCTCCGTTCTACAACTACAAGAACGAGACGGCGTGGCGGCAGAGCGCCGACACGGTGATGAGCTGGTTCGCCGACCGGCGGCTGGACTTCGTGTCGCTGTACTTCGGCGAGCCGGACGGCGTGGGCCACCGCTACGGGCCCGACTCGCCGCAGCTGCGCGCCATGGTGCGGCAGGTGGACCGCACCGTGGGCTACATCCGGCGCGCCGCGGAGCGCCGCGGGCTGACGGAGCGCCTGAACATGGTGGTCACCGCCGACCACGGCATGAGCGCGGTGTACCGCGGCGGCCAGGCGGAGGAGATCACGCTGGCCGACATCCCGGGCTTCTCCTTCGCCGACGTGGCCTTCCACCTGGTGGACTTCGGGCCCTCCGGGATGCTGCTGCCCAAGCCGGGCCGGCTGGAGGCGGTGTACGGCGCCCTGAAGGGGGCGCACCCCCACCTCCACGTGTTCAGGAAGGAGGAGGTGCCGGAGCGCCTCCACTTCGCCCACAACGACCGCATCCTGCCCCTCGTGCTGTGGGCCGACGCCGGATACGTCATCAACGGGGTGCGTTTGAGGACAGGGGGCGGGACCTTCATCGGTCAGGGGGCGGGACCCTTTCTTCGGGGGGGCGGGACCTTCTCGCTCAGGGGGGTGGGACCCTTTCTTCAGGGGGGCGGGACCTTCTCGCTAGGAGGCGGGACCTTCTCACTCAGGGGGTCGGGACCTTCTCACTCAGGGGGCGGGACCCTTTCTCCAGGAGGGCGGGACCTTCATCGGTCAGGGGGCGGGACCCTTTCTTCAGGGGGGCGGGACCTTCTCACTCAGGGGGTCGGGACCTTCATCGGTCAGGGGGCGGGACCCTTTCTTCAGGGGGGCGGGACCTTCTCACTCAGGGGGTCGGGACCTTCATCGGTCAGGGGGCGGGACCCTTTCTTCAGGGGGGCGGGACCTTCTCACTCAGGGGGTCGGGACCTTCATCGGTCAGGGGGCGGGACCCTTTCTTCAGGGGGGCGGGACCTTCTCACTCAGGGGGTCGGGACCTTCATCGGTCAGGGGGCGGGACCCTTTCTTCAGGGGGGCGGGACCTTCTCGCTCAGGAAGCTCCAGTTTTCTTACTCAACTTTCAGAGAAATAGTCGAGGTTTAAAAGGCAGTGTTTAAAAAAGCTAAAACTGAAATATTGTAAGTTTGAGGAGGCAGCAGCGATGACATCATCGATTTGTTTTTTTTCAACGTCCTGAGACCGTAGAGCGGCGAGCAGCAGCTGTTTTTATTCCAGATGCAAATCAGGAGCAACCGAAGCTCCGCCTCCTGGAGCTCCGCCTCCTGGACGTAATCAGTCCGAAGGCTTTCCGCTCGACCCTCGACCTCCTGAGATTAGGACCACGGTTAACTCATTATAAGGAAATCAAATGATACGACGCAGCAGATAAACGCCGCAGGGGCACGCCGGCCCTTCAGTCACGTCTCGACCACGCCGCCGCCGGCAGGAAGAAACTCATTAGTACGGTTTCAATTGAGCGTCCTCGAACGCTCCACGAAGCCCGTCACGCCTCACGGGGTTTTTGACGCCATTGCACGAAAACTTTGACCAGATTTCACTGAATAAATAACGATCAATCATAAAGTGAATTTTGAGGAGACTAATCAGTGGCGTGAATCTGCTGTCGAAGCCGATCACCTCCTCCTTATCTCCCTTTATGGCCACTTCAACTCCTTTCGTCAGGATCTCGGGGGCTGATCAGCGTGTCGGGGGTGTTGCGTAACATCTTCCTGATATCGATAGCTTATCGCTGGAGATAGAAAAACGGAATGTTTACGTGTCGTGTTTATGATTTTTCAGTGGATTTGAATTCTTCGCCCGTATGTTGAGGGAAGCAACAAAGAGGTCCGGTGGGCGCGGAGGCCTCGTTCTCCTGGAGGACAGCGCCCTCTGCTGGCCGCGGGGCGGCGTCACCTCACGCCCTGCTTTGTGTCCCCCGCGCAGTATTTCCCCGTCCAGTTCCACAAGGGCGAGCACGGCTTTGACAACGGGGACATGGACATGAAGCCCTTCTTCAGGGCCGTGGGCCCGGCGTTCCGCAGGGGCCTGGAGGTCGGGCCCTTCGAGACGGTGCACATCTACGCGCTGATGTGCCACATCCTGGGCATCCGGCCGGAGCCCAACGACGGACACCTGAACGCCACGCGCCACATGCTGGCGGGCGGCGGCCCGGCTCGGGGTGAGTTCACGCCGGAGTAACGAGAGCGCCAGCTGCTGCTCCACCACCGGGTCACTCATCCATCATGGGCCGCTTCATCACGGACGGGTTACTGTCAGGGGCCGAGGGGTCAGGGGCCCCGCCTCAAGGAGAGCGGAGAGCAAAGGGGTCACGAAAAGACAACAATGAGGCACAAAGACACACAAAGACACAAAATTACACAAAAAGACCTCAAAAAGTATGAAGAGACGTCACATGACCTCAGAGAAACGAAATGACCAGAAGAATCCATAACGACATCAAACACAAATAACCTCAAAACAATATTATAAAGAGATGCATAGAGACCTGTAAAAGACTTTAAATGACCACAAAGGGACTTAAAACGTCCAGAAATCACAAAAAATGACCAGAAAGGATGCAAAAAGACGACAAATACAAACACAAATAAATCCAAAGGACTTCAAGGAGACACAAAATAACCTCAAACCAATAAGAGACGCATGGTGACCTCAAACAGAATAATCTATGACAATGTGACACAAAACAACAGAAACACACGGAATGGATTCAAAGACACACAAAATGACCTCGGAAACACATAATGACCACACAAAGACACACAATTACCACAAAATACGCACAAAACAACTGCAGAAAGAAACAAAAATACTTTTGAAAACTGTTAAAAAACACAAAACTACTCAAAAAGACTTCGAAGAGACAAAAACTATTTTTAAAAGATCTCAAAGACACAAAACTACCTGAAAGACTTCAAATACACACAAATACTTTAAAAGGCTTTAAAGACACAACAATGACAGGAAGTATCTTTTCCCGCCAAATAAATAATGACTAGTTTTCTCTTCACTTTCTTTTGATGAAGCGTGACTCAGAAGTGAAGCGCGTGTTGGGACTACTTTCTGCCTGGATGACGCCGCGTGGCGCTGTGATGTTTCTGTCATAGCGCCACCGTGTGGCGGCTGGACGCCACTGCTGTGTTGTTGTTGTTGTTGGTCCAACTCTCTGAACTCCTGTTGACTGAACGTGTCTCAGCTCCAGGAGGGCGCTGGCTGCTCACCGTGGTCACCGGCATGGCGGCGGCGCCGGCCGGGGGCCTCGTGCTGCTGTTCATCGCCACGACGACCCGGAAGATGCTGCTCAGAAAACACCAGAGAGACAGGTAGAGGACGGGAACGAGAGAGTGTTTATCTACCAGAGAGACAGGTAGAGGACGGGAACGAGAGAGTGTTTATCTACCAGAGAGACAGGTAGAGGACAGGAACGAGAGAGTGTTTATCTACCAGAGAGACAGGTAGAGGACAGGAACAAGAGAGTGTTTATCTACCAGAGAGACAGGTAGAGGACAGGAACGAGAGAGTGTTTATCTACCAGAGAGACAGGTAGAGGACAGGAACGAGAGAGTGTTTATCTACCAGAGAGACAGGTAGAGGACAGGAACGAGAGAGTGTTTATCTACCAGAGAGACAGGTAGAGGACAGGAACGAGAGAGTGTTTATCTACCAGAGAGACACCGAGAGGAACAACACACCACACTTTACTGTTTGTGTTATTCTGTTTTTTATATGGTAATTGTAGTTTTTATATATTTGTTCTAAGTATTAAAAACGTTTCTTTTGTTTGTGCTCCAGGTCCAGAAGTGCAGAACCTCTTCCAGGAGAAGAAGAGGCAGAACAAACTGCCCTTTGATGTCCGGAGGAGAGGAGAAGGAATACAAGCTGCTCCATTGTGACGATGAGCAACAGCTGTCTGGAGGGGGGGGGGAGGGGGGGACCCCCAGAGCAAGAATTAAGTTGTACTTTTATTATAAGTTCAGAAACATAGAATCAGGGGTACTAATCAAGTAAATAAAAATAAAAAATACTCAACAGCTAATTGTTTTGTATTTTGTGTGCATTTTGTTTAAACGTACGATGTACGTATATTACTCTTAGTGTGGTGTAATTAAATGTTTACTGATGACGTATTAACTGCCTTTTTACCGAAGCCTTGAACACAACACGATCATAACACATGCAAGACGTTGTTATTATTCATTTTTAAAGACACAAATAAGACGAAAGTCGACGTAGAAAGCAATAAAACGAAGTTAAATAACTTTATGAGTGTCTCCGGTTTGCTTTGAAGCTAAAGCCGCGTTCGTGTGGTCACGTGACCGTCTCTACTTTCACTACGACGTGTGAATAACGCGTTTTGATCGGAGGACGGTGGCCGCCGAGGACATAAGGAAGCGAACCGCTTTCTTAGTTGCCCGCGTCTCCTCGCGCAATGTCGTCAAGTTAAGCGCGGGAGAAAGAAACTTCCGGTTATGATTTTCAAAATAGACCTATGCCTTTCGATATTTTGGGAGTTTTTACCCCAAATACACCACCAACATATTTTAGTTAAATATGTGTGTGTATATATAAATGGTATATAGATTATTTTTCCCAAAATGTATTCACATAGTTACTCTTGCAGAAGAAGTAGAAGGAGGAGGAGGAGAAAGGAGGATGAAGAAGGGAAAGGAGGAGGACGATGGAAGAAGAAAAGAAAAAAGATTAAAGAAAGAAAAAGAAAAAATATAAAGAAGGAAGAAGAAGGAAACAAAAAGAATAAGAAGAAGAAGAAGAAGAAGGGAAATGAGGGAAAGGAGGAGGAAGATGGAAGAAGAAATTAAAAAAGATTAAAGAAGGAAGAAAGAAAAAGAAAAAAGAGAAAGTAGGAAGAAGAAGGAACATGGAAAAAGAAGAAGAAAGAGGGGAAGAAGAGCAAAAAGTAAAAAATCAAAGTCTACACTTTACTTTTTTGTTCACGGTTGAGCTCGAAAGAAGGGGGGCTTTTATTTTGAAGGCTCGTGTCCGCGTCCATCCGGTGCCGCGTGCCCGCGCCGCCCGACGCGCCTTCCTCCTCCTGTGATAAAGGATCGCGGCCCGGCAGCAGCAGTCATGGAGGAGCTGAGCGCCGTGGGGGAGCAGGTCTTTGACGCGGAGTGCATCCTGAACAAGCGGCAGAAGAAGGTCAGAGGCCGGGCGCGCGGCGCGCGGCGCGCGGCCGGCGTCGGTCGGTGGCGTCGTCGGTTTGTTTGTGTTGTTTTCCGCCTCCTAACTGCTTGTTGACGGACCGTTCTTCCGCTCCTCGGGTGGAGGGGGGTCTCTCTCTCGCTCTCTCTCGCTCTCGCTCTCTCTCTCTTTTCTTCCTTTTTTTCTCTTACAGGGAAAGTTGGAGTTTCTGGTGAAGTGGAGGGGGTGGTCGTCCAAGTAAGTACCAAACAACAACATCATCAATAACAATAACAACAACAACAACAACGTGCCGCTTGTTGCTTTGCGTCCATTTGGTTCAAACTGCTCGCTGATCCGTTATTTTGATTCCTTTCTTTTATTGATTGTTTCCGTCCAATCAGAGGAGTCCGACGCCATGACGTCATCCGGCCCATACTTTGTTGCAAAATGTATCAGTTTTTATAAAAAAAAAGTTTTTTTTCCTTCCCTTTTTGTTTATAACACGTTTACATCTGGGAAGCTAGCGCCGAATCCAGAGCACTTTATGTAGACGATACGTGTTGTTGTTGTTGTTGTTGTTTTACATCCCTAATGTAATCTAATAAAAGTTACATTTCAATATTATTCACCCGTCGGTGTAAACAAGTTAACTGTGTGGCCGAGACGTCCACTTGACGAGCACTATCCAACATTTATTAACTTTTCATTGTGTTGCATAGTTCCTCACAGAACACTTCTACTTATCATATATATAATATATAATATATATATATATATATATATATATATATATATATATATATTTACTTATTTAATGCCGTTGCTCGCTCTCTTTCCCTTTTCTGTTCACATTGTTGCTGTAATCCACCCTCAATGCACACTGTTGGCTGCCAGCTCCACGGCTTCTGTTAGACCCACGTCCTTTGTGTGTGTGTGTGAGTGTGTGTGTGAGTGTGTGTGTGTGTGTGTGTGTGTGTGTGTGTGTGTGTGTGAGTGTGTGTGTGTGTGTGAGTGGGTGGAGAGGGTGGGGGTTGATTATTTCAGTGGATCAGAATGGGCCTTTCACCAACAAGTGATGAGGAGGAAAGGAAACGGGTCATTAGGATGCGTGGCGACCCGACGCCGGCTGCTCCGCTAGTTTAGGAAGTTTAAACTTGTGCAAAGGATTTAAAAAGTAGTTCAAAGTATAAAGAAAACAACCAGAGGAAAATAAGGTTATTTTAGTTATCTCTAAAGACACACGGTTTGTTGTTTTCATCTCTTCCTTCCTGGTGTTTTATTCTCTGAACTGATGAAGAAGAGAAACAAGAAGAATCTGAAAAGTGCCGCCAAGTCCTTATTTTAGCCGAGGAAATATTCCACTTTTATTTTGAAAAGGGGAAATCAACACCGTCTTGTAGCCGTCGGACGTGTAATATATTTGTTCCGAGGTGTTTAAGGGAATAATTCGCCCACAAAACGACGAAGAAGAGCTAAAATACTTTCTTTTTAAAGTTTGCAAACTTCTCACGTGATAAAAATATAATTTATTTATTCGTCTGCTTTAATGTTTACTTCCCAAACCAAGAAATCTTTACTCAAACTAACACTAAAAACATTGTAATGTATTAATTAACAAATTCCTTAATTTCCATGGGAACAAACAGTTGAGAGGTGATTTATTTATGTATTTATTTACCTATTTGTTTATTTGTTTACCTCTCTAGACACAACAGCTGGGAGCCTCAAGACAACATCCTGGACCCGCGGCTGCTCGCCGCCTTCAACAAGAAGTGAGTGGCGAGCTTCAAAAACACGGAAGAGAGGAAGACGGCGAGATCTCATGAACCCACGTTTGTTTGTTTGTTTGTTTGTTTTGAAGAGAGCAAGAAAAGGAGCTCCTGATGCTCAAGAAAGGGAAGCGGCCGAGAGGACGGCCGCGCAAAATCCTGGTGAGGAAAACTGGAACCGGAACGTTCTTCGACTTTTATTTCGTCGGCGGCTTTTAAACTTTATCTGTTCTTCTTTCTTCAGGACAACGTGGCCGACGCCCAGAAGTCGGGCAGCTCTTCGGCCGGCTCCTCGTCGTCCGCCGATTCCTCCTCCTCGTGCTCCTCCTCGTCCTCCTCGTCGTCCGGCGAGGACGACGAGGAGAACGAAGGACGCCGCCGGCAGCCGCGTGAAGCCGGCGCCGCCGGGCCTGCGGGCGCGGGAGCTGCTCCCGGTGCCGCAG
Source organism: Liparis tanakae (assembly GCA_036178185.1). Taxonomy (NCBI): domain Eukaryota; kingdom Metazoa; phylum Chordata; class Actinopteri; order Perciformes; family Liparidae; genus Liparis; species Liparis tanakae. Next base: position 18,611,380 of record CM070091.1, on the reverse strand, counting down.
AAGAAGGCGCAGATCGTCGTCGCCAAACCGGAGCCGGCGAGGAAGAGGAGCCGCAAGCCGCCGTCGCCCGACGCCACGGAGCTCCTCCGGGCGCCGCCGCCGCGCAAGATCCTCAAGGCGCCCAAGGACGCCGACGTCCCCGGCGCCATCAAGAAGCCCGTTCACCCGGCGAGCTTCACCTTCATGGGCTTCCACCGCGGCTCGCCCAGGGACGCCGCGGCGGCGCCGGCCCCCGGGCCCGGCCGGAGTCCTCTGGCGCAGGCCGGCAAGAACTCTGCGGGACCCGGCCGCCCGGCGCAGCTCGCCTCCCGGGGCGTCGGCGGGAAGACGCCGGCTCGCGGCGGTCGGACGAAATCGCCGCCAGTAAATCCAAAGGGGTGGCGGCGTTGACTTTGACCGCCCCCAAGCATCTCCACGGCGCCGCTCGGCATCCTCCGGGCTCCCCCGCCGGGCCGCCGAGGCCCCCGGCGCCGCCCACGCCGCAGAGGATACCCAATAATAAAGTGGCGCCGCCTAAAAACGCCCCCGGCGCCCGGAGCCCCGGCGCCCAGCCGCTGAACCTCCAGAGCAAGCGGGCGGCGGCGACGCTCCCGGCGGGGCGGTGGCGTCGGCGACCCCGACGAGGAAACCCGCCGTCTCGCAGAACCGGGAGTTTAATCCCGCCAAGAGTTCGCCGCTGGCGCCCGCCGGGCGGCTCCAGACCCGGCAGAGCCAGCAGCCCGGCGCGGCGGACGCCGTCAAGGAGGCGACCGAGATCCAGAACCGGCCGGAGAAGAGCGGCGGCGTGCCCAAACCGTCCGCCGAGGTCCAGGGGCGCCACGAGAGGCCGGGCGGCGGAGGCGGCAAGAAAGCCAAAATGAACGACATGAGCACCGGCGAGGAGGAGAGCGGCTCCGACTCGGACCAGGACTCCCCGGGCTACGTGGAGGAGGTGGCGCCGGCCGCCGGCCACAACCAGAACCACGACTGGAAGCCGACGCGGAGCCTCATCGAACACGTGTTCGTCACGGACGTCACCGCCAACCTGGTCACGGTCACCGTGAAGGAGTCGCCCACCAGCGTCGGCTTCTTCAGCCTCCGGCGCTACTGACGGCCGGGGGGCGGGGCTTATTCTCAGGGCCAGGTGTCCGGGGTAGAACGAGAAGGACGAGAGGACGAGAGAACGAGAGAACGAGAAGGACGAGAGAGAGAGAGAGAGAGAAGGACGTCAGGCGGCGATTGTGTTTTTTTTATTTATTTTCGTGTCTACAAATTGTTCCGAAAAAACTGAAGAAAGGAGAAAAAAAAACGTTCCACGTGAAACTACCGAAAATAAGTTATTCCTCTTTTTTTATGTTTCTATTTTTTCAGCGTGGGAGGAGCTCCGGCGCCCGGCGTTCTCAGGAGGAGGCGTGTCTTCTTCGTTCTACGGGCAGCAGACTATTTAGCTCTTTTCAATCACTAGCTAACGTCAGCCAGTTTTTTAACTCTCTAGCATAGCGACGTTTATCTTTTTTAACATTTCATAAGTTAGCTACCTCCTCTTACCAACTTCTCAAAGTTCGCTGCATTTTTGTAATATTTTCTCAAGGGAAACCGTTTTCAATCCAGGGTATCACTGTCGTATGATTGTTTCTTATATATCTATATATATATATTTCTTTTATTTTTATATATATATATATATGTGTGTGTGTGTGTATGTATATATATATATATATATATATATACACATATACTTTTACCCCGTGGCATGGACATTAAGCTGCAATTCTTATATATATATATATATATATATATATATATATATATATATATATATATATAGGAAATTAAGCTGCAATTTTATATATATATTTTTTAATTGCACCAGAAATATATATATATATATATATATATATATATATATTATATATATATATATATATATATATATATATATATATATATATATATATATATATATATATATATTGCATCTTAACCCCGTGACCCGGAAATAAATTAAGCTGCATTATGTATGTATATAATATAATTGCAGCTTAACCCCGTGACACGGATATTAAGCTGCAATTTTTATATATATATACACACACAAATTGCAGCTTAATTTATTTCCGTGTCACGGGGTTAAAGAAACTTGCGGGCAATATATATATATATATATATATATATATATATATATATATAATTGCAGCTTAATTTCCGTGTCACGGGGTAAAAGAAACTTGCGGCGCTCCGTTATCGCCCCAAAGTTTCGTTGCGCGCCGGTTTATCGGCCTGGAGTTCGTCCGATCGGGCGGCGAGTCCGATTACGGTATCTGGGCTCCGCCCCCAGTGTGTTCAGATAAGACTCGGCCTGAAGGTTGTTCGCTCTTCCTCCTCCGCGCCGGTCGCTCCTTCGTCTTCGCGGCTCTAATCTTCATGGACTTGTAATTAATATGAAGAAGAAGAAAAGACGCTCTCACGTTGACGGAAGCCCCGAGCCGCCGGTGCTGAACGCCACGTTTGGTGGTTGTTTTGCT
>CM070091.1:18586376-18601376 GCA_036178185.1 Liparis tanakae | reverse complement strand
TTCCTGTATTTATTTATTTATACATTTATTTAAGCATTTATTCATTTTCTTGAAGAAGAGGTGATCGTATGTCTTTCAAGCCGTCAGGGGCCACATACAACGAAAATGTCTCCAATATTATAACATGAATCCATTTAAATTTGGAACCTTCAAAATAAAAGCACGGTATATTTTTCAAAAATGTCTTAAAGAAAAGGTGATCGTATACCTTTCGAGACGTCGGGGGCCACATGAAATGAGGTGGCGGGCCAGATTCGGCCCCCGGGCCTCGTGTTTGGTGTAGTGATGTAGGGTGTGAAGACGATGGTCCAACCGCCAGAAAGACAACCCGGCTGAGCCTGTCCAGGAGCGCCCCCCCCCCCCCACCACCACCACCACCACCACCACCACCAGACGACTCGCCTCCCAGCAAGAGCAGGAATCTCAAGGATTGTGAATTGTTTCCGAACCGTCCGGAACCGAAACCCTCTGGCCAAGGACGGAGGCCGTGACGCCGGACTCCGGTTACAAAACGAATCCAGCTCGGTCGGCGCGCTTCCAGCTCCTCGGGTGGCTTCTCCGGTGTTTCTCTCTTCCCAAATATATTTTTCCAGGTTTTTTTTCTTCCCTGTATGAACAGCAGTGGAGAATGAGAGAACCCTGGGTGAGTGGACCTCAGGTTGGAGGTTCCACGGAGGACCGAAAACGACAGAAACGTGCAATTCTATAAGAGGAATGTGATAAACCCCAAATCCATCAGAGAGATCCACCACAGCCCATCAGATGCCATGCGTTGGCTAAAGGGAGTTACCTGCTCATGGGAACAGTGTCAGGTGACCAAGAGAAGGAAGAGAAACACATTTACAGTCATGTCAGTGTTTTATTGTACAAATATAAAGAATAAATAGCACTTTTCCTTAATTTATAGGATGAAAATAAGTATCGATAGTCCACCTACAACTCTTGAGGTCGAACTGCTTTCCCCAAAATATGGACGAGGACGCCGACTGTGACATCCTCATTCCTTCCCTGACGAAAAGGTTTTATTTCTAAATGAAACGTGTTTTCATCGAAACCTCCAGAAATCCTGAATGTCATCCTAAACTTGAGATAAGACAGTTTCAGACTCGGTAATGAGGCAGCAGCAGCCTCCTGGCATCGCCTTCTGAAGCTATGGGGGGGTGGGGGGGGCTGGAATCTATTTGCAGAAATCCTGAAGTGCATCCGAGAATCTCACGAACCTCCCAAAAAAAAAAGATCCCCTTAGAAAATGTGAAGTTGAGTGCAAAGCGCTTTAATTACCGAGCCCTTTTTCCAGGAGGCTTGCGTAACCCCGAAATCCAGCGAGGCCCGAGAGGTTCGGGGGGGGGGGGGGGGAGTAAACAGGGAGACACGGGAGCGAGGCATGATGGACGGCTCACACGCCAGCCATTGTGAGGAAATTATAGCTAGGTGCCGCCAACTGAGGCGGTGTGGCGGGCGGCCAAAGCCCCGGGAGAACAAAGGCAAAGGATCCCCTGTGTGTGTGTGTGTGTGTGTGTGTGAGAGAGAGAGAGAGAGAGTGTGAGTGTGTGTGTGTGTGTGTGTGTGTGTGTGTGTGTGTGTGTGTGTGTGTGTGTGTGTGTGCGTGTGTGTGTGTGTGTGTGTGTGTGCAAAGCTTCATATTTACATGTGACGCTCAAGAGTTAATTGCAGTGAATTCCTCTGCCGGGTGCAAAGTGTGTGTGTGTGTGTGTGGGTGTGTCTGTGTGTGTGTGTGTGTGTGTGTGAGGGGGGGGGGGGCGCTCGTTGTTGCTTAACTTTACATAACAAACAACTCTTTCTCGTCCTTTAACGAAGGAACTAATAATGTTGGAACAACCAGCGGCGTGCTGTTTGTCGTTCTGCGTTATCTCGACTTTGTTTCTCTCGGGGGGGAAACGTAAAAAAAAAAAAAGTTCCATGCATTCCAACAATTACCCCGCGTGTTTTTTTTGTGGGGGAAACAATTTAGTATTTGATTCGGCTTCATCTGAAGCGTCTCGGCTCTCCTTCCTCACACCAGACCTCCTCCTGGTGGACACTAGCGGTTTCACGATCTCCGGTAAACGAACCAGCTTCCCTTCTCAGCATCAAAGTCGGGTCTGACCTCGCATACCAGACGAAGGTTTGGATTAACGAGCTCTGGACATCAAACGCCCCCCCCCCCCCCCCCCCCCCGCTCAGGGAAATTTACGGCGGACGAAAAGCGAAGAAATTAAAATCGCTGGAAAGATCCACGTCAACCAGCGTGGACATCGTGACCACGGAGGAGCCGAGAGACGGGATTTCAAAAGAAACCGCCAATTAACGGACGTGTGGGAGAACGCGGGGAACCGGGCTGCGGGGAACCGGGTCGTGGAGAACCGGGCCAGACGCATCCAAACAAATACGCTCAGAGGACGGGACCACCGGGTTCTGCTGCTGTTTAAAGTTACACATTAAAAGATGAGGTGAGATGAGAGGAGAACACGTTAAAGTTTAATATAATGAGACGTGTTGAAATAAAAAATTAAAACCCAAAGCAAAGGACCGTTCTAATCCTCTCCACCGCGGCGTTAGCGGTTAGCGAGCCGGGTGCCATGAGCGTTTGTTGAATCGTAAACAGCCAACCGGAGGACTTCAGACCAATCGGATCGTCTGAGGTGAAAAACATTATGTTTGATACTTTTGGCAAAAGAAGCCAAACTAACGAGGAGAAGTTTGGCTTTGATCTTTAAGAAACATCTGAACCCTGCAGAGAATTTAATCAGCAGCCAGGGTTGGCTTCAGAAAACCTTCATCGGACAATAAGAGAAAATAAATTTGATTAGGGGTTGAGAGAGAGAGAGAGGGGGGGGGGTGGAAGGAGGGGGGGGGGTTAAATAGCTCAAAGAGATCATTACATTAATGGATTACCAGTGAATCAAAGCATTTACCTCACTGGGCACCTCAGAAGAGCCGAGGACCAGAGGGGACTAGAGAGGACCGGACTAGAGGACTAGACTAGAGGACTAGAGGACCAGACTAGAGGACTAGACTAGAGGACTAGAGGACTAAACTAGAGGACCAGAGGACTAGAGGACCAGACTAGATGACTAGAACCAGACCAGAGGACCGGACTAGAGGACCAGAGGACCAGACTAGAGGACTAGACTAGAGGACTAGAGGACCAGACTAGAGGACTAGACTAGAGGACTAGAGGACCAGACTAGAGGACTAGACTAGAGGACTAGAGGACTAAACTAGAGGACCAGAGGACTAGAGGACCAGACTAGATGACTAGAACCAGACCAGAGGACCGGACTAGAGGACTAGAGGACCAGAGGACCAGACTAGAGGACTAGACTAGAGGACTAGAGGACCAGACTAGAGGACTAGACTAGAGGACTAGAGGACCAGACTAGAGGACTAGACTAGAGGACTAGAGGACTAAACTAGAGGACCAGAGGACTAGAGGACCAGACGTGCACGCTCATACGTGCACACTCATACGTGCGCGCTCATGGGTCTCTGAGGCTGAGGAGCATCATTACACACTAAACACAACAGAAACCAAACACAGGCTCCTGGTGCCCCACAGTCTGGGGGGGGGGGGGGGCATTTAGAGAGAGAGAGAGAGAGAGAGAGAGAGCAGCTCGCTCACTCGGTCCACTGATCAACATGACGAGACGACTATAACTATAATATAAAAATGTATATCTGAACGTTATTTTATTAATTATCATTATTTGTATTTCTTATATCATCTCACATTATATTCTGTTTATTCTGAACTCTGTTAACTCTTTCACGGCCCGGAGAGAAGATACATTATAGACACACACTTTACATAGTATCTTGTATATGTATATATATATATATATATATATATATATATATATATATATATATATATATATATATATGTATATATGTATATTTATATTTATTGTCTATGCAACGATGCACAGAAGCAAGTTCCTGGAGCTGGATGCAGAAACTTCATCAGAATCCGGTCTGTTGGGGCTCGTTGTCGTTGTGTAATGGATTGATTGATTGATTGATTGATTGTTGATTGATTGTTGATTGATGATTTATTTAATTTTCATTTTATTGATTACACATTTTCATCAGCACAAAGTTTTCCCGCCAACCAGAGAAACCAAAAGTGTTTGTGTTCCCACCTTCACAACGACGTATGAGGAGGAGGAGGAAGAGGAGGAGGAGGAGGAGGAGGAGGAGGAGAGCCGTTAGTCTTCATCAGTAACGGGTTCTATGAGGGACGCTGAGGTCAGGTGAGACGCGGGTGGGTCGGCCATGTTGGTTCACATCAATAAACCCAAATCCACCAGAGGTCCACCAATGAGACGCCCCTAAAGGGACAGTGTCAGGTGGCGCTGTGCCGACCACGTGACCAAGAGAAGGAAGAGGAACCATTTACAGTCATGTCAGTATTTTATTGTACGAATATAAAGAATAAATAGCACACGTCCTTAATTTACAGGATGAAAACAAGGATCGATGAGTCCACCTTCAACTCTTCAGGTCGATCTGCTTTCCCCAAAATACGGAGGAGAAAGTCACAACACAGTCCTCGTGTGTCCGCGGCTCCGTGAACACAACACCAGGTTCTCCTCACTCCGCTCCCCGATACACTGACCGGAGCCGCGGAGCCTCGACACGCGCTCCTCCACCCGGGAGGCACGTGCCCGACACACAAACAATCACAACAACAAGGAGCTTATCATTTATCGTTCAGTCTCTTTTAACTCGAACACGAGCATTTGCAGTCCGTGATGATCGGGTACTGGACCGGGATCCAGGCGCACTTGAGTCCCCCTTTCCTCTGCACGCACCTCCACCTCAGCACCGTCAGGTGGGTGGAGTTGGCGGGCTTGCACACCATCCCCTCCGGCACCGAGCACGACCTCTTGCCGAGGCAGCCGCCCGCGCGCACGAACCGCGGCCAGAACCGGTTCCCCAGGTCGGTCCACGTGTACAGCACCGGGCAGAAGGAGTACGCCCACAGCCACTGCTGCAGCCGCCGCTTCAGCTTCTTGCTGGGCTTGTGCTTCTTGCCGAACTGGACCTCGAAGTCCACGGCGCGGATCTCCTTGGGCAGCAGCCCGCCGGGCCTCTGCGGCGCCTCGAAGTCGTCCAGCTCGTCGTTCCCGGTGTACCGGTCCTCCGCGGGCGGCAGCACGGACAGGTAGCGGCTCTCAAAGTCCCCCAGGATGCTCTTCAGCTCCGTCTCGTTCAGGTCCCGCTCCCTGGGGTCGAACACGGGGTCCGGGTCCTCCCTGAGCTCCACCAGCGGCAGGCTGTCGCTGGGGATGGGGCGCAGGAGGAAGTAGTGCTGGCACAGCCCCCTCTGCGAGAGCAGCCCCAGGGAGAGCAGCAGCAGATACAGGGCCACGCGCTGCTGGGTCGGATCCATGTCGGGACGGCGCTGCGGACTGGACACTCGCTGGTGCGCAATTACGCGCGAGCCGTTATCCAAAAACAACCTGCGTGTGTGGAGCGTCCCGTGGAGACGTCACTTCCCCATCACGGAGACCCTCCTCGGGAGCGGCGGCAGCGGGTAACCGTCTCTATGCGCGTGTCCTCGGGCTCCGTGCGCGCGGGCTCGGCATGATGCTCCCCCCCCTCTCGTCTCCTCTGGAGCGCAGCGCGCCACCCCCGTTATATCCTCCGCGCGGAGCGTGACGTCACACGCGTGCCTCGCTTTGAATGTGGGTTTGTTGTCTAGGAGGAGATCCCCAATACCTCCTTCTTCCACCGCAGGGGGGGGGGGGGGGGAGACGCCCCCTGTCGGTTTACCAGACGTCCTTAAATCAGCCTCACAGTGGGAATGATTGTCTTTCATCTGCAGGAGCTTCTGCACATCCCGGAGCTTCACTTATTGATGACAACAAACAAACAAACAAACAACTATAGGAGGAGCGTTTCTGGTTTTAATACTTTTATTTCACTTTTTATTTAATAAACGGAAAGATTTCCCGCCACAGAGCTCCAGGCCTTCTGACGGGAAGTTACAGCGCTGACCACGACGGCGAGCGACCTCGACCTCGGGAAGCGACGCCAAATTAGCCGAATAAACAACGTTAGCTAAGCGGCGGCGGCCCGTGGAAAGTATACATCACGTTTTTTTTTAGAATCGTTAAATAAGCGGAAGAAGTTCTCCATCAGCCGCGGAGCGGCATGAGAGAAGCGACTCGGTTGTGGCGTTCCCCCGGTGTGTTTTGTTCGACCTGATCGGGATCACGAAACGTCGCCCCGCTCTGACGGATCAATCCGGTGCATTCACGTTACAAAGAAACGCGTAACTTTTCTTTTAAAGAGACAGTAGCACGATTAAAAAAATGGGTTTTCAAACACGGAATTTTTAAGTTTAAGGGTTGCTTTTCAAAATAAAAGACAACGGCCTGTTGGGATGGATCGGAGTCCGGACGTGGTTCTCTGGTTCTCTGATTCTCTGATTCTCTGATTCTCGTGGTTCTCTGGTTCTCTGGTTCTCTGGTTCTCGTGGTTCTCTGGTTCTCCGGTTCTCCGGTTCTCGTGGTTCTCTGGTTCTCGTGGTTTTCGTAGTTCTCGTGGTTCTCGGGTTCTCGTGGTTCTCTGGCTATCGTGGTTCTCGTGGTTCTCTGGTTCTCGTGGTTCTCTGATTCTCGTGGTTCTCGTGGTTTCTCATGGTTCTCTGGTTCTCTGGTTCTTGTGGTTCTCTGGTTCTCGTGGTTCTCGTGGTTCTCTGGTTCTCGTGGTTCTCTGGTTCTCTGGTCCTCGTCGGGGATCCTCGCGGCTCATTTAACGGTCGAGTTGCTCTTGGTTCCTGTAATCGCCGCCCGACTGTTTCTCCACGGGAACATTTCGATAGCGAAATATTCCTCCTTGAAAAAGGACTCGAGACAGACGCCTGTTTAATCGAGTGTGTGTGTGTGTGTGTGTGAGTGTTTGCGTGTGAGTGTGTGTGTGTGTGTGAATGTGTGAGTGTGTGTGTGTGTGAGTGTGAGTGTGTGAGTGTGTGTGTGTGTGAGTGTGTGTGTGAGTGTGTGGGTGTGTGTTTGTGAATGTGTGAGTGTGTGTGAATGTGTGAGTGTGTGTGTGTGAGTGTGAGTGTTTGTGTGTGAGTGTGTGTGTTCTCTTTGGCTAATAAACCAGCGAATGTAATGACCTTTTTTATGCTTTTGTTTTGGCGGGGTCTGGGTTCCTTTAAAATCCTTTGAAAGAGGACTCTCCTGGTTCCTGAGGTCCTCGGAGCGTCACCGGCTCAGATCCCGATACCTTTCATCCTCGGAGGAGTTCAGGAACAGGACCTCTTCTCCTCTTCGTCGCTCCTCTTCGGGGGAGCACACAGACACAGGAGCACCTCTTCACGCTCCTTTATCTTCCCCCTCTTTCCCCCAAAACGCTGGTGTCACACCTCCGGGCTTAAGTGAGGCCGACGTCGCCAAGCTGAACACACACAGACACACACTCACACACACACACACTCACACACACACACACACACACACACAGCGCGTGTTGACTCTGGTGCTCCGGGAGAGGTGTGTGTGCAATTTGCTGAGTTTGTTTAGCGCTGTTTTCCCCAACTCCAGAGCACACAATCACAATAATGTCTCCCGCTGTGAACTTAATTACAAACGTATCGCGGACCGACGCGGCGGTGCAGCGTTAGCATCGCCGCGGCGCGCTACACAAAGCGCTTTTCTGTGGGGTGAGGGTTTCAAAATAAAAGGCATGAACACACCAAATAAACCACGGTAACGAGGTGGAACAAAACCAATTTGAAGCTGAGGTTGCAGCACAATAAAAAGGTCCCACGTGTTTTACGCAGGCTATCAGGGCTTTTATTGTGAAAGGTAGAAACAGAGGAAGTGAATCGCGATAAGAACCGCCTGACCAGCGTGAACAGGCCTTAACGGTTTGATTTATCCCTTTACAAGAGGAGGCGGGACCTGAACCCCGGACCTTTGAGATCATTAAAGTCCGATAGTAAATTACGGGACTGTTTACGCCGAGTCGCTCATCATCGTCATCGTCATCGTCATCATCATCATCATCATCATCATCATCATCATCATCATCATCATCATCATCACCATCATCACCATCATCATCATCGTCGTCGGCGCGCGGAGAACGCTCGTAAATATCTGTGGCTTTTAACGAGAGCTATAATTAGCACATTTAGCTTGTTTTTCTCCCCACCAGGTTTGCAGAGCTGATGCTCCAAGCACCTATGTGTGTGTGTGTGTGTGTGTGTGTGAGTGTGTGAGTGTATGTGTGTGAGTGTGAGTGTGTGTGTGTGTGTGTGTGTGTGTGTGTGTGTGCTCCTTCCACTCCGCCATAAAAGCTTTCACAGACAGATTCTCTGCATCCAAACAAAGTCATTAAAACCAAAAAGCCAGAACAAAGTCGTCAGTGATGAGTGAGGGCTGGTCTACCACCAGGGGGCGACTCCTCTGGTTGTATAGAAGTCAACGCTTCATGTGTTAAAGCTGTATTCTCTCTCTTGGCCACCAGGGGGCGACTCCTCTGGTTGTATAGAAGTCTCTGCTTCATGTGTTGGCGCTGCATTCTCTCTCCTGACCACCAGGGGGCGACTCCTCTGGTTGTATAGAAGTCTCTGCTTCATGTGTTACAGTTGCATTCTCTCTCCTGACCACCAGGGGGCGACTCTGTTGTGAAAGACGAAGCTTCATTTCTGTGTCGGGTTCTTTCCGTGATGCCGTCAGACACTAAACACAACAAACTAGTACTTTGAACATTATTACATTTATACATCATTACATTTACACATTATTACATTAACGTTAGCGTTAATGTAATAATGTAAATTTTAAAATAGACCAAAACCACAGAAGGTGACGTTATTCCCGCTGTAGTAAACGTGTCATTACATCTTCTCACCTGGTGGCGGCGCTAATGTATAATTACAACTCCACGAATTTTGAAACATTTCTTTGCTTTACAAATAAAATGTTCTTCTAAAATCGAGTTTATTCTTAATAGCGAATCGTTCCGCCGTCGCCGAGGACGCCGCGCGGCGGGATGAGGCGTCCGCGTACATAAACACACCTCCGCCGTGCTCTCTCTCTCCCTCTCTCTCTCTCTCTCTCTCTCTCTCTCTCGCTCCGCTCAAAGTCAACACTCGAGCCTCTCGTACGAAGCTTTTTTTTTGTCGCATTTCTGAACCTTGTTGTTGTTGTTGTTGTTGTTGTTGTTGTTGTTGTTGTTCCCCGATCGGCTCGCCGCTGGATTTCCACAGAGCGCCGGGAGGCCTGGAACAGGCCGGGAGTCAGAGAGCGTAGTGGTGGTGGGTTTGGGGGAGGGAAGGACAGGGGGATGACGGGAGGTCATAAGCGATGTCTCATGCAGCCCCCTCTCTCCCCCTCCCCCTCTCTCTCTCTCTCTCTCTCACAGACTCTCTCTCTCTCTCCTCTCTCTCACTCCCCTCTCTCAGCTCCCTCGCTCTCCTTCTCTCCAAGCTCCTCTCCCTCTCTCTCTCTCTCTCCCTCTCTCTCCCTCCCTCTCTCTCTCTCCCTCCCTCTCTCTCTCTCCCTCCCTCTCTCTCTCTCTCTCTCTCTCTCTCTCTCTCTCTTTGGATAATAGTGGCGCTATTGTTCCAGCGCGAGGATTCATTTTTCGTAGACTGTAAACCCCCCATCGACGGCAAAGCGAGGTCGTCCACCACCACGCGGGAGACGTCCCCCCAAAGAACCCATCAGGCCACGTCTGGCCGCGGTGCGTTCAGGCTCCCCTCTGGCAGCGCGAACAGTTCCAAGAATAAGAAGCACTAATTGGCCGCTTGTTTATTTCTGCGCGGGCGAGAGAAGCTGCTAAGTGTGTGAGCAGGTTGTTTGTGGCACGCCGGTCACCGGCTCACCGGCTCACCGGCTCGCTCTCTGGGAGGTACGGCTCCGTCTCGCTGCATGGAAAGAAGAACCCCCTCCCCCTCTCCTCCCCCTCACCCCTCCCCCACCCCCTCCCCTTTTTTTCTTTTTTTTTTATAAATAAGCTCTTTTATACGGCGGAGCACACACACAGTGTGTGTGTGTGTGTGTGTGTGTGAGTGTGTGTGTGTGTGTGTGTGTGAGTGTGTGTGTGTGTGTGTGTGTGCGTGCGTCTGGCAGGCCGGCCCGTGACATCATGTTGACCCACGGTGAGTGATGCACGCCGCCTCCTCTCACTCTCGTGTTTAGTGCCACAGAAACAGCAGTAAAGCCTCTCTGCTGTCTGTCTGTGTGTGTGTGTGTGTGTGTGTGTGTGTGTGTGTGTGTGTGTGTGTGTGTGAGTGTGTGTGTGTGTGTGGGGGGGGTCTGGTAATGAAGCAAGTGTTCCTATGCATAGGGCTGTCGGCTCCACACAGCAGACCTCTGTCACCTGTTGCCACCGGCTCGCTCGGGGGCGACGGGCGTGGAGCCAGAGGGGCCGGGGGCTCCACCTTACAGGCGGCTCAGAGGGGAGGTCTGCCCACGCAACACACACACACACATTCACCGTGGAGGCGGCCGCGATGAAAAAAACGCCGAGCCAACGCGATGAACAAAATGTCCGCTGTGAAGGTGAGTCCAGGTGAGAACCGGACGGCCCGACGCCACCGGGGACGCCGTCCAGAGAGACGCCCGACACTCGTCTACAATATTTATATTTCGTATTCTATTATTTTTGAGAAATGTGCAATGATGCATTTACTTGTAATCAGGAAAACGGGACATCGGGTTTAACGTAGGAGAAATGAGCATTTTGAAGAACTCAGACAACAATGGGTTTAAAGAAACCTTTAAAGAACTCAAACAATGCGCTGAAGGAAACCTTTGAAGAACTTAAACAATGGGCTGAAGGAACCCTTTGAAGAACTTAAACAATGGGCTGAAGGAAACCTTTGAAGAACTTAAACAATGGGCTGAAGGAACCCTTTGAAGAACTCAGACAATGGGCTGAAGGAACCCTTTGAAGAACTCAGACAATGGGTTGAAGGAACCCTTTGAAGAACTCAAACAATGAATTAAAGGAACCCTTTGAAGAACTAAAACAATGGGCTGAAGGAACCCTTTGAAGAACTCAGACAATGGGTTGAAGGAACCCTTTGAAGAACTCAGACAATGGGTTGAAGGAACCCTTTGAAGAACTCAGACAATGAGTTGAAGGAACCCTTTGAAGAACTCAGACAATGGGTTGAAGGAACCCTTTGAAGAACTCAGACAATGGGTTGAAGGAACCCTTTGAAGAACTCAGACAATGGGCTGAAGGAACCTCTTCTGGTCCTGGAGAAGTGGAGAACTCCAGTTCCTTGCTGGTGGAGACGAGGCTGCCTGTAGTTGAGCAGCCGGCCACCAGGGGGCGATGTAGGTGTTTCTGGCTCCTCTTTTCGGGGGTGTCCAACAGGGGAGAAGCTCCGGCTTTAATTCATTGAAAAGTGAAAGTTGGTAAAACAATCAATGAATAATCATGATTTGATATTGATGACAACAATGGCCGCTCTGTGGCAGCGCGAGGGTCTCGTGAGGCGACGCTCAGGAAGAGAGGGAAAGAAACACGAATAAAAGACGGAGGGATGAAGAGTGACAGCCGGAGGAATGGGGCTTGAGTTGGGGGGGCGGGCTTGAGTTGGGGGGGGCGTGGCTTAGCGTCACGCTGCAGTGGAACGGGTTAAACACGAGACAGTCAAGTGAATCCAGATGTGCTGTTATTATTAATATCTCCGGCTGATGAATGGGAAGGTAACGTTACAGGCGCCAGCCGAGGGGGGGGGGGGGGGGGGGGCGCGGCCCTGCCACCCAGACGCCCAGACGGAGAGAGAGAGAGCGGCGGGGCGAGAGAGAGCGGTCACGTGACACGTCACCGAGAACGGATTCCTGCAAGAAGACTTGAACAGACTTTTAGATTTTATTTTGTATATCACTCGTCCTGTGTTTACGACCGATACTTGGTCAAGAATAATCGATATCGAGTTGTTTTTATTCATTTATTTTGCCCAAATATCTTTTGCTCAATTTTCTTTTGCTTTCCATCTTCTCAGAATTCTCTTTTTTTAAATGTTTGATTTTAACTTGTCTTAACTTTAACTTAGTCAAACAACAGATTAAATAAATGTGAATAAAATCAATTAAAAGGCCTCAAAGTTCTGCTTTGAAGATGAAATCAACAGATCATTGAGGAAGGAACCAATAATCACCTGATTGGCTCCTCACACCTCCACCAGGCCACACCCCCACCAGGCCACACCCCCACCAGGCCCCTACGGTGACCACCATGGGACGGCCTGACACCAGAGGAGTCGCCCCCTGGTGGTCAGGAGAGAGAATGCAGCTTTAACATATGAAGCAGAGACTTCTATTCAGATGTCTTCACTATGTCAGAATCTTTTAACTGGAGCAAAGAGAGAGGAAGAGGAGGAGAGGAGGAGGAGGAGAGGAAGAGGAGGAGGAGGAGGAGGAGGTCCTGGCCGATGGAGGGGAGGCTGGTGGGAACTGAGAGACAAGCGTAAATCCAGTAGGGAGATGGAGCCTGGCTGGCCACGGGGCTGTTGTTTTAACGGGGGGGGGCTAGAGGTTGTAGGTGGGTTTTGGAGGGGAAAGAGTGAGTGAGGGGGTCTGGGGGGGGTCCCTCTCGGGTTGCGGCTGCTGTCCCAAGCAGTCCTGAGGAGCTCCTCCCGCCAGCCTCACTGCCGCTGTCTGCCCCCGAAGACTCCCCCACGCTGGCTTTACTCGCCCTCCTTTGTGCGTTTCCCTCACGGGGGACACCAGACTAATTATGCTTAATGGCGCCCGGCAGAGGGATGGCCGCCGCTGCCGCCGCTGCCGCCGCCGCCTTTGTTGCCGGTGCCAAGAGCGTAAATGTTAAAGAGCGCAACCTCCCGGTCCCACCGAGCAGATGCCCCTCTGTTGTTCTCAGGCCGGGCCGGTCTGGGTCTGAAGCCCCCCCCCCCCCCCCCGTTTCATCCTGAAGGTCGCAGTATAAATAAATCCCGCTAGCTTAACAGGGTGATAGCGTGCTAATGTCTCGTTAGCCGGGCGGCTTAAAGAAAAGAGAGAAAGAGAAATAAAGGACGAGAAACAACAGACCGCTGACCGGCGTTGGGTTGAGAGACGCTCCTCTGCTTTTGAGTTCAGAATGATGAATACATGTAGGAACACTAGTTAGCTCAGTAGCATCATGTGCTAACCAGTAGCATCATATGCTAACCAGTAGCATCATATGCTAACCAGTAGCATCATGTGCTAACCAGTAGCATCATGTGCTAACCAGTAGCATCATGTGCAAACCAGTAGCATCATGTGCTAACCAGTAGCATCATATGCTAACCAGTAGCATCATGTGCAAACCAGTAGCATCATGTGCAAACCAGTAGCATCATGTGCTAACCAGTAGCATCATGTGCTAACCAGTAGCATCATATGCTAACCAGTAGCACGGCTCAACACATGGGGGCCAATGGGCCTCCAGAACTTTTTATAGACTTTAAAACTAAATTTCATGACTAAATATTTTGTGAAATCTTGTATTTAATAAACCTTAAATCACACAAATTAATGAGAGACACTATATTTATATGAATGTGTTTTAATCAAACAGAGTGAATTAAAAATATAACAACTTTTACAGGACTTTTACAAAAGTTTGGGGATTTTTTACATGACTTTGGAAAAGAATCATTTTAATATTCCATGACTTTTCCAGGTTTTCCATGAAAGACTGTGAAGAAAATGAGATGCAACACGTTGTCAATACTCGTTTATATTAAAGCCGTCAATTCTTTTGTGTTTTCATTCTTTTAATGCCAACAAATAAGAAGCTAGAGTTGAATATAAGTTGTTTTGTTCGTTGTATTTCTACATTTCTCCGTCTTTAACTCCGGAGCGTCGTTTGTCTCCCGCCGGTGATTCATCTCCGGCTCGGGGTCGACTTCAAAAGAGACTTTCGGGGGAAACAGGAAAATGTTAATTGATTTCTAATCAATGTAACCGAGCCGGGAGCTGAGATCTCCTCCGACTCCGGAGTCTGAGGAGCGAGGAGACTCCTGGAACAGTGGGATCGCTCCCCTGGGACCCCCCCCCCTCCACCCCCCCCCCCCCCGACATGTTTGTGTGTAACGTAATCTGCTTTCTTTAAGAGGCAAAAGACACATTCTTCTTCCCGAGGGCCAGACACTAAAAAAATGTGACAGTCGTCTTTCTTTCTTTCTTTCTTTGTCGAAAGGAAAATGAAGAAGAAGAAGAAGAAGAAGAAGAAGAAGAAGAAGAAGAAGAAGAAGAAGAAGAAGAAGAAGAAGAAGAAGAAGAAGAAGAAGAAGAAGAAGAAGAAGAAGAAGAAGAAGAAGAAGAAGAAGAAATCCTGGCGAGCGCATGGCGTCGGCTCAGGAGGAGATGGAGTTGATTTATTGCTCAGGATTCCTTGGAGAGCATAAAGAAGTCCCTGAGAGAGAGAAGAAACCAAGAAAGTGTAATTTGATCAGATTTTAGTGACATTTTACCTCTTTAAACATTTCATAAATGACTAATAAGTCTTTAGGAAGTAGTTATAAGAAGATAAACGTGTGGTTTGATTTAAAGCTGTATAAATGAATAAGGAATCCTTGGAGAGCATAAATAAATCACTTAGTACGAAGAAAACATTCAAACAGGTTTACAAGTGGAATGTTATAAGATTTGGGTGAAATTGAACCACTTTACATAAATGATTAATAATCCATTATAATCTATATTTTAAATCAAAGAAATATATAAGAATATACTCATTATCTAAATGCATTAATGTCAGTGATATAATTATCAAGATGTTATTATGGACTCAGAAAGATGGGATGGATCAAATATTTATAGTAATAATATTAACTGTTTTATTTATATGTTATATATATATATATATATATATATATATATATATATATATATATATATATATATATATATATATATAACATATATATATGTATTTACTGTATATATATATATAAATATATATATATATATATATATATATATATATATACACTTGATTAACTATGATATAAAATTAATCAAATCTTCCCAGAAC
>CM070091.1:18561376-18583876 GCA_036178185.1 Liparis tanakae | reverse complement strand
CTGTAAATCCGTCTGCGCCGATGAGACGTCTCGTCGAGGTGTTTGTGTATTCTTTGGGGTTATTGGTCCCTCAATGCCCCATCCGTCTCAGACCAGCGTTCCCTGTGTGTGTGTGTGCGTGTGTGTGTTTGCGTGTGTGTGTGTGTGTGTGTGTGTGTGTGTGTGTGTGGAGAGGCTTCTTCTAGAAGAGCCCTTGGGTTCATCGTCGGGTTTCCTGCGGTGAAAACAGAAGAAGAAGAAGAAGAAGAAGAAGAAGAAGAAGAAGAAGAAGAAGAAGAAGAAGAAGAAGAAGAAAGACTTTCAACTTTATTTATATATAAATTTAGAAAGGAATCTGACAAATGACTACATGTAAATAGCATGTTGTTCAGTTTCCAATATGATGAACAGATGTGTGAATGTTATTGATTTTAATCCAAGACTTATATTTTGCAAGTGTTTCCAGATGTTTCCAGGTGTTTCGGGCCGGCATTGAAACAACGTCCTGTGGGGGCTGATGTCGATACATTCAATGCACCTCTTCCACCAGCAGGGGGCGCCAACACATCACAAACCTCCTCCCAGGGCCCGCCATCAGTGACCTGGGAAGAACCGACGGGACCATCTTCTCCTCTCAGGAAACATCTGGGCCAACACTTCAGTCTCACAGCTGAACCAGGGCGGGGGGGGCGTGGTCACATCCGGGTTTTCCCTTTCATCTCTGTGGTAGAGGAGCGATTATCGGGCCACCAGGAAACGACCCGGAGCTCATCGTTTCCACTGCGCTGCTTTATGAGCATCAGGAGGACATGAGATGCATTTCTTATCGTCTTCCATTCAACTTTTATCCGCAGTTCACCTTTGAGCCACCAGAGGGAGCCTGAATGACAGACGTCGCCAGAAATGACGTCACAAGTCACCTGTCTGGACCCAGAACCTCAAATGTTCCCTGAAAAGTTAAATTACTGAATTTATTTGATCATTAGCAATAATAATATAATAATAACATTTTTATAATAACATAATTACAATAGTAATGATATTAATAAATTGATTATAATAATGTAAATAATATAATAGTAATAATATAATCATACTTAGGATAATATTATATATAGAATAAGAATATAAAAATACAAAAATAATATTCGAATAATAATAAGAATATCATAATAGTAATAATATAATAATTAGGATAACAACCATAATAAAATAACAATAAAATAATGATTATATCATAATAGTAATAATATAATAACAATAATAAAATAACTAAACTACTTCGTTTTTTCATGGGGTTTCCATTGCAGCATCCTAACTGAGACAACATGACATTAAACCGTTAAATTTAAACTTTTATTCATTTCAATAATGCAGCATTATTACATAGTAATAGGCTTTTCGTGACCAGATTAAACCACATTTACCGGAATCAGCAGAAGCCCCTGAGCTACAGCCTGAATCAACAATGACTCAGATAAGTGGATCTTTGATTTGTGCCCATAAATCAGCATAAGGATTATAACATGATCTTTGCTTAAGGAACAAACGCATGAAAATAAATCACAAGAAGCTCGTCAGGATTATCAGAATAATCTCTCCAATTTCCTGCAGGTAAATCCTCAGAAACAGAGGGAGACACTGATTTAAACCCATTTTCCATCTGTGAAAATAGGTTTAAATATATGGTGTTGGTGTTGTTGTAGTACTCATTCCGGCCACAAGAGGCTGAAGCGCACCTCTAATTCACTAAAAACATGAACGTTTTCTTCCAGGTGAGATATCATTTCTCAGAATTCTTTGAAGATGCTCATGTATTTTTTCTTTTAACCCTTGTGGCCAGAATTGGTATTACAAGAACAAACATTTAAAATGCAGCTGACAAAACAACAAATCTTTTTACCCGTTCCCTAAAAATCATAAACACACAAAATAATTTAGTAAAAATCAGACTTATAAAGTTACTTTGTTCTTTTACATGGCAAATAATTTAGAGGACGCTTTTTATCCAAAGCGACTTACAATTAATTAATTAAACCAACAACGAGAATCAAGAAAGGGACTTCAAGAAAACCACAAGTAATACTACGAGTAATACCACAAGTAATACTATGAGTAATACTATGACTAATACCAGAAGTAATACTATGAGTAATACCAGAAGTAATACTATGAGTAATACTATGAGTAATACTACGAGTAAAACCACAAGTAATACTATGAGTAAAACCACAAGTAATAGTATGAGTAATACTACGAGTAATACCACAAGTAATACTATGAGTAATACCACAAGTAATACTATAAGTAATACCACAAGTAAGACTATGAGTAAGTGCCATTTAAGTGCTAATCTGTTTTTATTTAAAGTTTTTTAGACCAGGTCCTGAGTCTAAGGTTAGACCAGGTCCTGGGTCTAAGTTTAGACCAGGTCCTGGGTCTAAGTTTAGACCAGGTCCTGGGTGTAAGGTTAGACCAGGTCCTGGGTGTAAGGTTAAACCAGGTCCTGGGTGTAAGGTTAGACCAGGTCCTGAGACTAAGGTTAGACCAGGTCCTGGGTGTAAGGTTAAACCAGGTCCTGGGTGTAAGGTTAGACCAGGTCCTGAGACTAAGGTTAGACCAGGTCCTGGGTGTAGACCCGATCCACAGGTTTCTCCTAGTTAACTTCTCAGGGCTTTGAACACGTAAATTAAACTAATTTAAAAACAAGTTAAACTATAAACTCCGAGTCACGGAGCTGCACCTAAACCCTGAGCCCAAAGTTAGAACACCAGCTTGAAATCCACGAAAGCTCCTGAACCCGACAAAGAAACGAGAGAACAGAGATGATGTCGCCGCCACATCCAGAGGTCAGAGGTCAGAGGTCAGGTTGACCCTGTACAGCACGGGGGTCCCGGGGGGGGGGGGGGGGCTTCACTTCTTCTTGTAGTCGCCGTATTTGCTGCAGGCCTTCTGCATGTTGTTCAAGAAGTCCGGGACCCCGGTCTGTTGACGACACACACACACACACACACACACACACACACACACACACACACACACACACACACACACACACACACACACACACACACACACACACACACACACACACACACACACACACACACACACACACACACACACACACACACACACACACACGTCACATCTGCAGACAATAACGATGGAGGACCGTGACGCAGGCGGAGGGGGCGGAGCTCTAAGAGGGCGACCCCGTCTTTAAAATGCCTCGTCAACAGGGCGGGCCCAACATGTGCACGGGGGGGGGGGGGGGGGGTTCTTTACGACTTGCACATGTCAGTGAAATATTTCCAGCTACTATTGCATTTTAATCTCAGTGATTATCTTCATATGATCCGTCTGGAGGGTCTTTGTGGACCGCGTTGGATGTGTAAATACACACTTTCTACGAGGCTCGTTTCTCTCTTTGTGTCCATCAACGCTCCGGAAGAATAATGGTGATAAATCTAGAACTTAGATAAAAACGTTGGCACCCGTAACGCATAAACGTCGAGATACAGCTGGAATAACCTCAACCAATGGCAGGACTGATATCAAAATAAATGTATAGATATATAATACAATATTAAAATTAATACAAAATGTATATAAATACGCAGTTCTAAAAAGTATATATTTATGAAAAAATATAAATACATTTATAAAAATATATATTTACATACATGTATATATATATATATATATATATATATATATATATATATATATTTTAAAAAGAATAAATATATATATTTATAAAAATAGATATATATATAAAAAGTAATGAATAGATAAGAAATATAAATAGATATAGACAAACATATTTATAAAAAGAATATATATATATATATAAAGAAATTATAAATAGATATTTAATATAAATATATAAAAAGAATCTATGAATATATACACATTTATAACAAGAGAAATATATATTAATATCTAATGTTACTCTATACAAAAATATAAATATATAAAAATATGTTTGTATGCTTTCTCTGCCCGCATCTCCACGATGCCACGAAGGGAGGCGAGGAAAGGAATCGAGGAGGCACAGAATCAGGAAATGAAGACGACCCACAGCTAAACAATCACAACCTCCAGCGGCAGCCGCTCCAATAACACAAAAACAAAAAGGTTGTTGAGAGATATTCAGCCACCAAACCTCTTTTCCTTTCTACGGTCGCCAAACCCAGTAAAACATGGAGGACTCACCCCCGCGGCCCAGTTCACCAGCCAGGTCGGAATATTGCCACCGGGGTTATCGAAGTAATTCATGAAAACTGTCAACAAAACACATGATTATTGTTGACGTGACGGCAGAAGATAATCATTTAATGTGATCTGCAATCAATAACTTTGTTTTAATGCATTTTATTCCCAGAGCTCACATTAAAACACAAAGGACTGAATGATAACCGCTTCATGACAATGTGGTGACATCTCCTTATCGTTATTAAATATGCTTTTTAAATAACGTGTTTAAGATATTTTTTTATTAAAAACAACAAGAGTTTTACTCGTGAATAAATAATGTGGAGCAAAAGTGCACATCTATTATAAATAACAATATTTTGTTTTCTTTTTTTTCTGGCAAATATTTGAAAATATTTGACACATTAATTATATATATATATATATATATATATATATATATATATATGCTAAATAATCTCAATGGGGAAATATTTTATAATTGTATGTCTTATTTTTCAATATTATATATATATATATATATATATATATAAATATTGAAAAATAATACTTAAAAATATATATACATATATTAATATAAAATAATACATAATAATACAAAATATTATAAAGCCCCATCCAAAACTTCAACTTATAGTTATATAATTCTCGTAAATGCCCCAAAATTTGCTTTTTATTACCTCTATATGTATGTATATTAACATGTCCCGTACCTTTGGTCCCAGAGCCCCCGTCGCTCTCCATGGCGACGCTCTGCTTGTAGTCTTTGACCCGCAGCACGCCGCCGCTCTCGGCGCACGGCAGCTCCGGCGCGCTCCTGGCCAGCACCACGCGCACCGTCCTGCCGTCCACCTGCAGGTCGCGGCGCTCCCTCACGTACACGTACTGAGTAGGGCGGCGTTAAGGGAAGCCGCTCTGAGCCGTGAGTTCCTCCGGCTAAACCGTGCTGCGAGCACCAGAAGGATACGTCTCTGTTGGACAGAGGGAACGGGTACTTCACTTGCCAGTAGATCGCCGTCTGGCCACTGAAGTCCGTCTCATAGAGATCTGAAATAGACAAAATAAGAAAGGAAATGCAAAAAAAAAGCGGCATCACGATATTTATATATATTTGTTTAATAAAAATATTAATACTTTTATAAATATATATATAGAATTAAATCTAAATATATATATATATATATATTTTAAATATATAAAATATATGTGGATAATAAATATAAATGTATATCTATATAAATCTCTCTCTCTATATATATATATATATATATATATATATATATAATAAAAACAATATATATAAAATATATATTAAAATGTATGTTTAAAAATTATATTATATTATATTATATATATATATAAAATATATTTTTTTATATATATTTTTTGTTTATATCTATATATATATATATATATATATATATATATATATATATATAGATATATATAGATATATGCTGATGTGTCGTTGTTCTTCTCCAGGAAGGGAAATTAAATATAAGAGGTGTTTTGAAAAAGTAAAAAAAGGCAGACACTTGGAACAAATTATGCAATTAGTAATAATAACAATAAACAACAAAAAGTGCCACAAAAAGCTATTTCAACCCCTAATATGATGACAAACTATTATAAACTATGTGAACTCAAACTGCTACGACTACGACTACGTTACCTGCGTTACTGCAGAGGTGCATGAAGACAAAGCAAATCAAACAATCAAACAATAGTGAATATAAAAAGGGAAAGTTATCATCAGTAGGACAGGACTGATGACACTTGTGTGAACTTAAAGTCCTTAAAGTTCAGCAGGAGGCGCGAGGGGAGGTTCATGTGCATGCAAGGTATCCTTTGTTGTTGTTGTTGTCGTTGATACCTTTCACGTACGAGTCCCAGTACTTCCGGTAGGCCAGGTCCATGTAGACGTCGGCACACAGCTCCGCGCTGCAGCTGGCGAGCACGCCGAAGACTTTGTACTCGTACAGGCGCGTCTCCTGAAGAACGGCACATTCGAGTTCTTCTTGTTTACCAAAAGCAGACGACATGCTACACACACACTGTGATTAGAGCCAGTCTGAGTCACACCCTCTGTGTGTGTGTGTGTGCGTGTGTGTGTGTGTGTGTGTGTGTGTGCGTGTGTGTATATTTGTGTTTATTCAAACCACAGAAACAGGTGTGGACGCTTCTCTTCACTGACACTAATAAACCAGAACATGCCACAGATTTGTGTGAAGAGAAAGTAAAAAAAAAAAAAAGGTTTTCCATTTGATCAATTTGGTATTTACCGACACGAGAATCTTAATAAAGTACTTTAATTTTTTTATTATTATAATTTATTTTAAATTATGGATAGAACATTTTAATTAATAAATAAACATGGACTATATATATATATATATATATATATATATATAAATATATTTTTAAATAAGTATATATATATTATTTTTTATCACCTAAAATATAATTAATAAATAAAACAAAGCATAAAAAAGGAATGGAGAAAATCTCTTTCCCGCTCTCCACTTCCGGGTTATTACCCACGTTGACCGCTAGGTGTGTGTATCTATGTCGCCGAGCATGAACCGCATTAAAGATAACAATCTCGCAATTGTGTATTTTTTTTTGAATAGAAACACAGGAAACAAGATATCGATAACCTTAGAAATGAGAAGATATCGCATTTTGCGATGTAAGACACATAAAATACAGCGCCATTAAAATAATGAAAGACCCGCCGGAGGCTTGACTTCCGGTCCGGTTCTCCGTGTTTCTCCGTGTTCCTCTGTTCCTCTACCTTGTCGTAGAGCCGGTAGATCTTCACCCCCATGGTCTCCACGAACATCTCCCAGCCTCCGCCCAGCTGCGGCGCGTCCAGCTCCCGCCACGCGACCTGAAACTCCTCGTCCGTGAAGTGCGGCGACATGACGGCTCCACTTCCAGGCGACTGGCCGCTGAACTGGACAGCGCGCTTCCGGTCGCCGCTTTTCAAAATAAGAGGGCGGGTGTGATTGACGTGAGCACGAAGCGACTGGTGGATCAGAGGATGTTAAATGATTGCTATGTGTTTTAAATTATTGGGATGTGTCGTATAACAACGTGTTGTATTTTAAGATAAGATTAAATTAAATGATATATTGTTGTGGGATACTCCATATCATGTTTTATTATTGTATTATAGAATAGAATAGAATAATATAATTATACTTTATTAATCCCCAAGGGGAAATTTGCGGACAAAGTAGCACCAATAAATATTAAACTAAAACACAATAATAAAATATACAAATAAGAAAGAAGAACAAGTATGCATAAACTATACAAGTGAGATATAAAATACAAAATAAAATATATATGTATATATACACAACATATATGCATTAAATATGTATATATAGACAACATATTTATATTTGAAGAGAACAACATATTTGAAGAGAAATTATATTATACAATATAGGAGGATATACAATACTATACTTATTGCAACACTTATTCTATTAATGATTAATACTAGTGATGCAATACGTGTAGTATTATATTGTTTTACAACTTAATATATTATTTTACATTATATTATATTGTTTTACATGATGCTATACATTATTTTATAATATATTATTTTACATTACATTATATTATTTTATTTCAAATAATATTATATTATATTTGTAATACTGAATACTTATAATACTACACTTATTGCAACACTTATTCTATAATATATAAAAATGTATAATATTCTCCATAAATCGTATAAATGACATTTGAACAACCTTTGAAGGGAGATATACTTAACCGGGAGTAATCATGTGCAATAATCAGTGTTGTGCAACAGAGATTAACATTTTTCTTTTAAATAGTCCCTCGACAGAAGGTACAAAACAAGCCCATGTGTGAACGTGTCCACAGTGTGTGGAACAGGTGTGTGTTGAACAGGTGTGTGTGGAACAGGTGTGTATGGAACCAGTGTCTCATGTGGAACAGGTGTGTGTGTGTCTACAACCGTAAATCAACGGTAACAAAGTGGTGACTAGAAATGCAATGGAATGAAGACATGTTATTGATATTAAAAGAATATAATGTAAAATAATCTAATATCATGTTAAATAATACAATACGAAATAAAATAATGCTGAATAATATAATATAATGTAAAATAATATAATACAATATAAAATAATATAATGTAAAATAAAATAATATAATATAATGTAAAATAATATAATAATTGAGCATCTCTCCGGAAATGAACTGATCGCAACTTCAAAATATACGCAACCGATAAACCAAGAGTAAATTGTTTTGAAAAGCATAAACCGGAAGTCACTACTTCCCCTTCACTGCTTTGAACTTCACGCTCCAGCCATGGATACTTGAGCTGGTTGCGCCCCGATGGGGGAATCAGTCCCACCGCAGCGGACTCCACTCAGGCACCGGCGGGTCTCAGGCTGCAGCCGCCGAGAGGAGCCGCTCTTTGTGGAGGAGGACCAGCATTCCACGACCAGAGGAGCCGGACCGGAGTCTGGACCCGCAGCACAGGACCTGCAGACCGGCGCCAGGTACCGGACCGTTCTACCGGACCGTTCTACCGGACCGTTCCCCCCGCGGCGGCTCCGGGGGTCCTGAGGTAATGAGAGCGGCTGGAGCGGCTCCTCTGCACCGGCAGGTCAGATCGATGCATGCTTAGAGGGTTATTACAACAAAAACGTGTTCCTGCTCCTCAGTTATCATGAACACACATTTCACACACTCCTCTATATTAAGTTACTTCACACTTTGAGCAACACAAAATGTGTGTTTAATTGTTTTTAAAGCACATATGAATAACATCGAGAAATAAAAGCCTAAATATTCATTTATCTTTGAGAACATCTGGCCACCATCTGACACAGAGGTCTACACGAGGGCACAAGTTGCTTTATTTTCATTTACTTTGTTTTTATTGACTATACATAAGATGTAATTAGTTAAAATGGAGAGATTCAGATCCCGATAAGACAAAGAAAAGCATCGGATGTCGATGAGCTGGGATCAGTGACTGGTTGGCATTTTTGGGGGGAGAGTAAACTAAACAATAAATTGTTAAAACGTAAAAGAATCCTGGTGGAATCACCATTTAAAACCCACCATGTGTCATTTATGTTCTACTTAGTTACAGTTAATTACAGTTATTCCACAGTATTCTGCTAAATCACATTAATCTACCAGACATCTTATTTACAATTACAGTTAATTACCGTAATTATATAGCAGTATTCTGCTGAATCAAATTAATCTGGTAGACTTTTAATTAAAGTTACAGTTAATTACCGTTATTCCGGAGCTACATCACCGTAACACACGACAAAGCCACCGTGAACCTCACGAGGATTTACCGTAAACATGTTAAACACCTTTCTGGTAAAGTAACGCCGGTAACTAACCGTGGATTTACCGTCATTCACGGTGCGCAGCATAAATCACCAGGAGGTCGTTTTGTTCACAGAAAAATGTTTTAATGAAAACTCTGACAGTGATGGAAAGTATAGCCGACACCGTGGTGCCCATTTATCGCCACTCGGTCAGACAGGAGTGTGTGTGTGTGCGTGTGTGTGTGTGTGTGTGTGTTGGGGGGGGGGGGGGGGGGGGGGTTGCTGGTGATTTTCGAAGCTCCTCAACTTTCACGGAGCAGTTTGTAATGTCATATCCTGCTCTCTCCAGGGAATGTCTCAGCTCGGGGCGAGCAGTCCTGCGTCATTCGGACCCCCCCCCCCCCCCCCCCCCCAACACACACACTCACACACACACACCACTGGGGCAGGATTGTGCAAAGAGGGTTCACTTTAGAGCATGGAGACAGAAAGTGGCGCCGGAATTGTGAAATGTGGCGTTGATCTTTAATTCTTACAAAAAAGAAGCATCGTGCAGGAACGTGTCCGTCTCTAGTCTCTATCTCTGGTCTATATCTCTAGTCTCTATCTCTAGTCTCTATCTCTGGTCTATATCTCTAGTCTCTATCTCTGGTCTATATCTCTAGTCTCTATCTCTGGTCTCTATCTATAGTCTCTATCTCTGGTTTATATCTCTAGTCTCTATCTCTGGTCTATATCTCTAGTCTCTATCTCTGGTCTATATCTCTAGTTTATATCTCTAGTCTATATCTCTAGTCTATATCTCTGGTCTATATCTCTAGTCTCTGTCTCTGGTCTATATCTCTAGTCTATATCTCTAGTCTATATCTCTAGTCTATATCTCTGGTCTATATCTCTGGTCTATATCTCTAGTCTCTGTCTCTAGTCTATATCTCTAGTCTATATCTCTAGTCTATATCTCTGGTCTATATCTCTAGTCTCTGTCTCTAGTCTATATCTCTAGTCTATATCTCTAGTCTCTCTAGTCTCTATCTCTAGTCTCTATCTCTAGTCTCTATCTGTAGTCTATATCTCTAGTCTCTCTAGTCTCTATATCTAGTCTCTATCTCTAGTCTCTATCTCTAGCCTCTATCTCTAGTCTTTATCTCTAGTCTATATCTCTATTCTCTCTAGTCTCTATCTCTAGTCTCTATCTCTAGTCTCTATCTCTAGTCTATATCTCTAGTCTATATCTCTAGTCGATATCTCTAGTCTCTCTAGTCTCTATCTCTGGTCTATATCTCTAGTCTCTATCTCTAGTCTATATCTAGTCGATATCTCTAGTCTCTCTAGTCTCTATCTCTAGTCTTTATCTCTAGTCTTTATCTCTAGTCTATATCTCTATTCTCTAGTCTTTGTGTGTTGAGCAACACGTTGGTCATGTTTCACTTCACGGTGGTCTCCCCCCCCCCCCCCCCCCCCCATGCAGACCGGGAGACCCTAGCGAAGGAAAAGGGGCGTCGGCTCCTCGCCGCCTGAGGAGGCTCCTCCCCCCCCTGCGATGGCAGGAGAAGCCAAAGAGGACGCCATGAGGACGCCAGCGCCGCCGGAGAAGGCGTGCAACACGGAGGAGCGCCCCGCCGCCGTGGTCAACATCCCCAGGGGGGTCAACGAAGTCCAGCTGACCGCCGCCACCGGCGGGGCGGAGCTGTCGTGCTACCGCTGCACCGTGCCCTTCGGCGTGGTGGTGCTCATCGCCGGCGTGGTGGTCACCGCCGTGGCCTACAGCTTCAACTCGCACGGCTCCACCATCTCCTACCTGGGCCTGGTGCTGCTGGCCGCCGGCCTGGTGCTGCTGGCCTCCAGCGCCGTCTGCTGGCGGCTGAGGCTGGAGAGGAAGAAGGAGCGGCGGCGCGAGAGCCAGACCACCCTGGTGGTCAACCAGCGGAGGATCTTCTCCTGAGCCGACACGCGGCCCGGGTTCTCCGAGTCTGGAAAGAAGGCCTGGAGAACCGGCGGCCAGATGTCGATCCGGCATGCGTTGGACTTCCGACCTTTTTTTTCAAAAGCTTCTGGCCGCGGACCCTCGGAGGCCCAGATGCTTTGAACGCATCGCGGAGGATTTGTTTGGTCCAACGGACGCCGGAGCATCTGGCCGAGCTGGGAACGCCGCCAGAGGGAATGTATCACGATTAAGATGAATGACGCGGCGCGGAGGAAGCGTCGCATTGGTCTGCCCAGAGACGGGGTCCGTACGGGAATGGAGAACCTGGAGAACCTGGAAGAGTCATGGAACTTTAAAATGGTTCATTTCCAGGCCTGGAAAAGTCATGGAGAAAACTTAAATCATAAAAGTTTGGGAAAAGTTATGGAAAAGTTTGAAATAATTAATGTTTTTTTAAGAAAGACGCTCAAATATAAGCCGGCGTAAGGCTCAATATGCTAAATCTTCAAAATGTTAATGTTTATTCCCAGATTTCAGTTTGGTCATGGACGTTTGGTTTAAGGTCCTGGAAGAGTCTGGAAGTCCATTGTTCTGGACGTTTGGTACTCGATGTGAGGATTTAGATTCTAATCTGACGATAAATTCATATCAGATTAAACGTCCCTGTGATGATCAAGGGAGTATTTAACCTTTTAAATATATATTTTCTTAAAGCACTTTGAGTATCATAATCATCATATTTAGTAATAAACGTCTCATAACTAATGAAGTGATTCTCCAGAAAGGTGCAGCAGAGAAACATCGGCAGTGTGTTGACGTTTCTAACCAGAAATAATAAGTTTAGTATCAGCTAACACTTTAAATTAGGCAGTGTAAAAATATAAAGTAACAATGTAACGGAACAATGTAATATATAACGTAACACGATTATGTAACAACGTAACGGAATAAGGTTACAGAATAAAATAACAATGTAACAATGTTAAATAACAATGTAACAACGTAACAATGTTACAAGGTTATGCAATAACATAATGAGGTCATGTAACGATGTAACGAGGTTACGGAATAACATAACAATGTAACGGAACAATATAAAAGGTAACAGAATAACGTAACATTGTCATGTAACAAGGTAGTAGCAAGGTTGAGAAATAATTTAACAATGTAACGGAACAATGTAACAAGGTAACAGAACAATGTAACAACGCCTAATGTAACAAATTAACTCAACAAAGGAACACAAAGGGAACACAACAATGGAACCTAATACAATGTAACAACGTCATGCTCCACCCCTCTCTCCTCCTCCCTCTCCCCCCACCTCCCCTCTCTCTCCCCACCTCCCCTCTCTCCCCCCACCTCCCCTCTCTCTCCCCACCTCCCCTCTCTCCCCCACCTCCCCTCTCTACCCTCACCTCCCCTCTCTCCTCCCACCTCCTCTCTCCCCCCACCTCCCCTCTCTACCCTCACCTCCCCTCTCTCCTCCCACCTCCTCTCTCTCCCCCCACCTCCCCTCTCTACCCTCACCTCCCCTCTCTCCTCCCACTCGCTCTGACCAAATGCCTAACCGAAGACATTCAACTGATCCGAGGTGGCGATGTGTTTCCTGGCCTCTGATTGGCTGAATCGTAAGACGCTCCGCTCATTGGGGCAGATGAGTATTGTTTGTGGTATTGATCACTTATTGCCAGTGTGCCTCCAAAGTGTAAAGACGTACTTCATGTAGCCGATGTTTTGCTTGTTGGATGTAATCGTGTGCATGTTTCAGCTGTTACCGGGACGACACGAGGTTTAATAAACTGATGGAACACAAACATGGAGCTGATTCACGGCTGGGACCACGAGGTGATGGGAACTTGGTTATTGGGGTAATAAAATATATATATATAAATATATATATATATATATATAAACATACCGCAAAGCTCCGACTCTCTAAACACCAGCGTGTTCTTGTTCTTGTAGTTAACGTGATCCGGCCCTTTAAATCTCTTATTCCCGCGTCACTAACGCACAACTCATTATAACCCATATTGTCCCCCGCCGGGTCCTCCGGATAATCAAACTCGTCGGACCGGTGCAACGGGAAGTGGAACTCTCCCGTTTGACCCGGAGAGGTTGAAAATAGGACGTGGAGGTCTATGTATAGCCGGCGTTTGCGTGGCTGTGCGTCGCCGGTGACACCAGACACTACAACTCCGGAGGAGGAGCTCCGGTGGGCCGGTACCGGGCGGGAGGTCAGAGGGAGTCGGGTTAGAGAGGTATCGGAGGAGGAGACACGTGGCCGGGCCTGAGGGCTGACAGGTGCTCCCCTCAGCCGCTCTGCACGCCGCCGGCGTCGCCGTGCGTCATCTCGCGGCCGCCACGCCTCCCGCTGACGCTCGTCGATGAACGGGCCGAGGAACTGGAGGCCTCCCCGCGGAACGAGATACACCGGAGAGACGCTCCTCTTGCCAAGAGAAACGGAAAAGAAAAGAAACACGAGCGTTCAAGAAGTTTGGGCTCAGGTGGAAATGTCCTTATTGCTCAAAGCATCGCTTTGTAACATTAAATGAATCATAAATACACTTTATACATAGTTAATGTGTAATGACTATTCTCTGGTGTTAAAGAAGTCTCTCCAGAGGTGTGTAGAGGCCCATCTCCATGTTCTAGTGGTACATTGTGTTATCGCCTTAGAAGACTAACCGAGGGGTAGAAAACGCGTAAACACTTTTTATGTGAGTACAGCTGAAAACAGTTATGCTGCTGAGAGAAGCTATACAACTGGCCTACCTTTGAGCCACAAGAAGAACTACATTAATATTTACAATATAATCATTATTCATAACCTCGTCAATGTCTTGTTTAGATTTGATCATTTCCAGGCCTGGAAAAGTCACAGAAAAAACTTGAATCCTAAAAGTTTTGGAAAAGTCATGGAAATTTGTTAGAATCACATGTTCATTTGAGTTTGAATTCATGGAGTTTTAAATATTATTATTTTTTTTTAAAGAAAGACGTTCAAAATGTACGCTCTCAATACGCTACATTTTCTAAATTGTTCATGTATATACCGAGATTTCAGTTTGGTCATGAACATTTGGTTTAAAGTCCTGGAAGAGTCATGGAAATCCATTTGTCAAAATGTATAAGAACCCGGATTTGACCTTTGTTCAAAAATAATAAAATAATAAATGATTATTATAAAAATATATATATATTAAATTATTATATAATAAATAAATAATGAATACTTATTCAGGCACAATAATAAATTATAATATTTATTAAAGTATATTATGGGTCATTTTCTGCCTCTCCTCGTGACGTCAGGGGCGACTTCATATTTCTTCGGGCGGTTCGGCCTCCGGAGTTTCAGACGCTCAGTTTTCTTCATCGACGGGAGAGAAACTTCTTCTTGTACGGATTAGATTAAGATGACAAACGAGGAAAGATGGGACAGAGGGAGGTAATAAGGAAATATACGAGGGGCCAGGGAGGAAGGAAGGAAAGTCATAAAGGAAGTCTAGAAGGGGGGGGGAGAGTTCTGGGAGGAAAGAGGGAAGGAAATAAATCAAGAGAGACAGAAATGAAAAGAAGTAACCAGGCGGAAGAGAAGGAAGAAAAGAATGCAGGAGGAGGAGAAAGAAAGAAAGAAAGAAAGAAGTAGAAGAAAAAAAGAGTAGGCAACCAAAGAATGGAACAGGAGAAAAAAATAAGGGAATAATATTGAATGGTAACCGAACATTGAAGAGGATAAAGTAAAGATGTTGGGGAAAGCCCCGAAGACCCCAGAGACCCCAACGACCCCAAAGATCCCAACGACCCCACAAAGACTCCAAAGACCCCGAAGACCCCAAAGACTCCAAAGACCCCAAAGACCCCAAAGACTCCAACAACTCCAAAGACTCCAAATACTCCAAATACCCCAATGACCCCAACAACCCTAGAAAGACCCCAAAGACTCTCAAGACCCCAAAGACCCCAAAGACCCCAAAGACCCCAAAGACTCCAACAACTCCAAAGACCCCAACGACCCCACAAAGACTCCAAAGACCCCGAAGACCCCAAAGACCCCAGAGACCACAAAGACTCCAACAACTCCAAAGACTCCAAATACCCCAATGACCCCAACAACCCTACAAAGACCCTAAATACCCCAAATACTCCAAAGACCCAAAAGAGCCCAACGACCCTAAAGACTCTCAAGACCCCAAAGACTCCAACGACCCCAAAGACCACAAAGACTCTTACGACCCCAAAGACTCCAACGACCCCAATGACCCCAAAGACCCCAAAGACCCCAAAGACCCCAAAGACTCTTACGACCCCAAAGACTCCAACGACCCCATGACCCCAACGCCCCCAACGCCCCAACGCTCCCAACGCCCCTTAAAAAAGGATGAGCGGTTCGGATGATGCAATGGAAACATGTAGTCCATCGCCAAAGTGGCTTACTGGGAACCTCAAGGGGGGGGGGGATCTTTCGAGACAGTCCAGCACTTGTTGTTTCAGCCGGGACCTCAGCAGCGGACCGAGCCGCCCTCTGACACGCGGCGACCGGCCGATTGGTCGGGAGCCAGCAGAGGGACTCGATGAGGTCCTCGGCTGTCAGGACCTTCTCCGTCCAGCGGGACGAGGCTCAGCAGCGGCGGCCGGTGGGGCGAGACTCTCTGCACGAGAGGCGCTCTCCGGCTCTTTCATGAGCCGCCGGCGGGTCGCGGCGGGTCGGAGGTGTCAGCCGGCCACCGTCCCAGAGGTGGCGCCCGGCTCGGTTCGCCCTCATTCCACCGGATAATAAAGGGAACGCTCTTCCTGAGCACTTCCTGTTACAGCTATTCCCACTTCAACAGGACGATGGCGTCATCTCCAACAACCAGGAGGCTCAGCGTCACAGAGGAACGGATTAGAGGAGAGTTCAGAGTCACAACAACACCCACATTACTCTGAAGGACCATGAAGTATACATGATGACATCAGGCTGTATAGAAGAAGACTGGAGACTAGAGACTGAGGCAAAAACTCATGTTTACGATGTTTACTGAGGGAATACATCAAGAGGAGAGTCACTATAGAGACTTCTATACAACCAGAGGAGCCCCCTGGTGGCCAGGAGAGAGAATGCAGCTCCAACACATGAATCATAGACTTCTATACAACCAGAGGAGTCGCCCCCTGGTGGCCAGGAGAGACAATACAGCCTTAACACATGAAGCATAGCCTTCTATACAACCAGAGGAGTCGCGCCCTGGTGGCCAGGAGAGACAATACAGCCTTAACACATGAAGCATAGACTTCTATACAACCAGAGGAGTTGTCCCCTCGTAGTCAGGAGAGAGAGTGCAGCTTTAACACATGAAGCATAGCCTTCTATACAACCAGAGGAGTCGCCCCCCTGGTGGCCAGGAGATAGAATGCAGCTTTAAGACGTGAAGCATAGACTTCTATACAACCAGAGGAGCCGCCCCCTGGTGGTCAGGAGAGAGGTTGCAGCTTTTAGACCCTTCGTTGGCGTTACGTTGTACCTTTCGGCCTGGTGGTGAGTGGACAACGTCAGATGAAGATAAACTTCAAGACACAAGAAGAAACATGAGATCACCAAGCGTCTCCCAAAGGCTCCCGAAGGGGAAATGAACATCTGCAGCCAATTTAATGACAAGGCCTCCAATAGTTCATGTGTTGTTGATAAACCCAAAGGCATCGACACATTGGACACATTTAATATCACGTTCAGGTCTGGCTTTAGTTAAAGTTCACTTTCAAATCCCCAGGAAACACAATCAAACTCAAGAAATAAACTATTTAATTTTGCAGGGAGGAGCTGGGCTGTGGAACAGATGTGCGTCTCGTCCTCTCAGCTCGCCTCAGACCTCTGGGCGTGAGCCGGGAACCAGACGGAGGCTTCGGGGCTCAGCTGCTCAGACGAGAAGGAAGGAGCGGTGAAGACGATACTTCCTTTGACATCACGGTCTTAGCGGGGCGTATCGGACACACCTTCTCATTTCCTCCCAGCGGCGTTCAAATTATTGACTTTATTCACAGGCCAAATGTTCAGAGATCTGAGAGTGGAGAAAAGAGATTTGTGTGTTTTGAGGAAAGACGTAGTCACAGTGAACATATAAAAACGAAGAAACGTTGAGGAGGAACGTGAAGAATTGTGAATAAACACAAGTAAAGTATTTAGTGTTCTCATTATCGACTTGTCTGGTTCATAAAACGACAGTAAGAAGTGAATAATTCCCAGGATGACGTCTTTAATTTGCTCCTTTTCTTGGACCCACAGTCCAAAAAATCAAAGATATTTCAGCTCCACCCACATGTTTCTGCTCTCAGTTTCCGAGAGGACTCTCTGCTCCACGGCCACGCCTTCATGTGATCTTCATTAATGAGTCAAGGCAAGACAAGAGGGAAGGGCCTCTGAGAGACATGTTTACAGCTCATCATCATATGTACAGTTCTGTTGGTTGTGTGGAGGCGAACCAGCTCAGTCCGGTGTTCTGTCATTTCATGCTACTTGTCCAGAACCGATACCTTGTGGTATTGCGCATGCGCCGAGTCGATTTTCCGAGTTTGTTTGACACGCCCATAATGTTTTGCACCCTGTCGATGCACGTCTGATAACGGGGAGTAACATCCTCAAAATCCAGATTATTTCCCTAGTTAAAAGTACATTCAGCATGTATATTGTACAGGTAGTAATAATATGTAGTAATGACATGTAGATTAATGAGTCATAAGCAGTTGCTATTTCTTTTGTGTCAACAA
The DNA here is from genome assembly GCA_036178185.1 of Liparis tanakae. Taxonomy (NCBI): domain Eukaryota; kingdom Metazoa; phylum Chordata; class Actinopteri; order Perciformes; family Liparidae; genus Liparis; species Liparis tanakae. Next base: position 18,565,654 of record CM070091.1, on the reverse strand, counting down.
ATGATTGTAAACATGAGTTTGTTCACATTATCATAATAAAGCACTGGTTTATTATTAGGGTATTTAGTGTTGAAGATAAACACTTTAACAGTGAAAAGTGAAACATTGAACTTTGAAAGAAAAGCATATTGTGATAGTACAATAACATCCTATCAGATAGGGTAGCATGAATCGATACACACCTATCGGTTTATGCAGCGGTAGCACATTCTGACAAGGCAGCAAAAAATGACAGAACACCGGCCCTCTGAGGACCCGGGGGGACACCACGGCCTCCAGCTGCACACATTTATGTCCCGGCTAACGTCAGATGCACATCTCTGATTCTCAGTCTCAAGGTAGGAACAGAACACATGGTCTCAGGTCTGAATAACCCTTTATCATAATAAATACAAGGTGAACCCGTCTTGTGCGTCACGGAGACGAGGCCCACCGCGGAGCGCCGGAGGAACGCAGCCGGCGGGGAGAGCGATGGGATTAGATCTCTGTTCTCCGCCACGCATATGGACCGGATCGCTCAGACGACGGACGACTTCACGGCTCGACTTCCCTTTGGTTCTGTCGGCGTTTTGTGTGTTTTTTATCCTCTGCTGTCGACCACAATCTGTTAGACTTTAGATGTGGAGGAGATCTGAATAACATGAAGGAAACTGGGATGTCCAACATCTGTTCAACATCACCGTTTTCATATATGAATATGTATATAACACATATATATATATATATATATATATATATATATATATATATATATATATATATATTTATATAATATATATATATAATATATATATGTATTCATGAAAACTGTATATAAATATATATACATATATACATTTTATATAAAATATATATAAACAATTTTCATATATATATATATATTATACATTATATATATTACATATATAATATACATATGTATATATATATGAAAATGTGTATATATATTATACATTATATATTATATATATTACATATATATTATACATATATTATATATCAATTAAATATTTATATATATATACTAAATAAATATATGTACTATTATATACATAGAGTATATATCAAATAATATATAATATATATATATATGAAAACTGTATACATCGATATATATATATATATATATATATATATATATATATATATATATATATATAAATATATATTTATTTTATTTTATTTTTTAATGTATATTATCTACATATTTAATTTTTATATATATACATATATATATATATATGTATATATATAAGAATTTATATATATATCCAGGCGGGCCTCCACACGGGGCTCCAGGCCTCCATCTCCTCCTGGTCCTCTGACTCAGAGCCTCGTTAAGCCCCGCCTCCATAACCGTCTGAAGTCCCAGAGACCCGTCGGCCTGCTGCAGCCGGCCTGCGTGCCGAAGGCCCCGTAAAGCAGCGGGGGGCCCCTCTGGATCCCCGTCAACAAGAGACCGCCCCCCCTCCCCCGGCCTCCTGAGCGGGGGAGGGGTGTTTTGACGAGGTCTCGGGGTGCCGTGGACATTCCTCCGGGCGCCGCCTGGGAAGGAGCCGCTCGAGCTGCTCCTGATGACGTGCGAGACAATGGCGAGGAGGAGGCCGTGCTTTACGGCTCCCCGCCGCCTCCCGCCGGGCCGGAGAGCCGGAGACGCTTCCTCCTGGAGAACAGAAAGACACGGAAACAAACGGGACGTCTTCATGTTCATGGGGAGGACTTTAGGGTTGTTGTTGTTGTTGTTGTTGTTGTTGTTTACAGTAGCTTTCTGTCACACGCTCTAATTTAAGTTTACAGCCCTGTAACCGTGTTTACTCTCACAGTAACTATGTTAATATAATCATATATTACTGTAAAAAAAACATTATGGGTCTACGGTACAGGACTGCATTCCTATTATTTGTTGTTATTATTAGTATTATTTAATTCCAGATTTTAATAAACTGTACATTTGTAAGTATTACAGTCGTCCTACATACGTACTGCTATTCAATCAATACACCAATACACACTTTAAACATAAAGTTGACTGTAACCGGATTTTAACTGTGTTTCTGTAATTACATATTACTGTAAAGAAAACGACAACAACAACAACAACATGGGTTTTACGGTACAGGACTTTTGTTGTTATTTATATTATTTAATTCCAGATGTGATACAATGTACGTTTATATTTTACATTTATCCTACGTTCTGCTATTCAAGACACACGTTAAACATTAAAACCCAAGTGGTTATAAAGGATGCATGGATATTTGTTGTGTTATTAATTTTATGGAACGTAAACTCATGTGATGCAGTGTAAACAACTCATATTAAACACATATATTATTCATATTAAACACATATATTATTCATATTAAACACATATATTATTCATATTAAACACATATATTATTCATATTAAACACATATATTATTCATATTAAACACATATATTATTCATATTAAACACATAGTATTCATATTAAACACATATAATATTCATATTAAACACATATATTATTCATATTAAACACATATATTATTCATATTAAACACATATATTATTCATATTAAACACATAGTATTCATATTAAACACATATAATATTCATATTAAACACATATATTATTCATATTAAACAAATAGTATTCATATTAAACACATATAATATTCATATTAAACATATATTATTCATATTAACTACGTTAACGCAGCTCCATCAATGCAATACATTTAAACAAATCTAAAATCCCAACAAATTAAACGATCATCCGACTTATTTAATATATCAGCATCCATATTCATCTTCATTGTTTACAGGTTTATACGTTTGAAAAACAAAGAAAACAAAGAGTGAAAGTATAGATTTAGTTTTAGAGGCCGTCGGCGAGGAGGAAGCCGTGACCTCCGGGAGGCGCCGGTTCCCACGCCCAGGAGACGAGCCGCCGGACACAAACAGCCTCCGCCCAGGAAGGAAAGGCTCCGTTGGGCCTCCATCAGGGGCCCGCCACCCCGGGAGGCCCCGCCCCCCCGTGAGGCCCCGCCCCCTCAGGCCTCCTCCTTGGGGATGAGGTCATCATCAGGATGACCTCATCGATTGGCTCGATGTCCATCTCCCGTCATGAAGCAGAGGATCAGAGGTGTAGAGTAGCCGATGAGACGGTCCTTCATGGGGGCCTCTGGCTTCAGACCTCCTTCCTCTGACCTCTGACCTCTGACCTCTGACCTGCTGCCACTCCAGACTCAACTGGATGACCCCCCCCTGTTTACCCTGAAGGTCACCGGGTCAATGGGCCGGTTAACAGGATGGAGGAACGTCTCCAGGAGGTTTTGTTCTGTTGCGTAACTGAAGTTGAAGAGCTGCAGTTTCAACATCTCAGGTTTTTAAGAGAAGCAGAGGTTTATTTGTTTAGCGTGTTGAATAATAATTGTTTGGTTTTGAAGGAATTTAGAGGTAAAATATTCAATTCAACATCGTCAAGTGGTTTGGAAATTTATTCACAGGTAAGTCTCTGAAATGATCTACCAAACAAAAGCTGCATTCTCTCTCCTGACCACCAGGGGGCTCCTCTGGTTGTATAGAAGTATTTTCTTCATGTGTTGAAGCTGCATTCTCTCTCCTGACCACCAGGGGGTGACTCCTCTGGTTGTATAGAAGTCTGTGCTGTATGTTCTTTTGTGGTCATTTGATATTAAATTGGATGACGTTGTGTTTCTTTTGGTGGTTGTCAGATTTCTTTATATTTTCTAATCCCCCATGCTGTGGTTCTTCAGCCCATAACTCTAAAACCAACAACGTGTGTGTGTGTGTGTGTGTGTGTGTGTGTGTGTGTGTGTGTGTGTGTGTGTGTACTCCCACCAGAGCTTCATATCTGACGCAGCATTTTGATATTGTGAGAATTTCAACATGTTTCAAAAGTATTTATTTATTTGTGGAAGTTACAGATAACAGCCAGAGTTATCCGTTTCACAGATCACAGATGGACCGAGGACCCCGAGGACCCCGAGGACCCCGAGGCCCCGAGGACCCCGAGGCCCCGAGGACCCCGAGGCTGTGGTCTCGTCTCCGGGTCCAGACGAGGTGCCGGACTGCCTGGCACCAGCCTCTGGCGCTGGGGGAGATCTATCTCCAAGATATGAGCGGGAGAAACTCCACCCAAGAGGCCTTGTTCACACACACACATACACACATACACACACACTCACATATACACACACACACACTCATACTCACACACACACACATACACACTCACATACACACACACAGACACACACACACACACACTC
>CM070091.1:18541376-18556376 GCA_036178185.1 Liparis tanakae | reverse complement strand
GAGTTTACAAATGAACTACAAAGAGATACAAATGAAGTACAAAGATGTAAAACCAGAACAGAAAGAGGCGGAGCAGCTCTGAGGGGAGAGAGGGGGGGGGGGGGGTCTTTCGCATGTCTTTTCTCAGGGGCCCATCATCTCAATGCAAACCAGGGCCTTGGAGCCAGGAGGTACTCGTTGTCATGGGTTCGATTCCCTTCGCCGTCACGCAGCCACAGACAACATGGAGGCGTTGCTCCTGATTGGCTGCCACGGGGGCTTAGTGTTAACGCGTGGACGGACGTCATCGTCTTACGTAACTTCTGGAAGTGTCTGTGAACAGCTGCTGGCTGGCGGAGGACGAGCAGACGAGCAGCGAGAGGAGCGGGCCTCTCCAATCACATCACTCGCTTGTTGTTTTGACTTATTTCTATTTTACAGTGTAAATAATAATACATTCAAAATTCAGCAGGTCAGACCGCCTATGAACAATATTCGGATGAACTTATTAGATTTGGCCCACCAGATCATTTTATGCGGCCCCTGACGATTTGAAAGACGTACGATCACCTTTATATCCTGTGCTTTTATTTTGAAGGTTTCAAATAAAATGGATTTTTGTTATAATATTAGAGATATGTTCTTGTGTACAATATTTCTGCTCTCCAATAAACAATAATCAAAAGCAAAGAGAGTTATCTAACAGTATGTTCGGGAGTAGTTTATACAACGCTTCAGTTACACCGGCCCTTTAAGAGGCGGCCATGATGTGTGTCTTCTATGTCATGTGTATTGATGTTTTACAAATCATGTGGTAATCTTTAAGAAATACTTTAAATATACTTTATACAATCTTGTAATGTGTACAACAATATGATGTATTTGCGGATAACAAATAGTTCCCACGCCACGTTAGAAACCTACGTTAGCTTGTTGCAGCTGGTTAGCATAGCATCCCATCACAGTTCAAGCTAACCTGACCGGTTCATACCGCTTTGGTGTCGAGACTGAAGCGGCATCATGTTTAGCTTTATGCTATGGTATTTAAAAATGACTAGTTTCACATTTTTTAAATACAATTCATAACATTTACGTTTATATTGGGGCTCTAACTTTACTTTTTAAGTTACCGTTACATAATGCCTCATTTGCACATTTATGAATAAATACATAAATATATGAATATATATACATATATATATATATATATATGTATATATATATTTATATATATATATTATGAAGCTTTATGCAGAGGGGTTAGTTCTCACAGCATTCAGAGACTCATTTATACACATTTATTAATATATATATATATATATATATATATATATATATATATATATATATTATACACATTTATTAATATATATATATATATATATATGTATATACAGTATATATATACAGTATATATATATATATATTATACACATTTATTAATATATATACATATATATGTATATGTATATACAGTATATATATACAGTATATATATATATATATATATATATATATATATATATTATGAAGCTTATGCAGAGGGGTTAGCTCACACGGCATGCAGAGCCTCACTCATACACATGTATTGATATAAACTATATATGATGGAGCTGTTGCTTCTGAACATGTGTTTAGCGCTCAGGTTTTATGGATGTTGAGCCTCTGGATCACATCTGTCCTGCGCTGCAACAGAAGGTTCTCCGGGGAACCGAACAGAACCCTGGAGCTCAGCGTAATCCTCTTTCTGAGAATCTGAGGCTTAATCTGCTGCAGCTGGTGACATGTTTATGAACTACATTTTGATATTTAGAAGTATGATTCCCTGGATTTTCTGCGATGAAATAACACCAAATATTTACATTATATATTATGTAACACAACATGAATTTATTAAAACATCATTGTGAACTTGTTTTACTGCAGATGAATGAGGCGTTGTACATATTTGTATTATTAGTATTTGCAAAGCAACATAATAACATCATCCATTCATCAATATTTTTATATATAAAAAAGTGAGAAAACTAATAAAATGTAAATGAATATATTAATTTGACCAAATAGGTCCAACAATGTAAACGATTGAGAGAGAAAAAAGGTTATTTTTTGACAATAATATTATAAAACACAGGTTAATTTGGTATTATCGTTCGGGACACCCGAGGGAGGATTATGCATGCATGCATTACCATTATTAAATACCGTTATCACTGTCATAATCATGCTGGATTACAGAGGTTTTGAGTACATACGTATTTAAATATGGGTTGTCCTGCCGTGGACAGGAGAAGCTGCTGGACTCCAGCCTGTTGGAGCACGCCACGGCTCAGGGGCCTCGGCTGCAGGATTATTGCAGCAGCAACACCCTGTCACGCTTCAGGGGTCACGCTTCAGGGGTCACGCTTCAGGGTCACGCTTCAGGGTCACGCTTCAGGCGTCAGGTTTATAAAAAATGTTTTTTTTTAATTCATTTTATTTTATTTATTTTATTGATTTCATTTATTTGAATTTTAAATTGAGATTTTAATTTTGTATTTATTTTTTATAAGTTTAATTTAATTTAATTTATTTATTTTCATTTTAATTATCTTGTTTGTTTGTTTTTTTAATTGAAAGTTAAATGGTTCATCTCAAAGGGGTTTATTACTATTAATAAAATAATTTCCATGAATGAAAGCCGTTTAATTATATTCATGGCAAAATAGTTATACATTTAAAATTAAAATTATAAACAAACCATATATTTTATAGATTTTATATATGTTGTACACTATATGTTCTGAGTGTGTTTAGACCATATCTATAGAGTCTTTCCATATATATATATATACTTGACCTTTCCACATAGTGATATCTGGTAGATTTCCTTTTCCCCGTCACACGAGGGTTAATTACAGGCGACGCATTCGAGCATGAAAACACTAAACCAATTAGGAGGCCGTCTAAACCCCCGTGACACGAGGAGCCTCTTTTATCATAAAGGTCGTCACCTTTGTGTCCGACCTGCAAGACGCCGGTCAGAAGCTCCACGGCGAAAGAGAGTCAACGAAGGGTCAACGAAGGGTCAACGAAGAGTTAACGAAGAGTCAACGAAGAGTTAACGAAGAGTTAATGAAGATTCAACAAAGAGTCAACAAAGAGTCAACGAAGAGTTAACGAAGAGTCAACGAAGAGTTAACGAAGAGTTAACGAAGAGTTAACGAAGAGTTAATGAAGATTCAACAAAGAGTCAACAAAGAGTCAACGAAGAGTTAACGAAGAGTCAACGAAGAGTTAACGAAGAGTTAACGAAGAGTTAATGAAGATTCAACAAAGAGTCAACAAAGAGTCAACGAAGAGTTAACGAAGAGTCAACGAAGAGTTAACGAAGCGTCAACGAAGAGTTAACGAAGGGTCAACGAAGAGTTAACGAAGAGTTAATAAAGAGTTAACGAAGAGTTAACGAATAATTAATGAAGATTCAACAAAGAGTCAACAAAGAGTTAACGAAGAGTTAACGAAGGGTCAACGAAGAGTTAACGAAGAGTTAACGAAGGGTCAACGAAGAGTTAACGAAGAGTTAATAAAGAGTTAACGAAGAGTTATTTTGTGGTTTAAAGATAACCTCCGTGGACCCTGTACTTTAACCACACAGGTGCTTCCACCTGTTGAGCCCGGTCAGAGGCCTGCTGGGGGCTGGTGGGCAGGCAGCTTGATTGACAGCTCACTAGTCCCGCCCCATTTACCATCTGCATTCATTCTGATTGGTCCGTGGAGTTTGGCAACTTACATTAATCACGTCTCGTGATCATGTTCATCGATCTTATCATTCCTTATGAGGAAAAGAAGAACCGAGGTATCCAGATGGATCCAGTGGATTCTCCAGGACCGTATCCGTTAAGTTCCTCGCACTCACAGGTGCTCTCCGTTACTCATGTTCATCAGACGTGTGCAAAAGGTCGAAGTCGAAGGTCGTACCGATAAGCAGGAAACTCCCCGATGTCGTAAAACTTGTGTGATCGAGGCCGTAGGGCGACAGGCAAAGTGCATCGGGCAGGACTTTGTAATGATCGAGTGATTTAGAGGTCAAAGACCCGGTGAACTCCGTCAGGTCCATGGAGCACCGGGTCCTGACACGGGGCCTCCGTTGTCTCTGCTGATGTCCTTCTTCTTCTTCTTTTTCAAAGCCAGCGCCACACAACGAGCTCTTTGTCTGGATCCATCCGTTCTCCCCCTGACCGGCGCCACAGAGGCCCGGATCACTTTCATTTTACGGGCTTTTGTATCAGTGTTTTGTGTTTTTAGAGGGTTTTCTGACACATATGACAGCTTTTTACATGAGTACTTTGTAATTGAAGATAAAGTGGATATCTGTGTCTGCTCTAAAAGAAGAACACTCAAAGTGCCGAAGCTGTGGAAGCACACACAGAGGGTTCATGCGGTTTCTTCCTCGCTGTGTGCAGCTCGTGGACTTCATTGAGATGAGGACTTCACTTTGAGGCGGACATAAGCCCCCCCGCTGGGCCTGAGCGTCACTGGTCAGGTGACATGCTGTGATGCTGCCCCCGTCACATCGTTCATTTAGAGGAAAGATTAGTTAGATTTAAAGCTTGGATAAGTCAATGTGTGTTTGACGAGAACACGCTTTGCTTGAATTATATTGCTTGGATTAAATCGTTATTAGTCGAGATTAGTCACACTCTGGGTTAAAAGTGAGTTTTCTTGTTTTTAATCCTCATTTACAAACTTTTTTTCTGAGTTAAATATCATTAAAAATATTTTTGTTTTTGTTTTCTCGCTGTCTGATGAACAACCAATCCCACAGTTTCAAATTCTTAATAATTAAATTAGCATTGCAGCAGATAATGTTAACATGCGAGTGATTTTCAATTTAATTGTTACAATAAATATGTACATATATATATATATATATATATATATATATATATATATATATATAAATATATACCAGCTGAGCTCCCAGGAGGCCACTTGACATTACAACTTGACATTACAACTGATTTGAACTTGGTCACTTCAGCACTTTAACTTTAACACAAATACCTTGTGCAATATCATGTGCATATATACCTTTCTGTACATTAATATTCTACTGTTTTTAATGCTTATTTATATTACTTCTTTCTATTATTATTCATTTTGTATTCTCTTGTGAGCAATGCCACTGTAATCCTGCAATTTCCCCACTGAGGGACTAATAAAGGACTATTTTATCTTATCTTATCTTATCTTATATATATATATATATATATATATATATATATATATATATATATATATATATATATATATATATGTATATGATATATGAGGCCATATTAAATGATTTTTTAACCCTTATAATTATTATTATTATTATTATTATTATTATTATTATTATTATTATTATTATTATATACTTTGTCGGTATTATTTTCTTATTTTCCTTTTGTAAAGAAAAGGAAGTAAAAGGAAGAGAAACAGTCAGTAAAACAAAATATATATAAAGAGATGAAGAAAATAATGAAAAATTTACAATATACGTGCCGGGGTTTCTTTATTGATCTCTTTATCTTTCCTGTAAAAGATCGATCTGAATTATTATCATTTATCACCCAGAACGAGAAGTCACGCTGCCCTCCGTGACTCCGCCCACCTGGCATCTGATTGGCCGACGTGCCGGGGGGCGTCTCGCCGCTCATTGGCTCACGCCGCCGTCACTACACATCTCGCCACCGGTTGGGGAAAAAGAAGAAAAAAAAGAAAGAAAGAAATCTCATTTCAGTGGCGCGGCTCGCGGGGGAGGCACCCGCACTACCCGGCATTCTACCCGGCATTCACCGGTGTTCGCGGGGGTCTCTCTTCGGTTTGTCCCGGCAGCCGCTGGCCCTCATGGACGTCCCCCGCTTGACGAACAGACAGTGAGCCGCGTTTTATAACAGAATGCTGCTAAGAAAAAGGCTAAAATGGAGCCTTTGTAGCGGCGGTATTGGCGGTTCCGGTGCCTTGTAGCTGGAGCGAGGCGAAGCTAATGCTAACGCGCGAGCGTTGGTTTCCGTTGGTTTCCGTTGGTTTCCGTTGGTTTCCGTTGGTTTCCGTTGGTTTCTCAGGGCGTGTTTTTTTGCTGCCGGTTTATTAAATATTATTTTATTTATTTAATTTACATGTGGTGGAAACAGGCTCTGAAATGAAGAGGGTGAACATCTTTCAGAGGTTTGTGAAATGTTAAATATTAAAAAATATATAGCGATATATATATATATATATATATATATATATATATATATATATATATATATATATATATGACATGTATTTTATATATTTTACCAGTTTGTTTGTTCCTATCAGTGTGCCGTTTTGATAATGATTGTGGTTCATTTGTGCCAAAATATAATCGATAATATTGATTTTAGTAGTTTGAAATCAACAATTTTGGTGATTCACAATAATAATAATAATAATAAGCTTCTCTGATATTAGTGGATTTAATATCACTGTACATTTAGTTTATTTCAATTGTTCACTAGTTGGGGCAAAACAAGACACTTTGGCTCTGGGGAAATTGTTAAAATTGGATTTGTGTTGATTTAAAATCATATAAAGATGATTAATAGATGACAACACATGTTGTTTTAGCTCTAAATTGAGTGTTGAAGAGTGTAAGAAGTCGAATCTGTGATGCATCAAATGCAATTTAGTTTGTTACCTAATGCGTAGTTATGAATATAACTACCTTGATTTTATAAAATGTACATTAGCCATTGCATCTCAAATAAAAATGAAATATTCATCATATTACATGTGAGGCACTATTTACAAGTTATTTTCTAGGTAAAGATTAGATTCCATTATTTGTTCTCTGGTGTTTAACTTCTTATCTCCCGCCTTGAGAGCTCTTATGTTTGTTTTCCTGATTTAATATCTACGTATCGCACTTCACATCCAGAAGCATTCACCGCTTGTCGCTTTGCGTTCGTAATGGATAAAACATCCGTGTGTCAAAATAGAAGCGTTGCAGTCGAGTCGGCCTCCGTACTTTGTTTATTGTTGTTTATTGTTGTTTGTTTGTGTGTTCCAGGTTCATGAACAGACGGGCCTCCGCTAACTGCCGCTACCAGCCCACCTGCTACGAGCACGCCGCCAACTGCTACACCCATGCAGTGAGTGTGGTCCTAACGCACTGGTGACAAACACGAGGCCCACGGGCCAAATCCGGCCCGCCGCATCACTTCATGTGGCCCCTTCCGGCTTGAAAAACACGGGATCCCCTTTTCTTAAAGAAATCGAAGAAACATTTCCCGTGCTTTTATTTTGAAGGTTTCAAATTGAATGGATTTATGTTGTAATATTAGAGACATACAATATTTCTACTGTCCAAAGAAACAACAATCATCAGATGCAAAAAGAGTTATTTAACAACATGGTCGAGGAGTTTATAAAGTGTTCCCGGCCCTTTAAGAGGGCGGCCGCAATGCTGCTGTGGCCCACGGTGAAAAGGAGTTTTGCCGCCCTGCTCTAACGGACGCCCTCCATGTTTGTAGTTCCTCATCGCGCCGGCCTTCGTGGGCGTGGCGCTGCTGCACCGGCTGTCGGACAACGGCTGGGAGAAGATCACCGCCTGGGTGTACGGCGTGGGGCTGTGCGCCCTCTTCCTGGTGTCCACCGTGTTCCACGTCATCACCTGGAAGAGGAGCCACATGAGGTGAGGAAGAGGAGGAAGAGGAGGAGGAGGAGGAGATCCACCATGTTCGCAACTGCCTCTAACTTTTAAAACAACGATGTACAAACTCAGAAATGCGAGGAGGTGAAAACATCCAGATCAACAGTAAAGCATCGTCGTAGTAATGTTCTCCAGGGGAGCCTGAACGCACCGTTGTGCCCCGTCTCCCAGGACGAGTCGTCATGACGACGTCTCGATGAAACCAAACGATAGCAAGCAGTCCTCTAGTGTGTGTGTGTGTCTCTCTCTCTCTGGTCAGCTCCGCGACACGACTTCTGTTCATAGATGTAAACTTTCATTTCTACAAATGAGAATATAATAATATTAAGTATAGTCTTATCCCAAGAAGAAGTACCAACACATACATGAGATGCAGCTTTTAGCTGTCAGATTACTGGACGATGTGTTTGTGTTTCAGGTCCATGGAGCAGTGCTTCCACATGTGTGACCGCGTGGTCATCTACTTCTTCATCGCCGCCTCCTACACGCCGTGGTGAGCATCGCACTCTGGGGTGGGAGGGGGGGTCAGTGTGGGGGGGTCAGGGGTCGTGAAGGAAGTCTGACCCGTGCTCTTCGTCCTGCCAGGCTGAACCTGCGTGAGCTCGGCCCTCTGGCGGCTCACATGCGCTGGTTCGTGTGGCTGATGGCGGCGGCCGGCACCGCCTACGTCTTCAACTACCACGAGAAGTGAGTACGACATCTGGAATGTGAACATGAAAGGCTCCAAAAGTCTTGTTTTATTTATCTTGTACGGTTTTCACTGAGGGGGATTTAAATATCTTTCTATTTAGTCCTAACTTTTGGTGAAACCAGCAGAAGTCTCAATACAAGGTTCTTACGGTCATGGAAAACCTGGAAAAGTCATGGAATTTTAAAAAGGTCATTTCCAGGCCTGGAAAAGTCATGGAAAAAACTTAAATCATAAAAGTTTTGGAAAAGTCATGGAAATTTGTCAGGATCACACCGAGTTTGAAATAATTAATGTTTTTTAAAGAAAGATGCTCAAAATATAAGCCGGCGTACGCTCTCAATACACACAATGTTGTAAATTGTTCATGTTTTACTGAGATTTTAGTTTGATCGCGGACATTTGGTTTAAAGTCATGGAAAAGTCCTGGAAATCCACTGGTCAACATGTGTAATACCCTGTCAATAATAAGCAGTGAAGGGAAAACAAAGTGTTTTATTTGTGGTGTCTGTGAGTTTGGGATGAATTTGATTTAATCCAGAGAATTATTGACATTAATCCACAAAGAAGAAAAACAAAGCCACTTGTTTACATCTCAACTCTGACGCCTGTCGGATCACAGAACTCAAAAACATCCACGACGTAAAGAGAAAAAGAGATTTGTTTGGTCACGTCTGGACATGAGCGCCGATGTTTCCGTTGGTTTGGGCGGGTCAGTGAACGCCTCCTTGTGTCTGCAGGTATAAACTGGTCGAGCTGGCCTTCTACCTGATGATGGGCTTCTTCCCCGCGTCCGTCGTGACGTCAATGGTAACGTCGTCGTTTATGAATATATTAACTTCTCTGTTCTGCCTCCTCTGGCCCTCAATATACAACATGTCAACATGTCAACATGTCAACATGTCAACATGTCAACATGCAAACACTGTTTCTACTCTAGCTCTGGATCTTATAGCAGGGTTCGTACGGTCATGGAAAACCTGGAATTTTAAAATGGTAATTTCCAGGCCTGAAAAGTCATGGAAAAAGCATAAATCATAAAAGTTTTGGAAAAGTCATGAAAATGTGTTGTATTCACGTTCATTTACTTCATTTACGTTCATTTGAAATAATTAATATGTTTTTTAAAGAAAGACGCTCAAAATATAAGCCGGCGTACGCTCTCAATACGCACAATTTCCCCCCAAAATTTATGTTTATACCGAGATTTTAGTTTGGTCATGGACATTTGGTTTAAAATCATGGTAAAGTCCTGGAAATCCATTTGTCAAAATGTGTAAGAACCCTGATCTGGTGTTGGAGGGTTGTTTTGTCTCTTTGGGTTCTGCTGCCCTCTAGTGGCGCCGATGAATATTGCAGCTGAGCCCCATTTAAAATGCCCTCGTCCCGCAGAGCAACACGGACGGCCTCCAGGAGCTGGCGTGCGGCGGCCTCCTCTACTGCCTCGGCGTGTTCTTCTTCAAGAGCGACGGCGTCATCCCCTTCGCCCACGCCATCTGGCACGTGTTCGTGGCGCTGGCCGCCGCCGTGCACTACTACGCCATCTGGAAGTACCTGTACAGGGCCAGCGGCCCGGACGCCCTCCTCCAGTCGTGACCACGGGGCCGGGGGGGGGGGGGGACCGACTCCCTCACAGCCGCGAAGTTTACGCAACTAATGACCGTGAATTGTTTACCTTTTCTTTTCTTTTTTTCAACGATCAAAAAGCTGTTTTGTACGACTTCAAACTGAACGGACGACGTTTGACTTCGTACGATGAACTTTGGCACTTTCCGTATTCGAGGGGATTTGAGTCTTTTGTATCGTTTTGAAAGGGGTCACATTCCTCTGGGGGGGGGGGGGTCAGAGCCATCTGAACACTGGGGGGGGGGGGGTGTCAGAACCATCTGAGGGAGTGAGGTGCTAAGAATCCGATTTTTCCAGAAACGGGCAAATCCAAATTGTGACTTTGCTTTTGATAAATACATAAAAGAACCAAAGATTTAGTTTACAAAACAACTTTGGAGAGGATTGGAGTGAAGATGAGCAACGATGAGGAACGCCGGCGTCGTTCCACGGGTCACGAGTCATCCGGCTTTTCTTTTGGATTCTCTCCTGATTCCATCGTCAGCTGATCCACTCGTGCTTTGTGACCTTCTCGTTTTTTTCCTGTCCAAACCGCAGCCCTGAGGCCTCCTCCTCCTCCGCCTCCTCCTCCTACTCCTCGGTGTTTAGCGCCCCCTGCTGGTGGCCAGCAGCGGTTCACGTGAGCTCGATGAGCGACCTGGTCCCTGTCCGGTGTCACGTCTCCACCGGTCCCCCACCGGGCCGATGGTTCCGCTCTGGAGTCAGAAGCTCGTCTTCAGAAACTCGTCTTTAGTGAACTTTTCGTCCTCGTTTGTTTCCTCCGGGCGGAGCGAGTGCAGAGCTCCAACTTCTTCATGACCACTGAGTGTTTTGTAACGTTTGTATCTTCTGTTCATTTTCCTGGAGAAGAAACTTCTCCACTGGGCGTCAATGGTGCTGCTGACCCAGAGCCCCCCCTGCACCTTCTGATGTCACAATAAAAACATGAAGACCCCACAGCTGCTCCTCTTTTAGACGTTCTCATCCTGCAGGAAAAAGGAAAGCCACGATAAGTTATAAGATTACATGGAGAACCAATATTTCTGAATTGTCTTTCTGTGAAAGAAACTAAATAATAACATCAATATAAGTTATGTATAAAAAAAATATATTTATTTATTTTAAATATTTTATGTATATATTTAATTTATTTATTTATTAAAAAGAGAAAAAATAAATATAAATACAATACGTCTTGGGTTAAAAGCACTTTAACATGTTTTATCATTTAAACCTTTAAAGATAGAAATACATCAAATATATCGTGAGCGTCCTCTAGTTTAAACACTAGAATAATTTAGTATTGTTATCTCAATTAGTTACAGATTTAAATCTAACATCTAGAGAACAGAACACAAGATTCGGCTGTTTACTTTTTAAAACTCAGTTACAGATTCACACGTCACAGAAACGTTGGATACTTTTCAACATTCAGTTCTACGGACACAAGCTTAATAAATATATATATATATATATATATATATATATATATATATATATATATATATATTGCAGAGACAGGAGACAGCGTAAAATAATAATATTTTATTGGACACATTACAGGCGGCGAGGCTGAAGAACAACGAAGGCTCTGAAACGGTGCGCTGGTGTTGCCATGGATACGATGGTTACCAAGTCCCCCCAAAAAAGGTTGTTGGTGTCATACTCATTCATATATATTCATATATATATATATATATATATATTTGTTTTTGATGCACTAAGAAGGAACTACTTCACACAGGTTCAAGGCACTGGAGTCGCTCCACGGTGAGTCACCTTTGGGAAACATTAATCATTGGCTTTTTCCTATATATTTATATATTGTATTTATATATATGTATTTGTATTTATATATATCGTTCCAGTCTGGTCTACGAACTTGGTTCACACTCGACTGCACGAAAATAAAATAAAAGAACGAGGTCGTCCTGGTTTTATTATTATTTAGTTTTTAGTTTGTTTTGGTGCTTTTTTATGTTTTTTTATCTGTTTTCTGAGCTGAAAAGGAACGAAAAGTTCAGGGCTGAACTATTAAAACTCAAATAATTTGCTCAAATAAAAATGTAATTTTCCAGATATATGTAAAATACAAATGCCAAAAAAAACATTTAATTGATATATATATATATTTTAAACATTAAATTAATATTACATATTTATATATATTTGAAAATAATGAAATGGCTAAATTAAAATTATAACTGAAGAAATAATATAACATATCTATTTATCTTTTTCCTCCACATAAAATAAAGCGTCCCAGGATCCATCACTCAGGCTCAGGGACCAATCACAGAGCAGCAGAGCGACCAGCTGTTGGTTTCCCTCTTCCGTCATCGTAACTTCAATCATAATGATAATAATAATAATGATAATAATAATAATAGTAGTAATAATAATAATGCCCAGGAGGTTTTTTGGTGCTGCTGAATATCCACATAGAATACACAGAATATCAAAATACCACTATATGTCTTTTTAATTATAAATATATATATATATATATATATATATATATATATATATATATATATATATATATTTGTATTCTTTAATAATGTTCTGGGTCTGTTGTGCCTTTAAAATACATATTTTAGTCAATGTTAGGAAAAATACTGTACAAAAAGAAGGTGGAATAAGCTTCATATAAACGTATCTCTAGTAACCAATATATCATCTTTTTGGTAAACAAATTGATGGTGAACCACCGCATCGACAACACCACCCAACCGCTGTTGTTGTTGTTGTTGTTGTTGTTGTTTGTCAACATCTTTTACATTCATACAGCCATCTTTAAAACACAGAGCTACAACCAGAGACACAGGCAGACAGGTTTCGATTTCTAAAATAAAAACGTTCACATTAAATCACGCTAAATTTAAACGGGAGCAAAAGATAATTATCAACAACTTTGCAAAATAAAATAAAATATTTGCACATTTTTTTCCTGTGAAAGAAAAATCATGCTAAAAATCTGCTAAACAAACAGAGAGGTAAGAACTAATAGAACTAACAATTATACCAACAGAATATAAACAACAATATAGATATATATATATAACAATATATATATTTTAATTATATGTATACATTTAAATATATATATTTTGATGTATATATATTTGTATTAATGTATAAAGATATATATTTATGAAATATATATATATCAAAATATATATATATAAAATAATATATATATAGTTTTTGTTTTATAAAGATATATATATTTTAAATATATATATTTTTATGTTATATATATATATATATTTATATAACTATATATTCATATGCATATTTTTTATAATATATATATTGTATAAACAACAATCTTCCATCTGAGAAATAAAAAGGTCGATAAATATGAGGCGGAGAAAATCTGTTTGTGTGTAAAACTTCAGATTGTAAAGATCAATAAAGTTAATTCAACTGTGTGGAGGGGGTAGGGGGGGGCAGATAGGTCATTGTGAGTTTAGTTGTGTATCATTGGTCAATGTCCAGTTCATGAAGAGAAAACAAAGTGTATATATATAATAATAACTCACGATTACACAGAGGAGAAATAAATATATATATATATATTATATTTGAAGTGTGTGTGGGGGGGGGGGGCTCATGGGCAAGTCACATGATGAAACCACAGAAAAAGAAACAAAAGGGGAAACAGCCGGTGACGGTCCTGATCTCACGTGTGAATGAACACAGCATCAATTCACCGGGAGGGGGGGGGGGGGGGTCACAACTCCCCACGGTACATCAAAGTGGGTATGATGCGTGTGTTTATATATATATATATATGTATATATAAACACACGCATCATATATATATATGTGTATTTTAGTCGATCACAGAACAAAATAAACCGGATAGAAGTCAAATCATAAACAGGTGTGTGTAGAAGGGGGGGGGGGGAGACCGGGACACTTGTCCATCAAACTGGAGGGGTAAAAGGGGCGTGGTCAGGTGGTTTCTGGGGGGGGGGGGGGGCTCTTACAGGGGCCCGTGCCGAGCCTCGTATTTGGCCACAAAGTTCTTGCAGCGGCCGAGCTCCTTCCTCATCTCCGCCACCTCGGAGCGCAGCGCGGCGTTCTCCTTCTCCAGGAAACTCGCCCGGATGGCGATCTGGTTCTCCTTCAGTCGCCGGGCGTCACGTGACCTCTTGGCCGCCACGTTGTTCTTCCGACGCCGCACCCAGTACCGGTCGTCCTGAGGGGCAGGTAAATACATCACATGTCTTATATATATATATATATATATATGAAAATGTATATAAAAATATTTATATATATATATATATATGTATAAAAATATATTTTATATATATAAATATAAAGAAATATATATTCTTATAAATATATGTTATTTATATCAACATTTATTGTATATATATATATAAATACAAATATATGTATATATAAATATGTATTAAGATATATACATATATATAAAATAATATACATAAACAAATATAATTTATATTATTCTCAAATATATACATATAAATATATATTTTATATACAAAACAATATATTTTATATATATATATATATATAAATAAAAGATTATATATATTATATATATATATATAATATATATGTATATATATAATATATACATATTTAATAATATAGATATAATAATATATAGAAAAATATATATTAGATATAGAAAAAATAGTTTTTATTTTATATATATATATATATTTGTATACCTATACAAAATAAAATTATATGTACATGTAGTTAGTGAAATAAAAAGGAAAATGGGATTTTAAAAAATTTGCTAAACTTCCCTTTTCTTTTTTATGTATAAATTAAATCCCCCGACCCCTGACCTCTGACCTCAGACCCCTGACCCCCCTTGGCAGCCCCTCACCTTCAGGTCCTCGGGGATGAACACCTTGCGGGCCTTCTTGATCATGGGCTGCGGCTTCAGCTCCTCGGCGGAGAACTTGCACTTCCTGGGGTCGAACATCTCCTGGCCCGGCACGCTGGACAGGGCCAGGTCCTGGGGGTCCGGCTC
>CM070091.1:18528876-18536376 GCA_036178185.1 Liparis tanakae | reverse complement strand
AGGGAGGGAGGGAGGGAGAGAGAGGGAGAGAGAGAGGGGAGAGAGAGAGAGAGGGGGGGGGGAGAGAGAGGGAGGGGAGGGAGAGAGAGAGGGGAGAGAGAGAGGGAGAGAGAGAGAGAAGGGGGGAGAGAGAGGGAGGGAGGGAGAGAGAGAGGGAGAGAGAGGGAGGGAGAGGGAGGGAGAGGGAGAGGGAGGGGGGGGGAGGGAGAGAGAGGGAGGGAGGGAGGGAGGGAGAGAGAGGGAGAGAGGGAGAGAGGGGGAGAGAGAGAGAGAGGGAGAGAGAGGGAGGGAGGGGAGAGAGAGAGAGAGGGAGGGAGAGGGGAGAGAGAGAGAGGGAGAGAGAGGGAGAGAGGGAGGGAGGGAGAGAGAGGGAGAGGGGGAGGGAGGAGAGGGGGAGAGAGAGAGAGAGGGAGGGAGGGAGGGGAGAGAGGGAGAGAGAGAGAGGGAGGGAGGGAGAGAGAGAGGGAGAGAGAGAGGGAGAGGGAGAGGGAGGGATGGAGGGGGAGAGAGAGAGAGGGAGGGAGAGAGGGAGAGTGAGTGAGTGAGAGGGAGGGAGGGAGGGGGAGAGAGAGAGAGATGGAGGGAGAGAGAGGAAGGGAAAGAGAGAGGAGGGGAGGGAAGGAAGCATCGTTCATATAATTAAATAAATATATATATATATATATATATATATATATTATGTATTTGTATTATATATATATATTATATATAATACAAATATACATACAACATGTATATATGTATTATATATATATATTAATATATATTATAATATATATATATATATATATATATTATTATATCAATTGTTCAACACATAAAGCATAGACTTCTATACAACCAGAGGAATAATTATTTGGTAATTATTAGCACACATTTATAATAGATAAATGCCTCATTTGCATATCTGATCATTTCAGAACACTAAATATTGTCTTAATGTAAAGTATTAAACTGGGGAAGTTATCTTGTGTTTACATTTTATTTACAAATAGATGAGCACCATGTGTTATCTTTGTCCCTCTGACTCCTCCACCCCGCTGGCTTCTCCTCTCACACGTCTCTGACTATACAAAGTGGCGTTTGTGTGTCTCTAATTGTGTTAATTTTAAATGTTTACATGTCAGACGCTGTCGGGGTGCCGCGGTGACGTGGAGCCTGACCTACTTTCAGCCAATCCCCGAGGCCCGTAACTCATGCTCTCTGCTGGAGTAGTTGCTGAGTCATGGTTAAATGTCTGTATCATCAGTACCACTTCTTACCCCCCCCCCACACACACACACACACACACCAACACAAAATAACATGAATGACAAGAGTTATATACGCTATATTTCAAATATACGATGAAAAGCTTCATGAGAGGAGCCGATGGACGAGAGCGAGGCCCGACCACTGGTTTATTTATTTGTTCACATGAAAAGTTAATATTTTTAAAATAATAATAATAATTTAACAATAATATGATTTTTTTTATTGATGAAAATGTTGTTGACGTTAATCCTATTTTTATCTATTTGTTCAGCACATCAAAAGTTTAAATGATTTAAATAATAATATTAATTTAATAATATAACTTTTTTTAATTGATAAAGATGTTGTTGTCGTTAATCCTATTTTTATTTATTTGTTCCCCACATGAAAAGTAAAAAAAAAATCTTTAGCATCACAAGTATTACATTTTTTTCTTAAATGGATGAAAATGTTTTTTTTCAGACCAGTTGAGTTTGACCTTGAACAAATAAAACAGTGTACTCGTGACGAAGGCTCCTCAACTCCTTTAAGCGTATTTTAATTTAAATATTTAATATTTTTTAAATGTGTCTCACGCTGATTCACCTGCATGACTTTGGGTCCTGGTCTGAACCGTGAGAGCCAATCAGGCGTCATCTTAATAGCGATGACCTTCGTTAAAAGGCAAAGTGTGTGTCGTCCCGTAGAAACAGACAACCGGCTCCTTCTCAGGTCACGACATACGAAGGATTCTGGTCTTCTGGTGATTACACACGAGACAAAACTAGTCCTCCTCTTCCCCGCGTGCACTGTACCTTTAAGACGAGGGCTTTTAGCAAATCTATTTTCTACATTGCACACAATGAAAAATCAATATTTCCTTTTTCTTTTACAGTCCTTAAATGCGAATAAGTGGCGGAAGAAAGAAGCGGATGTGTGTTGAATTCCCCGGAGACGAAGACGAGTCTGGAAGACAGAAGAGAGGATGAGAGCTGAGGGAGGCCTCGGGTCAAAGGTCGCGGCCCTGAGGTCACGTGCAGCCGGCTGCAGGTAGAAGGCTGAGGTTACTTTTTCTAGAGCACTCTCTCTCTCTCTCTCTCTCTCTCTCTCTCTCTCTCTCCCTCTCTCTCTCTGAGGTTGTGAGTGTTCTCTTTCCAACGGTGGGAAACATCTGCAGAGCAGCGTGTGTGTGTGTGTGTGTGTGTGTGTGTGTGTGTGTGTGTGTGTGTGTGTGTGTGTGTGTGTGTGTGTGTGTGTGACGTGGAGGAGGAACAGAAGTCCGTTGTGTGGAGGCGTCAGCTGAACGCAACCGGAGAGAGAGAACACACGGAGAGAGAGAACACACGGAGAGAGAGAGAGAACACACGGAGAGAGAGAACACACGGAGAGAGAGAGAACACATAGAGAGAGAGAGAGAGAGAGAGGACATCTGACAGCGGAATCCATCAAAGGGATCAAACAACGATTCACGACATGTGAAACGTGAAACATGTAACCGTCATACATGTGAAACATGTGTGACGGTTACATGTTATTGTTTGTTGTCTTTTATTTTGAAGCCCTTGTCTCTCCTGTCCTCACTTCCTGTCCCTCGTTACCTGACCCTGATTGTTTCCACCTGTGTCCAATTACCTGTTGCCTAACTCCTCCCGAGTCACTACTCTGGTCTCCTTTCTCGTCTCCTTTCTCGTCTCCTCTCTGGTCTCCTCTCTGGTCTCCTCTCTGGTCTCCTTTCTCGTCCCCTCTCTCGTCACCTCTCTCATCCTCTCTCCTCTCCTCTCTCCCATCCTCTCTCTCATCCTCTCTCGTCTCCTCTCTCGTCTCCTCTCTCTGGTCTCCTCTCTCTCATCCTCTCTCCTCTCCTCTCTCGTCTCCTCTCTCGTCTCCTCTCTCGTCTCCTCTCTCCTCTCCTCTCTCGTCTCCTCTCTCGTCTCCTCTCCCATCCTCTCTCTCATCCTCTCTCCTCTCCTCTCTCCTCTCCTCTCCTCTCTCGTCTCCTCTCTCATCCTCTCTCCTCTCCTCTCTCCTCTCCTCTCTCGTCTCCTCTCTCCTCTCCTCTCTCGTCTCCTCTCTCTCCTCTCCTCTCTTGTCTTCTCTCTCGTCTCCTCTCCCGTCTCCTCTCTCGTCTCCTCTCTCGTGTCCTCTCTCATGTCCTCTCTCGTCTCCTCTCTCCTCTCCTCTCTCGTCTCCTCTCTCATCCTCTCTCCTCTCCTCTCTCGTCTCCTCTCTCGTCTCCTCTCTCGTCTCCTCTCTCGTCTCCTCTCTCCTCTCCTTTCTCGTCTCCTCTCTCGTCCCCTCTCTCGTCCCCTCTCTCATCTCCTCTCTCTGGTCTCCTCTCTCTCATCCTCTCTCCTCTCCTCTCTCGTCTCCTCTCTCCTCTCCTCTCTCGTCTCCTCTCTCCTCTCCTCTCTCGTCTCCTCTCTCTGGTCTCCTCTCTCGTCTCCTCTCTCGTGTCCTCTCTCATGTCCTCTCTCGTCTCCTCTCTCCTCTCCTCTCTCGTCTCCTCTCTCGTCTCCTCTCTCGTGTCCTCTCTCATGTCCTCTCTCGTCTCCTCTCTCCTCTCCTCTCTCGTCTCCTCTCTCATCCTCTCTCTCTCTCCTCTCCCCTCCTCTCCTCTCCTCTCCCCTCCTCTTCTCTTCTCCTCTCTCCCCTCCTCTCCTCTCCTCTCTGTCTCCTCTCTCCGTCTCCCTCTCCTCTCTCCTCTCCTCTCTCTCTCTCCTCTCTCCTCTCCCTCTCTCTCCTCTCCTCTCTCCGTCTCCTCTCTCTCTCCTCTCCCTCTCCCTCTCCTCTCCTCTCTCGTCTCCTCTCTCGTCTCTCCTCTCCTCTCCTCTCTCTCTCCTCTCTCCTCTCTCTCTCTCTCCTCTCCTCTCCTCCTCTCTCGTCTCCTCTCTCATCCTCTCTCCTCTCCTCTCCTCTCTCTCTCCTCTCCTCTCTCCTCTCCTCTCTCGTCGCCTCTCCTCGCGTCTCTCGTCTCTCCTCTCTCTCGTCTCCTCTCCGTCCTCTCTCTCTCCTCTCTCGTCTCCTCTCTCTGTCTCCTCTCTCTCCTCTCTCTCTCTCTCTCCTCTCGTCTCCTCTCTCTCTCTCGTCTCCTCTCTCCTCTCCTCTCTCGTCTCCTCTCTCGTCCCCTCTCTCGTCTCTCTCTCTCTCTCTCTGGTCTCCCCTCTCTCTCCTCTCTCCTCTCCTCTCTCTCTCCTCTCTGCTCTCTCCTCTCTTCTCTCCTCCCCTCTCTCCTCTCCTCTCTCTCCCCTCTCTCGTCTCTCTCTCTCCTCTCCTCCTCTCTCTCCTCTCTCCCTCTCCTCTCTCCGTCTCCTCTCTCGTCTCCTCTCTCGTCTCCTCTCTCTCTCCTCTCTCTGGTCTCTCTCTCTCTCCTCTCTCGTCTCCTCTCTCCTCTCTCGTCTCCTCTCTCCTCTCCTCTCTCCTCTCCTCTCTCCTCTCCTTTCTCCGTCCCCCTCTCCTCTCCTCTCTCGTCTCCCCTCTCTCATCTCCTCTCTCTGGTCTCCTCTCTCTCCTCCTCTCTCCCTCTCTCCTCTCCTCTCTCGTCTCCTCTCTCTCCTCTCCTCTCTCTCTCTCCTCCTCTCCTCTCCCTCTCCATCTCCTCTCTCGTCTCCTCTCTCGTCTCCTCTCCTCTCTCGTCTCCTCTCTCTCCATCTCTCTCTCTCTCTCCTCTCTCCTCTCCTCTCGTCTCCTCTCTCCTCTCTCTCTCCTCTCTCTCTCATCTCCTCTCTCTCTCTCTCCTCCTCTCTCTCTCCTCTCTCTCGTCTCCTCTCTCGTCCCTCTCTCGTCTCCCTCCTCTCTCTCCTCTCCTCTCTCCCCTCCTCTCCTCTCTCTCTCCCTCTCTCCTCTCTCTCCTCTCTCGTCTCCTCTCTCCTCTCCTCTTCTCGTCTCCTCTCTCGTCTCCTCTCTCGTCCCCTCTCTCTCTCCTCTCTCTCTGGTCTCCTCTCTCTCATCCTCTCTCCTCTCCTCTCTCTCCCTCCTCTCTCGTCTCCTCTCTCCCCCTCTCTCTCATCCTCTCTCCTCTCCTCTCTCCTCTCCTCTCTCGTCCCCTCTCTCGTCCCCTCTCTCATCTCCTCTCTCTGGTCTCCTCTCTCGTCTCCTCTCTCCTCTCCTCTCTCCTCTCCTCTCTCATCCTCTCTCTCTCCTCTCGTCTCCTCTCGTCTCCTCTCTCGTCTCCTCTCTCCTCTCCTCTCTCCTCTCCTCTCTCCTCTCCTCTCTCCTCCCCTCACTCTCTCCTCTCTCGTCTCCTCTCTCCTCTCTCTCCTCTCTCTCCTCTCTCTCTCCTCTCTCCCTCTCTCTCCTCTCTCTCTCATCTCTCTCTCCTTTCTCCTCTCTCTTCTCTCTCTCCTCTCTCCTCTCCTCTCTCTCCTCCTCCTCTCCCTCTCCTCTCTCGTCTCCTCTCTCTCTCCTCTCCTTCGTCTCCTCTCTCCTCTCCTCTCTCTCCTCTCTCGTCTCTCTCTCCTCTCCTCTCTCTCTCTCTCTCTCCTCTCTCTCTCGTCTCCTCTCTCTCCTCTCTCCTCTCCTCTCTCGTCTCCTCTCTCTCTCCTCTCTCTCTCCTCTCTCGTCTCCTCTCTCGTCTCCTCCTCTCTCTCCTCTCTCTCCTCCTCCTCTCTCTCGTCTCCTCTCTCTCCTCTCTCTCTCTCTCGTCTCCTCTCTCCTCTCTCCTCTCTCTCTCCTCTCTCTCTCCTCCTCTCCTCTCTCCTCTCTCCGTCTCCTCTCTCGTCTCCTCTCTCGTCTCCCTCTCTCTCTCCTCTCCTCTCTCGTCCCCTCTCTCGTCCCCTCTCTCATCTCCTCTCTCTGGTCTCCTCTCTCGTCTCCTCTCTCCTCTCCTCCTCTCCTCTCCTCTCTCCCATCCTCTCTCTCATCCTCTCTCCTCTCCTCTCGTCTCCTCTCTCGTCTCCTCTCTCGTCCCCTCTCTCGTCCCCTCTCTCTCTCCTCTCTCTCTCTCTCTCTCTCTCCTCTCTCTCCTCTCTCCTCTCCTCTCTCCTCTCTCTCTCTCTCGTCTCTCTCTCCTCTCCTCCTCTCTCATCTCCTCTCTCTGGTCTCCTCTCTCCTCTCCTCTCTCTCTCCTCTCTCTCTCCTCTCTCTCTCCTCCTCTCTCTCCTCCTCTCGTCTCCTCTCTCCTCTCCCTCTCTCTCGTCTCCTCTCTCGTCCCTCTCTCATCTCTCTCTCTCTGGTCTCCTCTCTCCTCTCCTCTCCTCTCTCGTCTCCTCTCTCGTCTCCTCTCTCCTCCTCTCTCTCTCTCCTCTCTCCTCTCTCGTCTCCTCTCTCGTCTCCTCTCTCGTCTCCTCTCTCGTCTCCTCTCTCCTCTCCTTTCTCGTCTCCTCTCTCGTCCCCTCTCTCATCTCCTCTCTCTGGTCTCCTCTCTCTCATCCTCTCTCCTCTCCTCTCTCCTCTCCTCTCTCGTCTCCTCTCTCCTCTCCTCTCTCGTCTCCTCTCTCCTCTCCTTTCTCGTCTCCTCTCTCGTCCCCTCTCTCGTCCCCTCTCTCATCTCCTCTCTCTGGTCTCCTCTCTCTCATCCTCTCTCCTCTCCTCTCTCCTCTCCTCTCTCGTCTCCTCTCTCCTCTCCTCTCTCGTCTCCTCTCTCTGGTCTCCTCTCTCGTCTCCTCTCTCGTGTCCTCTCTCATGTCCTCTCTCGTCTCCTCTCTTTCTTCGTGTGATGTCATCGCCTCTCTCGCCCGGCCGCTCCGCGCTGCACGGCGGGTTCGTTTCAGGACGTTAAAGCCAGGAAGTTTTTATTTCTGCATCATTTGGGGAAACAAAGCCGCGTGGAGCCCCGCTGGCCGGGGAGCGCTGCTGCGCTGTGATTGGACGATAGCAGAAGGTCCTAAACCCAGAAAGGAGGCAGCATTCCTGAACTTCCTGGCTCCCTCGCCTGAAGGTCGTTGTGTTCTCGGCTCAGAGGGCGACTCCTCGTTCTCCAAATGAAAGCCACGCCGTAAACATGTCCTCCTCAGGACCCCTCATGGGCTTATAGGAGGCTCACGTCGGCAGGTGGAGGTGAAACACCATCTGCATGATGGCATCTAGTAAATAATGAAGTGCAGAACGTTGCACCGAGAATTACAAATTTCACAAACCACACACACACACACACACACACACACACACACGTTTATGTCAGGGGGAAAACTCAAGCCTCTCTCTGCAGCTTCCAGCTGACTGCCCACCAGCAGGTGGGAGATGTTGAGGTGTAGGGTTGCTCATCTCCACATCCCACACACAGCATTAAACACTCTCATCCCAGCCACACACTCAGGTGCCCACACACAC
>CM070091.1:18298876-18523876 GCA_036178185.1 Liparis tanakae | reverse complement strand
ACCAGGGGGCGGCTCCTCTGGTTGTATAGAAGTATATGTGAGTCCTCCGGTTGTATAGAAGTATATGCTTCAAGTGTTAAAGCTGCATTCTCTCTTCTCACCACCAGAGAGCTCCTCTGGTTGAATAGAAGTCTTTGCTCCATGTGTGAAAGATGCATTCTTTCTCCTGGCCACCAGAGAGCTCCTCTGGTTGTATATAAGTCTCTGCTTCATGTGTTAAAGCTGCATTCTCTCTCCTGGCCACCAGTGGGCGACTCCTCTGGTTGTATAGAAGTATATGCGACTCCACTGGTTGTATAGAAGTCCATGCTTCAAGTGGTAAAGCCGCATTCTCTCTCCTGGCCACCAGTGGGCGACTCCTCTGGTTGTATATAAGTCTATTATCCATGTGTTAAAGATGCATTCTCTCTCCTGACCACCAGGGGGCGACTCCTCTGGTTGTATAGAAGTATATGCGACTCATCCGGTTGTATAGAGGTCTATGATCCATGAGCGTCAGGGCTTCAGCTCGGGGCCCACCGCGTCTCGTCCACTAAACCCGAACATCGAGGTTGAACTTCGTAACGTCGCTCTGATGTCACCGCGAGAAACAAGATGGCGGCTACACCCCCCCCCCCCCTCTGAAGCAGACATCACCATCGTGTCTGTTTCCTTTCAGAGACGATATCTGAGACGTGACACCTCGAGAGCCTGAAGGACGAGCATCTGCTTTTCTCTGTTGCCAGGCAACGATCCAGAGGCCGAGGGGAGCGTGTTCTCCTCGCCGCCGCCGCTCCTCTTACGTTTTCTTCTCCTACGCGACCTACTTTCCCGCCGCACGCCGCCGCTCGACGGCTTACCGGCTTTGCCTTCTCCGACTTCTCCACCTTGTTTTGTGTGGCTGGTGTTCTTCTGGCGTTCCTCCTCCGCCGTACCCGTCTGACCCCGATGCGAGGCCGGCGTTGTGGGAGGAGCTTCTCCTCCTCCACGGCTACCGGAGGAGCGACGACCTCACCGCCGGCTGGCGGAGTCGTTTTCCTCTTGCATAAAAGACGGTGGAGCTCGTTAGTGTGACGCAATCTGCAAGAATGTCTGAAAACCATCACTCCTCTGGTTGTATAGAAGTCTCTGCTTCATGTGTTGAAGCTGCATTCTCTCCACTGAACACCAGGGGGTGACTCCTCTGGTTGTATAGAAGCCTATATAATGACTCTACTTCTTGATGTATTCCCTCAGTAAACATTGTAAACATTGTTTATGTCTCAGTCTCTAGTTTCAAGTCTTCTTATATACAGCATGATGTCATCATTTATACTTCATTGTCATTTAGAGAACGTGTCTCTGTCGGCTGAGCAGTACTTTGCGTTTAACTTTTTAAAAGTATCAGACATACAATATTATTATTTAACAGCGCTAATGCTAACCCTAGTGGTAGCAAGTGGTATTACTATAAAAAAAACATTGTTTTGGAGAATTTGGGGAAAACAGCCGTCTATTGAATTGAGAAGTTTGGTCGGTGTGCTACGTTGTGTGTGTATGTGTGTGTGTGTGTGTGAGAGTAAGTACTCCAATACTCTCTCTCTCTCTTTTTGCTCCACTTTTGGTCTCCTCCACCTAAAATCTGTGTCATTAGCTGCTAAACGCTGAAAGAAAAAATTATAAAAATAGCACACTGTAGCTTATTGTGTGTGTGTGTGTGTGTGTGCGTGTGTGTGTGTGTGTTAACGTGTGTGTGTGTGTGTGTGTGTGTGTGTGTGTGTGTTAGCGTGTGTTAGGACCGATCCTTTCCCCCGTCTTCAGAACCGGCCGTGCAGCTTCACGTCTGGGATGTTTTTAATAACTGTAATCATCCCCAAACAACACGCCGCCCGTTGTTAGGAGTGAAAGGTCGCCGACACCTCCCGGTAACACCGTGTTCCTCCACACCTGCACACAGCTCGGAAAACAAAAGAAGAAGAACAACCTCTGGGCGGAGGTGAGAGGAGCCGCTGCACCTCAATCTCAGAGCGCAGAGGGAAGGACCAGGAGCAGCCTGTCAATCACACGGGATGGGTTTCTATCACGCTGAGGGGAAAGAATTCTATTTAAAAAGTAATCTCCATCCGTTAAAGAGGAACGGGGGGAAGTTTATCAGAACCGCAGCAGGAACAGAGAAAAGAGCTATTTATTCAGCCCGAGGAAAAAGAGAGAGAGGAATCAGGAGGGAAAGAGACTAAGAGACACAGAGACTTTGTATGTTTCTCTCTCTTTTTGCTCCGTGTTTGTTCTCCTCCTCCTATAATCCGTCTCTCTTCACCTTCAACGAGTTTTCATCAACGAGCCAAGAAAAGCTTTTTATTCCTCGTGTTTATCGATTGTCAGTTTTTAACGTGCAGATCGGAACTATTTCATTTTTTATCGGAGCATTACGTTAAAAAGTTTGGTTTCGGGCAACAAACCTCCATGTTGGACGAGAAGCTGAGGAGGAGCTCTGGACCGAGAGAGAGAACCGAGATAGAGAACCGAGAGAGAGAACCAAGAGAGAGAACCGAGAGAGAGAACCGAGAGAGAACCGAGAGAGAGAACCAAGAGAGAGAACCGAGAGAGAGAACCGAGAGAGAGAACCAAGAGAGAGAACCGAGAGAGACAACCGAGAGAGAGAACCGAGAGAGAGAACTCTACCTCTCAGCTGATGTTTTATTTTATGAGCTCAAGTTTGTTCTTGCTGTTTTAAGATGGAGACGGTCCAAAAATAAATCAATAAATGCATCCAAAAGAAATTGCATAACATTTGGACTAATGGACTGGAGTCAGATTCATTTAGCAACAACAACAACAACAACAACAACAAAACAAAATGTCATGCAAAGTGTGCACATGCACACACACAGTTCACATCAGGTTGCTGCAGGAAGAGATCAACCTCATGTCAGGTCATCAGGTCTGCGTGAGTGTGTGTGTGCATGCGTGTGTGTGCATGTGAGTGTGTGTGCGCGTGTGTGTATGTGTGTGCGTGCGTGTGTGTATGTGCGTGCGTGTGTGCGTGTGTGTGCGTATGTGTGTGTATGTGTGCGTGTGTATGCGTGTGTGCGTGCGTGTGTGTGCGTGCGTATGTGTGTGTACGTGTGCGTGTGTGTGTGCGTGTGTGTTAATGAACGCTCTAACGTGTAGTCTCATGTCACGCCGCCCTCCCCTCGCGTCACCTTCACTGTTTAGTCCCTCGCCTCCTCGCGCGCGCGCATTGACTTTTTTTCCTCGGTGACATGTTTTTTTTTTCGTGCACGCGGGTCACGCGCCGAGGTCGCATGTGCACGAGCCTCGAGTGCCCAAAGAAATGATGGAAGTTGACATTATTATTATTATTGATATTAATGTGACTCCCCCCCCCTCTCTCTGCGTGTCACCGGGTGAAGAGCCCTCACCACACAATCATTCCAGTTGCTGAATAATACAAAGCAAACACTGACCTACTTTCAGGGAACAAGCGCGAGGGAAAACCCGGAGTGGAGTCAGGGGGGGGAGGAGGAGGAATGTGGGCGGGGCGAGTGTGGGGGCGGGGCTGGGGGCGGGTGCAGCGCTCTCGGTCGGCTCCGGCTATTGGTTCACGTTGCCGGATCGATGGAGGGGGGGGAAGGGGGCGTGGCCTCAGCTGGGGCAGCGTGGTGGGTCCTGTGAGAGTCCGGTCCGGTCCCGGTACTGGTCCCGGTCTTGCGGCCTCCTCTGAGGTCTGATTAAATCCTGCAGCCCTCCATCCTGCAGCCTGTGCGCGAGGAATGCGCCTCATGGAGCCGGCGGCGCCCCGCGGAGCCGCCGCCGTGCCGAGGCTGGAGCAGATATCAACGTTTCATCACGTTGGCGCGGAGGTTCAGGCGGCGTCACGTTCCCCCTCCGGAGGCAGGAAGTTGCCCAACTGCAGATTTTGGTTTAAAGATGAAGCGTCGGGACCGCAGGTGAAACACACCTCCGATGAATTAAAAGACCAATAAAAGAAAACCTGTGAAGACACGTTGGGATGCAAAACAAACAGCTCACTATCATGTTTCAAGTTCTCCAAAAACTTTATTTAAACATTTAACCAATAAGCTCCATTGTGGAGTCTTCTGTTGGTGTAAGTACTCAAATATGTAAGTACTCTATCCCCCCCTCTCTCTCTCTTCCTCTCTCTATCCATCTTTCTCTTCCTCTCTCTTCCTATCCATCTCTCTCCCTCTCTCTCTTCCTCTCTCTCTCTCTCTCTTTTAGCTCCACTTTTGGTCTCCTCCACCTAAAATCTGTGTCTTTAGCTGCTAAACGCTGAAAAGAAAATCAATGGAAATAGTATACAGGAGCTTTTTTGTCAGCCCTCCAGCAGCAGCAGTGTGTGTGTGTGTGTGTGTGTGTGTGTGTGTGTGTGTGTCTCAGCTGACTAGTGAAAATAGACCAGCGTACACATGAACGGGGCTGACATTCACGGTATATTTGTTGGTGTATATATTTCCATTGAGCACAAAGTCATAATAATGTCACATATAATAATAAATACATCCTCCTAAAAAATGTACATTAAGTGTTACAGAAATCTGGAAAATTTGTAAAAAAATTATCCAAATTTAAAATAAATTGACTTCAAATAAAAAAAGGTACTATCTCATTTTTCAAATAAATCTCTGAAAAGCAAGTTATTATTAAAACAAAAATAACAGGATTAGAACGTTTTACAGTTTATTTTATAGATGTTTTGGTTAGGACCCAAGTGGTCAGAGGTGATTCATTTCACAGTTCGGCGTCGACGTCACGCCCCCTAGTGGCAGTGAACAGAAACAACCTCTTAAGTCACATTTCTTTCCTTCCGTTAATCATAATGATGATTTCTGCTCTTGTTCATGATCCATTAATTAACCCAAAAATGAACTAACCCAATATTTACATTGTTTTATTATATACATTACATCTTTTATGTATTTACATTTTTGCATTCATTTATTTAGCATTTGTTCCCTCATCCATAAACACAGAGGCCAACTCCTGGTCCGTAAACTTTTCCTCGGCATAAACTTCTTTCTGAAGTTTTCCTTCGATATCGTTCCCTTCGAACCATTTCCTTAGAGAGTTCTCCAAAGAACCTATAAAGGTGCCTCAAAGAACCTTAAAAATGGTTCTCTAAGGCATCATCTACAAACGGGTTCTTCAGTAGGTGATGGTTCTTCGTAGAACCACAAAGTGTTTCATAGAACCATTCAGGAACCCTCATTGTTCTGCGTGTGTTATTGGATGTTCTAGTGTCCGGCGGTAGAGAACCGGAGCCCGGATCAGATGGAGGTTATCTCCCGTCGTGGATTACCTGGAACACTAGCCGTCCTCTCTGGGACTGAAGGAGGGATTATGGACGAGGGTTGACCTTTGACCCCGGACACCCCGAGCAGCTGTCCACACAACAGACCCTGGATCAGCATTGTGTGGCCGCTCATCAGCTGCATTGATCTGATGATACGAACCTCAGAGGGAGAACTAAAGAAGAGGGATCCACTTCAGAGCAGATCATGTTCCTGAAAACACGCATTCAGGGTTTCATGTTGGGGATTAACTGGGATCTCTTTATTCCTGTCTCATTAAATAGGAAATAGGGAAGTTTAACGTTCACTTTGACAGTTTGGGTTTTATTTCATGCATATTTTGAACAACGATGTCCATTTCATGTCCAGATTCACCGTCGACCGCCGGCGGCTGGAGGGTCGTCAGGGTTCTGTCCAGTGAGAGGTTACCTCGTTGAAGGTGAAAGTGGAGACATGAAGCGAGCCGCTCCAATAAACGTGCGGTCGTCCGGTGACATTGAACGGGCGAACTTTGATCGATGAGCAGGTGTTGAGACACTTCTAATCAACTGTGATGACGTCATCGGCTCCACGGAGGAAACAATCAGCCGTGAGGAGTCTGAGTGGTCACGTGACCGCGGCCGCGCTGGAAGTCATCTTCTGACCGGCGTCCTTGAAATGGAGAAGACACCGGTCAAGGTCGTTTCACAGGGAAACGTTCTGACGTCGGAATAAAATGAAGAATCTCAACGCAGAATGACCGCTTATGATTATTTTTTATTGCGTACATTTTATACTATTTTCGCCCTCCTTTGAACAAATTAAAAAAAATAAAAAAGTTAAACATCAGAGTTTAGTTTGAAATTTCTAGAAATATGTTGAGGCAACAAAAGTACTTTTGAATATGTAAAATATTTTTTAACATATCCACTCAGTTTAATACACGACAAAATATGAATAATACTTAGTTCACAATTCAGTTTATTGATTTTTTTCAGTTTCAATGAACAGAAAACATCTCGATAAAATGACCAAAAGGAAAAAACGTAAATAAAAAGAATAGAATTTAATAAAAACTATTTAAAAATCATTACTTCCATAAAAAAAATGAAATTAATTCAAAAAAGATTTTGTCATTAATTACATTTTTCATTTGTGGAAAAAAAATAGCTTTTTACACGTATTTTAAATTGTGTGCGTCCAGGAAAAAATAGGAAATAATTAATATTTGTGTAACCACGGTGACCAATTAGCATCTTGCACTTACGTTTATAATAATAAACCAAATTAAATGTCACCGATACGAGGCGGAGCCTCAGCATCATGAAGCGTCTCTGAGGTCGTCAGGAAGTACCATGAGACTCAACGCCAACAACACTGCAGCGAGAGTGGCTTGGTTTCCATGGTAACTGAGCCGGGAGAGAGTGACACGGAACAATTAAGGAGAAATTATCCTCAAGAGTCGTTTCAGTGAAGAGCCAATCAGTGAAGACGTGGCGACACGTTTACTTTCTCTTCATGTTCTCTTAGTTGACACGTTTCTCTTCTCATTGGAGTTTTCATGATGCGTTCAGGGAACAAGGGAAACATCGAGATGATACACTCACCGTGTGTTGCATGCTTATACATGTTTGGATAGTTTACAATCAGATCATTTGTATTAATAAATAAATGTCTCCTTGCAAAGACCTTTTTGCTCGACATGATTTTGGTTTTTTTACAAGTTTCAAGCAACTGGTGTCGCTTCCTAAAATAAAAACCCTGTTAGCGACGCAGAAGGACGACTTTACTTCACGACTTCACGACTTCACGATGTCAAGACCTCACGACTTTATGACGTCACAACAACACGACTTCACTACTTTGCGACTTTACGACTTTGCGACTTTACGACTTTACGACTTTACGACTTTACGACTTCACGACGTCACGATCAGGAACCTGAATTCTCTTCATGGAGTATGAGACTCAAAGCAGAAGAAGATCGAGTGAAGGTTTATTTTAATTTTTACCATTAAAACCAGCAGAACTGAGCTTTGAGCATCTCCCTCTCTCTCTCTCTCTCTCTCTCTCTCGCTCTCTCTCTCTCCCTCTCTCCCTCCCTCCCTCTGTCCTCCTCCACCTCTCCGCTGCAGTCCGTCTCACGGCCATTGAGGGTCTGAGAGAGTGAAAATAGATATATATTATAAAAGTAGAACATTATCTTCACCATAGGCGGCGCATCCGGTGCAGCGCTTCTCTGTGGACGGCTTGCTCGCTCTGCACTGCCACCGTGCGGCCAGTGAGAGTACTGCACGCATATTTTATATTCTGGCGAGTGTGTTTTGTTTGTTTTTTTGGCACGCAATATATAAACACAAGTAATTCATGCTGCGGAAATAGTTTTTATATTAACTGCCGTGGATAAGGAGGCTTTTATTTTGAAAAAAATTGCTCATTTGCAACGTCCAACTGTTGATTTTGAAACACAAGATAATTTCTTCTTGTGTTATTTATTGGAATTTTTCACTTGAACAGGTGAATAGTTTAAACTAATACATTTAGTATATTTAAATATGCAATCAAGGCATTATATTGTGAATATATGTGCTGAGTTTCATACATTTCCATACCTGCACGTTGTATAAAGCCAGGTCCAAAGTGATTGTTGTATTCTGTTGACCTTTTAGAGTCAATGGTTTGAATGGAGGTTTGTTTTTATCACTCCATTGATACTGTCGATTTCAATCAAATCTATTTACACCCTGTGTTTTATAAAAGAGGCTCTGCATGATACGTGAACAACCCTTCTGTATGAAGCTTCATAATATATATATATATATATATATATATATATATATATATATATATATATATATTATTAAATGTGTTTAAATTATTCTCTGGATGCTGTGTGAACAAGCAGCTCTGCAGAAAGTTTCATAACATATTTATGAATGAACGTGTAACGTTTGGGGCATGTAAGTCGTGGATATCAGAGAAAAAACATATTTTAAAGATATATTTTGTAAAATTACACAATAGGAAGACACTCCAGGTGAATAGAGTAAAACATATATTTACCAGTTATCAACATGACACATCACCAGTTCATCACGGACATTAAGACAAGTGTTTTTTGTATTACAAGTTTTCTGATGTCACGGTTAAATATGCAAAGTTTGGTGAATTTAGAAGCAATATACAGACGCAGAAAGACGCCTCAACGTGTGTTTTGAATGTTTTATGTTATGGAAGCAGAACAGCCTCAAAACCCGACATGTTGCGTGTCTCTTGTGTAACACACTGTTGTCAGTTAAGGAACAACAACATGATTCCCTAAAAGCAGCTGCAGCTGTGATTGTATCTGAAGTCCTGTGAGGCCGAACGTTGTTATTTAAAAACAGGGATTGTGATAATTACCAAATAACTGGATTTAATCTCCTGAAATAGAAACATCACATTCATGAGGTTAAGGCTGAAGGCGCCGCAGCTCCACGTGCAGATATCACAGAGACGGTCACAGATCAAAGGATCACGGCCGGCGGCGGCCTCGGTGACCCCGATGCGGCGCTAATGAAGTCACCGGGCGCCGGTTTGTTTACGCCTTCTTTTCTTTAACAAAAAGGAGGGCTGGTAGTCCTGAGAACAATTCAGTCTTCACTAAATATTATTAAAACATGCTTCTTCGTCTTCCCACTCGTGGCAATATTACACCAGACTCAGTGTTTACATCCAGAGGTCAAAGGTCAGAGGTCAGAGGTTGTTACATAGCTGGGTGTCTTTTTGGGAGGCTCATGATGAACCTTCTGTCGTCTTATTTTGTTTACTTGATATTTAAAGCATTTAAATAGCAGAACAAAATATTGGGTGAACTTTTAAGTTTTATTTTCTTAATATTCTTTAAACAAAAATGGTGAAAAGCGAATTCAGGAGCTCCCGGCGAGACGCTTTATGTTTATTTATAAACTTTTAGAGTTCCAGGGCCAGAGGAAT
Source organism: Liparis tanakae (assembly GCA_036178185.1). Taxonomy (NCBI): domain Eukaryota; kingdom Metazoa; phylum Chordata; class Actinopteri; order Perciformes; family Liparidae; genus Liparis; species Liparis tanakae. The sequence goes on along the minus strand of CM070091.1, from coordinate 18,514,652 downwards.
GAAAGAGGAATACTGAAGAGGAACTCCACAAGTAGCTTGTTGCCGTTTGAGAATCTGTATTTTTAGCTCCTCCCGACACAAGAGCTGGAATGCCGGCGGGAGGCGGCGGAGCGGATCAATTGTCCGTCCGTTTGTCCCCAAACACACGAGGAGAGGTCTGAGGAACTCGGACGTCTTTGTTGTGACGCAGTGAAGCGCGAGGGACGGGAAGAGGGACGGGAAGGGGAACATTCCTGAGCCGAGTTCTCGTTTCATAACACCCGCGTTATCGTCACGTTGTGGATTTCATGAGCACTATTAGGCTTTTACTTTGAAAGTCTTGCTCTGAGAAAATAACTCCCAAAAAGAATTCAACCCTTTAAATGTTAGGTTGTTTACATATTGACTTAGTTTTGACGAAGAAAAAGAATACAAATATTGAATAATTTTTTTCTTTTGGGCTTTAACTTTGAAAATCTTGCTCTGAGAAAAAACTATATATTTAAAAAAATCAAACCCTTTAAATGCTGAGTTGTTTACATATATACTTTGTTTTGACGTAGATAAATATACAAATATTAAATTAGTTGCTTTTACTGTGAAAATCTTTTGTGAATAAATTACAAATATTGGCGGCCAAAAAACAGGCATTTCCTATGGACGAAAAGTCATTTTTTTCTTGAGATTCTAACAAACCTATTTTTAACGAATTCCGTTAGCGTTTTGTGGGTCTAATGGCCGTTTGAAAAAAGTGGAAAATGGCCAAAAACGCAAAAAAACGGGCAAAACGGCCAAAACCGGCCAACTTTGGTGAATATTTGTGGCACCAATTAAAGTTCAAATTCCACGAAATTTGCATTGAATGTTCCAGACGCCATTCTACACATATCCTACCAGTCTGTTTTTTTTTTTTTGACCAATAGTGTTGAAGTTATAAGCATTACAAAACGGGACACGCCCCTAAAATGTTCGTCGGGCTATAGATGCTTACCACAATGATCAATTTGAAAAATGACAATATATCCCAGATGATATAGCTTCACTTATCATTATCTCAAATGGTTTTGTTAATATTGGACCTATCCTTTAGGTTCGGTGGTCACTTTTGTGTTTTTCACATTATTCAAAATGGCCGAAGATTTAAGTAGGCGGAGCTTAGGGTCCTGAGTGGCTTTTTTGTAGAGCAGGTCCTAGAGGTCTAGAAAATCTGTTTTTTAAGTTAATCGGACATTGTGGGTGAGGGGCGTCACCGGTCAAACTTCTAGGTGGCGCTAGAGAGCAATTTTTGAAAGCCGCATTTCGAGGTCTATGTCATCTGGCTATTTTCACCAATCCGGACACGCTTGCCAAATTTGGTGAGTTTTGGGATATGATACGTACCCCCAATATGCCCCCAATGTTCAAAAATAAAAATCCAGCGGAAGAATAATAATAAGAATTCTAACAATTTCAATAGGGTCCTCTCGGACACGGACCCTAATGAAAAGGTAAACAACGCTGAAAGGCAGCGGGACGCAGCCATCTTGAGGTCTGCTGCTGCTCTCACTGCCGGGCCAGCACCGCCCCCTCGTGGAGGCGAGGGGAACTACAGAAGCAAAAAAAAAAAAGCAACCAAAAAAAAGGGGGGCTTTAAATTAATTTATTTTTTTTTAAAAAGAAAAGAAGAAAAGCATTTCTCCACTGAAGCAGAACAAACATCACATTGTTTTCCTTTACTATTGTTTTGGAACGTGTACAATCAGAAAGTAAACCGACTCGCCAGGTCGCGGAACAGAGTAAATTAATCAAGCAAAACGGTGTGTGTGTGTGTGTGTGGGGGGGGGGGGGGAGGGGCGCCAACACCACAACGTCAACACAGCCGCGAGGTACGAAGAGGAGGAAGAGGAGGAGACAGGTAGGAAATAAAAAATAAGAATAATGAAAACAAACATTTAATCAAGTGCAGGTGGTTTGGACAAAGCAGGTATCTTTTCTCTTTTCTTTTTTTCTTCCTCTGTTCAATTTACAGTTAGCGACTCCTCTGCTGTTGGACACATGCAAGGTCAAAGGTCAACATCTGGAACTACACATGGAGAGATTTCATATGCTTATAATCGGTTATCTGTGCAAGTATTAAAAATAGGAAGGTAATAACTAAGCAAATTTCATATGGATATGTCAGAACGAGGGGAGGGGGGGAAACAATTATTAAGAAATAAAAACTACAACACTGCTTCACCAAACAGAAAAAAATTAAGTCCACATTAAAAAAATTAAATAAAAACAGAAAGAAGTGAGATTTCTCTAACTTTAGTTGCCGAAATGTCTCCGACCTCGTTATCTTCTCGTACGCTTTTCTTTCTCTATTAAATTATTATTTCTCCTCTAAGTGAAAAACGTGTGAACGAAATACTGCGAGTCCACGTCCGGGAGGACGCCTCGGCTGCCTCTTCGTCTCAAACCCAAACTTCACTTTCTTTCATCTTCTCCACATTTGTTTTTGCAATAGTTTTATTTATTTATTATAGTTTGAAACCATCTGGATGCTCGTCGTCTCGACCGGAGAGGATGCTGCTGCTGGAGGCTCCCCGTCTGCTCCGAGGTAGATGAGACAGAAGAAGAAGAAGAAGAAGAAGAAGAAGAAGAAGAATGATGGCGGCCAGGTCCCCCCCCCCCCCACCGCTGGACCACTCAGAGGTCAAAGGTCAGCTCTTAGGGTTAGTCGTTTTTAAGGCTTCCTGTGCTCTTTAGTCCCTCTCCTGGTTCAGTGGCTCACGGAGGAGGAGGAGGAGGAGGAGGAGGAGGAGGAACCTTTTCGAGTTCATCTTCGGCCCATTTCTTTAAATTTGTTCTCGACCCACATTCCAGTCTTTTAAGGGGGGGGGGGGGGCTTCGGGGGGCGTTATTAATTCTTTTTTTTCTCGCGACCGCTCTAGAAACAGAAAAGTGTAAAAAAAAAAATGAAGGAACAAAAATTAGAAAAACAGTATCCTCTCCCCGTTTGGCACCTCGGGAGTCAAGTGGTGGGAGGAGGAGGAGGAGGAGGAGGAGGAGGAGGAGGTGGTGGGGGGAGGTTGTGTGTTGCGTGGCGGTGCAAGCTAGTTGGGGCCCAAGCCGTTAGCCGCCGCCGCCGCCGCGAAATCCGCCGCCAGCGAGCGGGTCAGCGGGTCCAAGCGTTAGGCGTCAGCAGCTGGTCAGAGAGGGTCAGAGGCGTTGGAGGGAGAACGGGTCAGAGACGGGTCAGAGACGGGTCAGAGGCGTCGGGTCAGGAGAGCGGAGTCAGAAGAGCGGTCGAAGGCAGGTCAGAGACGGGTCAGAGACGTTAGACGGGTCAGAGACGGGTCAGAGACGGGTCAGAGACGGGTCAGAGACGGGTCAGAGACGGGTCAGAGACGGGTCAGAGACGTTAGACGGGTCAGAGACGGGTCAGAGACGGGTCAGAGAGACGGGTCAGAGAGACGGGTCAGAGACGTTAGACGGGTCAGAGACGGGTCAGAGACGGGTCAGAGACGGGTCAGAGAGACGGGTCAGAGAGACGGGTCAGAGAGACGGGTCAGAGAGACGGGTCAGAGAGACGGGTCAGAGACGGGTCATTAGCGGACAAAGAACTGCCAATCGGCTCAGGGAACAGGAAGTGACCGTATATGAACCCGAGAGGAGGCAGAGGCCTGTCCATCACCCTAAGCCCCGCCCCTAAAGCGTCCCCTTCTTTATGGCCTGTGTGACTCTAAATGACCTTGAAGTATAAGTGATGACATCAGGCTGCATAGAAGAAGACTTGAGACTAGAGACTAGAGACATGAACTCATGTTTACATGTTTACTGAGGGAAGACTAAAGAGAAGTAGAGTCACTGTATAGACTTCTACACATTATATATTTAAATTAAATATATATTTTATAGAAATATATATATCTACACATATAAAAATATATTTATTTACATGTAATATATACATATTTTTTTATTTATGTATATTAATTTTAGTATTATTTATATACGATATAAATATATATTTTATAAATATATATACACACAATAATTATATATACATGTGATATCAATATATTGTTTTAATATATATTAAATATATACACATAAAATAATGATATATATATATATATATATATATATATATATATATATATATGATATACATATATTGTTTTAATATATATATTAAATATATACACATAAAATAATTGTTATATTAATATATTGTTTTTATATATTAAATATATACACATAAAATAATGATATATATGTGATATACATATATTGTTTTAATATATATATACACATAAAATAATTATATGTTATATCAATATATTGTTTTAATAGATAATTAGATATCTATATTATTTATATATTTGTGACATCCTCCCAACGGGCCTTGAGGAGCCACCTCCTCCACGTCGCTGCTCATGAGGAGTGCGTAGCGCGGCCCACCTGCTCGCGGCGCGGCGCTGGGCCCGTGGATGGCGGTGGTGATGCTGTGGGTGCCGTTCTGCGCGATGGCCTTGATGGGCAGCTGGTGCTGGCCGATGGGCGCCTGCTGCAGGATGGTGACGGTCTGCAGGCCGCCGCCGGGCTGGGAGCTCTGGATGATGCGACTGGAGCCTAGAGAGGCGATGCTGGGGACCGCCTCCACTTTCACTGAGGGGAGAACGCAGTTACACCCTGAGGGCTCTCTCTCTCTCTCTCTCTCTCTCTCTCTCTCTCTCTCTCTGTCTCTCTGTCTCTCTGTGTGTGTGTAAAACTACAATACATTTACGTGGATTTTTTTTAATTCATTTTCAATCAGATATTTATTTAGATGTTCTTGAAAGGATATTTGGCACTGATATATTACTCCTTCTTTACTCAACTTTCTCCCTACAATGCATTTCCTTACATCACTAAAATTATGCTTTTAAATAAAACACAAAATTGATTAAAATATATATATATAATAATAATATATATTATAATATACACTATAATATATAATACAATATATATTCTAACATCTATATATATTTTTATATATATTTTATAATATTTATAATGTATATTATTATATAATATATATATATTTTTATATATATTATATAGAATATATATATTATTATTATATATATTTTATAATATATATAAAATTATTATATATACACACATAAAATAACATATATAAAATATGCAAATAAAATATATTAAATATATATAAATAATTTAAAAAAAATTAAAATCTGAAATAATACTTTCAGTTTCAGTTCCTTATTAAACGGGAACTGGTCAAAGCGTTGGATGCCAACCGCCACCGGACGGCCACATTTCCCAGCATGCCGCTCACCTTTGAGCCCCGTGTGCTCGCCGTTCTCCCGCGGCTCGCCCTTGATGATGGCGGCCTGCTGGGCGATGACGGCGGCGCCCAGCGACCCGACGGGGATCTGCTGCAGCACGTGCACCGTCTGGATGGTGGGCTGGGAGCTGCTGGTGCTCACCGGGGACGCCATGGTGTACGTCACCGGCTTGATGCTCTGAGGTAACTGGCGCTGGACCGCGATGAGGACCGGCTGGTGGTTCACAGGCGAGCCTGGGCGAGACACGGGGGGCGTCGTTAGAGACCCGTCAATCAGGGGTAGCCCCGCCCCTGAACAGGGCTCTCACACGGGGACCAATCGGTGTCGAGGACTTCAAAAACAAACGTTAAGTGAAGCGTCCGTGGAAAAGTGAGAACGTGTCACATCTAAACTATCGAGAACTCCAGAGGAGGAGAGAGAGAGAGAGAGAGAGAGAGATAGGGAGGGAGAGAGGAAGAGAGAGAGAGGAGGAAGAGAGGGATGGAGAGAGAGGAATAGAGGTAGAGAGGCAGGGGCTTGGGGCCTCGTACCTGTGGTGTTTTGTGCAAAGCGTGCTTCCTGGATGACCGCCAGTTTGGGCTGGACCGCCGTGGCGGCGGCGGCGGCGGCGGGCGGGGGGGCGGGGGCCGAGGAGGCCTCCATCTCCAGGGGGACCGGGGAGCCCTCTCGCGACAGGCTGTCGGGGGTCTGGACGCCACTGGAGTGAGCGGAGAGGACCCCCGAGTGGCTGGGGGACGCCGGGGCGCTCCTGGGGCGGGGAATAGGAAAGTTATGCAACGTTCTCACGATGCGTTCAAGTGTCATCTGGTAAAATGTAGTGCTGGTGATGAACTAGAGTAAATCCAGATGGATTATGAAACGCTCCACGATCATTATTAAAGAATTACTATGAAAAATACCGTCTTTTATTTTAACAAAAATAATAATGATAAAAAACTATTATAATAATATATATATATTATTTTTCAGTATTATTTTTTTAATTATTTTTATATATTAATATTTAATTAGTTACCACGAAGACGCATACAAAACTAAAAGTTTTTACCAAAAAAAAAAAAAAAAAAGAGTATAAAATTGATAATGTTCTTAATGTGTACTGTACCTTTAAATGTAGTTCCGAATTTTTTTGACAATGTTTTTTTTAAGTGTTTCTAAAATGATTTGCTACTCTAATGATGCTAAACAAATACAGTGACGGTGCTGAAGAACTGTAGTTATTGACGGGGGGGGGGGGCAGACCTGGAGGAGAGGGGTCCGTGGGGGGTCCTGAAGCAGGGGACCCCCCGGGGCCTTCGTTTCCTGAAGGCCTGCTCGATGAGCTTGCCCTCCGAGGACGGGTCTATCCTCCAGAAGGAGCCTTTGCCCGGCTCCTCCTGCGACCTCGCCACCTTGATGAAGTAGCGGTTCAGCGACAGGTTGTGGCGGATCGAGTTCTGAGGAGAGACGGCGACACGTTGAGGTGACGTCACAGGAACCACGCGGCGCCGCTTCAAACGTCACTTTAATGTAAACAAAGTGCTTCTCAACGCCATCACGGCCAGAAGGACCGACAACGGGTCCTTAGTGCAGAACAACGGGACATACTGGGTTATAGATTTATATAAAACAGAATCAAACTTTGTCACCAACTAGGGACGGGACGATCTTATCATTATGTAAATATATAACAAATACATAGATAATACATATATATCTAATATAAATAGATATCTAATAATTACATACAGTACATCTATATATTCATTATATATATCTAATAAATACATATTTATTATATAACTATATATATAATAATACATATTATATATAAAATAAATAAATATTTATTAAAATTATATATATGTATAAAATAAATAAATATTTACATATTATATATATAAAATAAATAAATATTTATTATAATTATTGATGTAAATTAAATATTAATAAATATAATAAAAAACGAGTATTAATAATAATACAAATATTATAATATATTAGTATATCAATATAACCAAATAATATGTGCCGTTGTAATAATTTGGGGGATTTTTTTTTTTAAACCATGCATTTCCATCGGACAGGCGGGTTTCGGCGGTTTCTCGGACTCACCTGCCAGCCCTTGTCGGCGGTCCTGTAGTACGGGTAGTTCTTTGTGATGTGATTGTAGATTCCATTCAGCGTGAGCTGCTTGTCCTGAGCCAGCGTGATGGCCTGGACGATCAGCTGTGCGTAGGAGTACGGGGGTTTGGAGTCGTCCTGCGGGGCAGAGGTTGTGGGCGGGGCCAGAAAACAAGACGGTCAGACGGCGGTTTCGTTCAAACGCCACGTCCTCCCAAAGTCCTCTCAAAGCGCCCGAATGCCCGACGCCGACGGCGCGTTGAGAGCGTTACGAGACGACGTCTCTCACCTTGGGACTGTCCCCTCCGGACGCGTCTTTGTCGTTCTCCGGCTGCGAGTTGTCGTTCATGAGCTGCAGCTCGGCGGAGCTCACCATGCGGCCGCCCAGCCGGTAGCCCGACGAGCCGGCGCCCCGCGGGCTGGACGGGCACGAGTTGGCGGCGCTGCAAAGGGAAGGCACTTCAGTCAGGACAGGTGAGCCAACGGAGAACCAGCGGAGCTTCACTGCAGCTACGTGGTGCGTTCAGGCCCCGCTCGGGGAAAAGGAGTGCCGGCCGAAGGTAAACGACGGTGCGTTCAGGTGTAATCTGGTGAAACGTAGAGCTGGTGATGAACTGGAATGAATCCAGATGGATATGAAATACACAAATACTGTAAAAACACTTTTATTCTATTGTTTTTATTGTGTTTTTATAAAGAAATAATTAACTACAAATGAATTTAACAAAGTAAAAACATTTAAAATCTGTTGATGTTTTCAGACTTTGGAGCGGTTGAAATTATATTTGGGAGATCCGACTGAACACGGACCAAAACGAGCGGCGTGGAAAAGTCGGCGCTGATCCGACCCGTGACTGATGATCCCTTTAAGAACCGAGGTGTGTGTGTGTGTGTGTGTGTTTAAGTCGTGGGAGGATTTCCATGTCCAAGGCGCCTCTGAGGCGACGTCGGTGAACCCCAAAAGAAGAGACGCTCGCTCCACCTGCCGCCTCGCCGCCGTCACGGCGACGGGTCGCCCGACGACACGTTTCCGTCCCGTAACCTCGGCGACGGGAAGGAGCCATCTGGAGATCAGGGCCTGAGAGGATCTGAGGGTCTGAGATGGAGGCGCCTCCCTCTGAGCCCTGCAGCCTCTGAACTAAGCCTAAGCTGATCACCGTGGGGACAGCGAAGCCCCCCCCCCCCCATTACATATACACAATCAGACACATAAAAAAAAAAAATATATATATATATATACATATATATATATATATACACATACATATATATATATATATATATATATATATATATATATATATATATATATATATATATATACACACACACATATATATTATAAAATAAATAAATAAATATATATTGATATAAATATAAAAATATAATTATATATATATATATATATATATATATATTCTAAAATAAATATATATATATTGATATAATTATATATATATATATATATTCTAAAATAAAAATATATATATAATAAGTATATATACTTATTATATATTTACTCTCTCTATATATATATATATATAATAAATATATGTGTATTCTATATAAATATATATAATAACTATATTATATATAGTGTCAATTAGAGACTTAAAAACAGCTGTTTAGGGTCAAGAGAAATTAACAATTGATATTATTATTATTATGTGAGAAAGACACGATGTTGCTTTCTTATTTATTTCATTCATCTTTTATTCATAATTACCGTATTTAAGTTAGTTTTGGGGGGGATCTGTCCTTTGTGATGTTTCTTGATAAACACGTCGGGTTGCAGCATGTTTTAGTGCCGCTCTAAGTGTTTTGAGCCCGTTTGATCCCCTTTATTATTATTTGATATGCAGCTGGAGGTGATGTAACCGCCCGTGGGCTGCGGAGGCGTCACCTGATGGTGCCGGTGGGCGAGGGCAGCGGGCTCATGAAGTGAGCGATGTTGTCTGGAATGTTGATGGTCAGCGGGGCGATGAGCGGCTGCACCGGCTTCACCGGGGACTCGGGGGCGTCGCGCTTCCCCTTCTTCCCGCTGGACAGCGCCGTGAACGTGATCTTGATGTTTGTGCTGGGGAACCTGAAAGTGCACCTGCAAAGACAACACACGCATCATTTAGACGACGCTGCTGATAGTTACGTTTTTGACGTTTTTGGGGTATTTTCTGTGCAGAATAAAACCGTTTCCAAGCCATGAGAAATGAAGAAAAACAAAACAATCATATGTATATTAAACTACTTGATGTACATGCTTTTTTAATCCTGTAGAAATGTACATGTGAAAAGGTTTAATTTAGTTCAAAGGTTAATTCGGGGCAAGATTTTAAAGGAGACCTGAAAAATCATGAAATATCGCAATTTGACAGAAGGCTTCGTCACACATGACGCGTTCAAGGACCGTCGGAAAGATGAAAATCTGACGATTACTTTGTTTGTATGAAAACGGGAGCAACGCCTCGGCACCGCGTCAACGTCACATCGAATATATGTCGTGCACTCGATGAAGACGAGGACACTTTGCCGGTGTTCCTCTTCGGGAGCGGCCGTCACCTCGATGAGGAGGGAGCCGTAAATAACATCAGAGCTTCTCACAATCTACAAATATGAATAAATGATCAAAGGTGGAATAAACAGTCACGCTCCGTCTATTTCACCGTTGAATTGTTTAAATATAGATTCACAACAACAGTCACCCAGCAGCACAGCGTCAATAATAAAGAGAATATAGAATAATAAAAGGAATATATTATAATAAAGAGTCATTTATAATAATAAAGGGAATATAGAATAATAAAGAGGAATATATAATAATAAAGAGTAATTTATAATAAAAAGGGGAATATAGAATAATAAAGGGAATATAGAATGTTAAGGGGAATATAGAATAATAAAAAGGAATATAGAACGATAAAGGGCTGGATGCAGGCTGTGTTGGAGGTGCACACGCTGGTTTCTTTTTTCATATCCTGCGATCGTGTTTATTTGAGATTATTGATCGCAGAAGACCCGTCAAACCTTTAAGATGAAATAAATAGTTACATATCATGGTATGTAATCACAGCATTGTGTTGCTATGATGTCTTTCATGCCACAATACAAACACTTCCCGAGCACCGCTCCGAACTGAACAGTTTGAAGCTTCTGGTCACATGACGTCTACTTAAACTCAGGATTTAAAGAGCTGCTGCCCGTCTGTGCACTTCATTTTATATTCCTAATCCTCACAGCGTGTTGTTGTTGTTGTTGTTGCACAACCCGTCATGACACATTCCTTACATGTGGAAACTAAATCGGCAATAAAAAGCTTCAGATTGTGAAAAACAGTTAGAAAAATATGAAATTATTCCACAAACTGAAAAAAAAAATGTTTTTAAACTCAAACAGATTTATTGTTCAAAAACAAATAAACCGTCTGAACGAGGCAAACTAACAAAACAACAAAGGACATTTTAGATCACTAAAGTCACAAGGGAAAGGATGTCACTCGCTTTTTAAACACAACCATGAAATATGACGACATAAAAAAACTCAATAGAAGTTCTGAAAGTGCAAAAAGATGAAGATGAAGATGAAGACGCTCCTCCGCCGTAAAGAGTTTTAAACTTCATGCGTCGGCACGTCTTCGTTTGGATCGGATGCTGAGCTACAAACAGACTGAGTTCCTCCATGACTCGGTCCGGTGATATATATGTGTACTCTTGCAAAAAGAAGAATTATTAGACTACATATTTGTTGTTTTATGCTTTTTGGGGGGGAAAGAAACCCCCGTTGAGACTAACTCCTCTGCACAGGTTTCTGGAGCCGGTAAATATGAACTCTTCCTCCAAAGCGACGCAGCCGAGCGGCGGACCACCGGCCGGCTGCCGTTACTCTACAAACGCCCCAGAAATGAACTCCACAACGATATAAAACACACGTGGAGCCGCCATGTTCTGATGTTTTTGCACATTTGAAAGACGAACCGTTGGCTGGAGGAGAAGAGGAGAGTTTGAAGAGCTCCCACCACGAAGAAGGCTTTTTAAAGAACACATTCACACATGCAGGGAGCCGCGGAGCGTCAATTAGCCACGAAGCTGCGCTGAGAGCTGATAATTAGACGTGTTCAGCTATCCGAGCGGGGGGGGGGGGGGGGGGGGGCTCCACCTCAAAGCCTCCACCCATCCACCCACTCATCCATTCATCCAAGCCTCTTTATTGACCCTATTTTCTCTCCCCATGAACAATGAGGCCCCCGAAAAACACACACAACAAAACGCACAAAACGCACAGCGGCTCCGCTGCTAAGCTGCGAGGACGGAAACAAACAACGCTTGTTTCCCCAGTGGGAAAGAGAGAAAACGTTCCCTTGATTTGAACCCCCCCCAAAGAATGTAAACAAAAGGAGAGGGCAAGACAGGAAGAGCACCAACTTGGGAGAGGACTGCAGGGTGTGGGAAAGGGGGAGGGGGGAGGAGAGAGAGAGGGGGGGGGGTGTGAAGGCCGATGATTCCTTCTCGTTTACGTCAGCGGAGAGGAATCTCTGGAATACAACCGACAACCCCGCGAGCTGTCAATCTGCTCCTCTGTGGGGGGGGTCTCCAGCTCGAGGATTACAGCCAGACTTACTTATGGAGGCCGTGATTAAAAGCTCTTTGGCGGATCAATAAGACGACTGTAACGCATCGGTATGCGCGCACAAAGAACCTCATTTAACTATTATCTTCGCCTGCAGGTGATTTTCTTTCTTTCTTTCTTCTTCTGTAAAAAAGATAATGAGCAAAAGTCAAAACAAGCTTTATTTTTTTTCTGCAGAACAAACAAGTGGTTGCACATCTGAGGGATTGCACAATAGCCAGAGAGCATTGTGGGAAGCCTGGCCCGCATTAGCAGGTCGCTCTGCATCTCAAGTCGCTTCAGTTGAAAGAAGACGAGACGAGATCTCTAATGAAGGCCCGACGCAGCCGGCTTCTGTGCAGCCGGCTTCTGTGCAGCCGGCTTCTGTGCAGCCGGCTTCTGTACGCCACCAAACCAAAACAAAGACAACAACGGAAGAGAGGAACGGAGGAGATGGAAACAACTAAAAATAGTTAGAATAATAGTGTATTAACTCATTTAGTAATTATTGGAATAACCTCAGTCAGTTAATTTGGTTTATATGGATATAAAACTGGTAAATCTTCTTTATTTGAGAAGTTGCCTGTTGATTAAATTACAATGGTTATTATTGACTTATCCTTAACTTTTAACCAAGCAAAACAAAGATATAACAATGTAAAAGAAAAAGAGAAGATGTTAATTCACTTATTTAGTAATTATTAGAACCTCAGTTGTACTCAGATTAATTTGGTTTATATGGATATAAAACTGGTAAATCTATCTTCTTGATGCCTGTTGATTAAAGTATAATTATTATTATTGACTTATAATTCACTTTTAACAAACCAAAACAAAAGACACATCTGTGTAAAAAAGAGAAAAGGAGCCGATGTTAACAACTAAAAATAGTTAGAATAATAGTGTATTAACTTATTACGTAATTATTGGAATAACCTCAGTCAGTTGTACTTAGATTAATTTGGTTTACATGGATCTAAAACTGGTAAATCTTCTTTATTTGAGAAGTTGCCTGTTGTGATGCCCGTTGATAAAAGTATAATAATTATTATTATTGACTTATAATTCACTTTTAACAAACCAAAACAAAGACACATCTGTGTAAAAAAGAGAAAAGGAGCCGATGTTAACAACTAAAAATAGTTAGAATAATTGTGTATTAACTTATTTAGTAATTAATAGAATAACCTCAGTCAGTTCTACTCAGATTAATTTGGTTTACAGGGATATAAAACAGGCACGTTTCCATGAGTTGCCCGTTATGATGCCCGATTAGTTTCCTGTTATTATTGACTTGACCAAAACAAAGACATAACAATGTAAAAGAGAAAAAGGAGCCGATGTTAACTAACAATTGTGAGAACAAGTGTGTATTAACTTATTTAGTAATTAATACAATACCTGTGTGAGTTCCACTTCAACAGTAAGAAAAACTCATTCATTTGGTTTACAGGGATTTAAAACGGGTAAATCTTCCCATACGAGTTGCCCGTTATGATGCCCGATTATTTTCCTGTTGATTAAATTATAATTGTTATCCTGACTTATTAACTTTGTGTGAGTTTTTACAACCCATTCCTAAAGTTTAAGAACAGTATAATTGCGTATTAACTTCCTGCCCATCAGCATCATAATTAATAGAATAGCCGTAATAATGTATTCCAACCTAACAGTAAGAAAAAACGTATATTAATTTGGGATATAAAACAAGTAAATCTCCCAATTTGAGAAGTTGCCTGATATTTTCCCGGTGATTAAATTATAATTATTATCCTGCTGCAACCTGACTTATTAATAACTTTGTGACTTTTACAACCCATTCGTAAAGTTAGGAACATTACACTAAAATAAATGGTTATTATTATTATTATTATTATTACTACACTTCTCCATAACTCGTCCGCGTGACGCGTGTTGCTTCAGGAGCGTCACAACAAACGCTCGCGCTGCAGGCCACCACCCTGCACGACGTGGCTCTCCCAAACCTCCACGTGCAACGGGAAAAACTCCCGTTTCTTCACTTTTAGTGGAGGATTTCTCATCCGACGTTATTAATGAAAACACGAGCGGCTCGCGGGGCTTCGGCTCCCCGGGCGTGGGGGCCGCGGAGCCCGCCTCGCCGCGCCGCTGTGCGCCGGCAGGGCGGGGACCGGCACCGGGAGCCGGTTTGTTTACGTTTAGGGGTCGAGAGAAGCCTCCATTCACAACTACACGGGGAGCTAACAGGCTAGCTGTAGCTAGCATGTTTGCATGACAACAAGGGGAGGCGGGGGGGGGGGGGGGCGAATGTTTACACGCTCGCGAGGCATACGTTAACGTGGGGGGAGGGGGGGTGTTTACACCGTTTTTGCAAAACAAGAACATGTCAACAAAAGATGTAGGCTTTCGGGTGGAGGACACGGGAGTTCTTGCTAACATGCTAAAACACGTGGTCCCTTCTCGACCCTGCTGGGCAATAGAAAACACCAAAAAGAAATGTTGTTGACTACTCGGTGTCGGCTCGCGCGCACATGCGAGGGGGCAATGCGCGTGTGCGCGCGCGTCTCGGCGGGTGGGTGCACTCACATTCGCGGTAGCTGCAGGGGGGGGGCGCCCCGGCGGAGGAACACCCCGTCCACGAACACCCCGTTCTTGCCGAGGCACCGCAGGTAGAAGTCGCCGCTGCCGGCGCCGCCGCCGTCGTCGCTGGCCGTGAAGATCTCCAGGTGGCGCCGCGAGATGAAGCTCGAGTGGCCCATGCTCACGTCCACGGAGCCCTGCGACGAGTTCCGGCCGATGGTCACCGAGCGCTTCTTCATCATGTACTCGAATTCGCGGCCCTCGAGCCGGGCGACCGGCCCGGACGATCCGCTCACCACGGCCATGTTCTGGGGACGATGAGCGGAGGGAGGAGGGCGGCGCGTGGGGGAGGCTCGAGGGCTCCTTAAAACGCCTAAAAATATGGGGGGGGTGAACCAAAAAACACACACGCACACACCGGTTGGCGTGTCGGACGCCCGACTGCGGCCCGACGGAGGCGTGTGAAATATGGATGATCAAAAAAAGAGGGGCATCGAATTCAAAACAGGGCTTTTAGAGGGGAACATGCAGGCCGAGGGACCGCGGCTCCGACCCACCGCCGAGAGAAAGGGGAGCGGGGCGGGCCAGCCGCGCGCGGCGAGGGGCGGCCGCGCTCCGCCAATGGGAAGAGCCCGGGGTGGGAGAGGGGCGGGCCGCCGTGCCCCGCGACCAATCACAAGCGAGAACTAATCTGAGGATCCTGTCAAGGTCGGTTGGCGGGTAGTAATACGCGCATATGCCTTTTTTCTCTTTTTTCTTTTACACACACACACACACACAGGAAAAGGAGTGGAGCAAACCGGTTTACACGTGCAAATCAGTCCCGATAACCACGACATTGAAGTGGAATCGATGAGCTATGACGATACATCGACGTTATTACATATTCACGCGTTCACAGCCATTATTGTGACCAATATTATTGTATTGCAGGTTCCATCTCCCCGTGCAGCGCCTCTCCACGTCGGTAGGAAGGCAGAGTGCATGCTGGTCCTCCGGCTCCACTACGGGGTCCATGCCGGGCTTTGCACGCGGCTCCCTTTGCAGCATCTCGCTGTGTGCTTTAAATGATCCTCGTTAGTGATCAGTACCAACACATATCTCTATTGTGTGTTTTTATTCACGCCACCCGGCCTGATCCGGTCCACGTGACGCTGCGGGGCTGCGGGCTGTAATCCCGGGCTGGTCCCGCACGAGGCCTCGTTATCATCCGGGTGAGTGACCCTGCCATCTGCAGGCCACTTGTTTGTAAACAGTGAAGAAAGAGAGAGAGGGGGGGGGGGGGATTACGTCTCTTTTGCCAGATACAATTTGTTTTGATTTTGTTGCCATGTAACTTTTTTAATACTTTCTTGCCATATTTGACTTTTTTAAATATATTTTTGCCATATATTACTTTTTAAATATTTATTTGCCGTATATTACTTTTTTATATTGTTGGCCATTTATGACTTTTTATACTTTTTTGCCATAATATGACTTTTTTAATATTTTTTGCCAATGTGACTTTTTTATATTTTTTTATATACATAATTGTTTTGATATGTTTGCCTTATATGAATTTTTCATACTTTTTTCCATCTTATGACTTTTTGATATTTTTTGCCATATGTGACTTATTGATATTTTTTTATATAACATTTTGATATTTTTTGCCTGACATGACTTTTTGCCATATTATGACTTTTTGATATTTTTTGCCATATGTGACTTAAAATTATTGTATATAAATATTTTTTTGATATTTTTTGCCTTATGACTTTTTAATACTTTTTTTGCCATATTATGACTTTTTATACTTTTTTGCCATATTATGACTTTTGAAATATGTTTTGCCACATGTGAATTTTTCATTTTTTTTATATGTTTTGATATTTTTTGCCTTACATTACTTTTTTATACTTTTATTGCCATATTATGACTTTTTTTAAGATTTTGCCATATTATGACTTATTATACTTTTTTGCCATATTTTTAAATATTTGTTGCTGTCTATAATTTTGTTCATACTTTTTTTCCCATATATGACTTTTGGTATTTGTTCAACAAAGTAGGACTTTAAATTCTTTGACATACTCAGACTTTGAAAAAAACTTTTTTGACATAGTATGAATTTTATAATTTGTTCCGATATACTCTGACTTTTTTATACTTCTTTTGATATACTGTGATTATGATAAAAAATAAAAGCTTTCAACTATAAAACAGCAGAACTGTATTAAATGAATGATAGTTGAAGTTGTTAACTTTAACCACTAGAGGGCGACATGCACCATCACAAGAGATGACATCATGCTTCACCAGCCATTTTAAACTAAGTGAAGAATAATAAACACGTTATCACTTAAAGTCTGACACCATTCCTCTATTCATCAATAACAGGTGCACTGTGTGTAAAAGTTATTTCTACTTATATTATATATATTTATTTGTATGTATTGGCTTCATCCTCTCCACTGCTGTGGGACTAATACATTAATAACTTATTGTGCAGTAGCAGCTTAATGAGACACTTCTTCATCTGATAACACTTCACACCTCATTGATTCATTTACCGGATCCATTTGATAGTTTATAAATATCTGATCATATTTATAACAGGATTAAATAATGAAGTCTGCAGTTTCAAAGAGAACGTGACCTATTTATATAGACTGTGTTGTTGTGCTATTTTATTATTTATTTCTTGGAGTTTTTCAACCTATCATTTGTTCAACAGAATGTTTTGTCTTTTATCTTCACGTTTATATTTGGATTCTCGGTTTTTCTAGTAATATTTTAACCTTTACATATAAACTATCTGTGTTTCTGGTAGTATTTTAACATTTGGATTCCCTGTGTTCCTTGTGGTATTCTAACATTTATATTTGGATTCTCTGTGTTCCTTGTGGTATTCTAACATTTATATTTGGATTCTCTGTGTTCCTCGTGGTATTCTAACATTTATATTTGGATTCTCTGTGTTCCTCGTGGTATTCTAACATTTATATTTGGATTCTCTGTGTTCCTCGTCGTATTCTAACATTTATATTTGGATTCTCTGTGTTCCTCGTCGTATTCTCACGTTTCTTTACGTTCTATCTGTGTTCCTTGTTGTTCTCTGAGTGTAAACTGGTTTTCCGTGTTCCACTGGAGGCTGCGGCTCGGCTAATGGAAGATAGCCGAAGCTTTCTGAAACCACAGGAGGGGATTACACCAAACCAGGATGTGCTTCATCACGCTTCCTGATTGGATTGAAGCTGGAGCCGACCATGACGGGGAAAAGTAAACATAACAATAAGTCTTGCATGACTGTGTGTGTTATGGTTTATTGGGATTAACTGGGTCTAATGTTTGTCTAATTACTCCATCAGAAAATGTCATTGTGCAATAAATACGACACAATCACCCAACATTGAACATTTCAATGAGATGTAGGGGCGTGTTGTTAGACAATGCATCTGGTTGAAAAGTTAAATAAATAACCTGTTGAGCATTACGTGGCTAATTATGATGCAATGCTTCCTTATACTAGTGAAAAACAACTATTTTTTTACTTTACCCCCCCTGGCCTTTCCTCAGTTTATTATTATTATTATTATTATTATTATTATTATTATTATTATTGTCATCATCATATTGTTATTATTATTATCATTCTTTTTTTACAATATTTATTATTATTATAATATTTTTGGAATTATATATTATTATTTATAGCATAGTTTATTATTATTATTATTAGAATTGTTATTTATTTATTTAGGTCATTTTTAATTATATATATTATTATTATTATTATTAATATTACTAGCATTGTTTATTATTATTATTGAAATGTTTAAATGTGAAATGTTTAAATTTATTTATGTAATATTTTATTATAAACAATATTATTATTACTAGCATAGTTTACTATTATTAAAATTGTTATTATTTATTTATTTTTCTAATTTTTTATTAAATAATTTATTATGTATAGTATTATTATCATTATATATATACATATTACTACAAGCATAGTTTACTATTATTATAATTATTATAATGTATTTATGTTTGCTAATTTTGTAATAAATATGTTATTATAATAATATATACATATATATATATATTATTACTAGCATAGTTTACTATTATTATATTTTTTATAAAGTATTTATTGTTATAATTTTGTATTCTATGTGTTATTATTAATATCCTGAGTGTCTCGTCTCGGGATGATGTCATTACGCAACGGACGAGTTCAGCTGTGATTAAGATTAGAGTGACGCAATCAAGACAACCTGAGGGACTTGAACACAACAGAGAGGGCGGCGTTCTGCTGGGGGGGGGGGGGTGAGGAGAGAGGGAGAGAGAGAGAGAGAGAGAGAGAGAGAGAGACCCATTACCTCTCCTCCATTTCCTCTCAGGAGCAGGACCCAAATGGACACATTAATAACTCTCCATGTCTGGGGGAGATAATGGAGCCTTGAGTGCTGATTAGAGGAGGAGGAGGAGGAGGAGGAAGGAGAGGGGAAAGGAGGAGGAAGAGGGGGAGGAGGAGGAAGAGGACACTTCCACTTTTCTGGGAACAAACTAGCGACGCGCTGCGTTTACTTCTTCTTCTTCTCCTTTGTTGTTAATTGGCCTCAAACCCTGTGACACGAGCACTTCCTGTTTCCTGTCTCCTCCTCCAGGTGACCGGGCCTGAGGCCACGCCCCCTGTCTCCTCCCTCTCGCCTCCTGTCTCCTCCTCCAGGTGACCGTGCCTGAGGCCACGCCCCCTGTCGGGCCGGTTCCCTGTGCAGCGTCACCAAGAACAACACAAACACTTTAACGCTTTAGAATATAATATACCACAAACACTTCATCAGTTCAAGCTTTAAAATATAATATATTATCATTTGTAATATAAATATATATTATAATACATCGACCAATCAGGCGACACCGAAACACAGAAAGAAGATTCCCTCCCGATTTAAAGTGCAGAGAAATATAATTTCCAAGAATCCCTGCTGTCCATTTAAAACATGTTGTAGTTGTTGTTGTTGTTGTTGTTGTTGTTGTTCACCGTGGAGTCAGAAGGTGGGATGGAGTCAAATGTTCCTTCCTGGGTTTTGGGTTTCTTCTCACGTCCTTCAGGCGCCACAAAATCCTTCATTCCCTTTCCCCCTTCATATTCCTTCATCCTCCTCCTCCTCTTCTTCCTCCTCCTCCTCTTCCTCCCGGAGGTCACAGTATGTCCGACTTCAGGAGGTTGAGCTCGTCCTCGGGCACCCTGAGGTTCCCCAGGTACCAGAAGATCCAGAAGATGGTGCTGAGGAAGATGAGCAGCGGGCCCGACAGGACGAAGAAGTCCCAGTAGGAGAGCGGCGCGAAGACGCCGACGAAGAAGAGCGCGAGGCCGGCGACGTCCAGGATCACGGCCAGCGACAGGAACAAGACGGTGTACTTGCCCTCCGCGGCGGCCATGGTGGACGGCGAGCTGGATGTGTGTGTGTGTGTGTGAATCACAGCACGCCTCTCTCTACTGTCTCACACACACACACACACACACACACACACACGCGCTCACACACACGCCCTCCGGTATGCGGGCTGCGGCTTCATTCCTCCGCAGGGTTAACTCGTTTGGCACCTTTTGGTGATGTCATCAGGAGAGAGGCGGAGTCATCACCTGCACGACGTCATCGAGGCGCCTGATCGGTCGTTATTATAATCGTTATAATAATTATTTAATAATCAATATGCCTGATAGTAACTAACATTTTTTGTGTCACATTTTTTATCATCTATTTCTTGACTTTTCCCTTGTTTTTTTACCATTTTACCTCCAGAGAAATGACCCCCCCCCCCCTTTTTTATATTAGATTATTTACGGATTCAAGTACGTATATTTACGTATATTTCATAATAAATATGCCAGATAGTTAATTAATAATTATTGTGTTGCGTCTTTTTATCGGCTTTATTGATTTATAAGATTTCTTTTACCCCAAGAAAAAATAATCCACCCCCTTTTTACATCATGTAATATATTTTATATATTTAACTTCTCTTTAAACATGTGACCTATATTTCACAATCTAGATTACATTTGTTACGCCTGATAATTAATTAATAATAATTGTGTCACATCTTTTTCTGGACTCACATATTTTTTTATCCCATTTTACCCCCAGAGAAATTAATCCCGCCCCCTTTTCTTACACTATATTATATATTTGCATTGGAGCCTTCCTATTGGGCGGTTCACGTGTCACCATGACGACACCTGTTGTCACAAAAGAGGAAACGGGCGTGATGGAAACTTCCCCCAGAGACTCGTCTTGTTTGACCAGCTGAGGAATCGTGTTGTATCTACTGTAGCATTGTCTTGTGTGTGTGTGTGTGTGTTTGTGTGTGTGTGTGTGTGTGTGTGTGTGTGTGTGTGTGTGTGTGTGTGTGTGTGTGTGTGTGTGTGTGTTAAAGGCCCGTTTCAATTGCAATAAACAAAAAGAGCCCTGGCCGGCTGGACAAGTGCATAAGGCGTGATTGTTATTAAGAATGAGTCTGCACATCGGTCTATATGTCCAAATGACATGTGGACACACACACACACACACACACACACACACACACACACACACACACACAGTCACAAAGCGTGACTCGTCGTCTGTGGAGGATTTTCTGGTTTGTTTACCCAACACCAGAAACCAGTCGGACCAGTGTTCATGTTGCACTCGCAACCAGTTGAAGAGCAAACAGGACTTCAGTTCACGGTGTGTGTGTTTGTGCGTGTGTGTGTGTGTGTGTGTGTGTGTGTGTGTGCGTGTGTAACAGCTGTTTGATGTTGTGGGGGAGAAATAACATGGAAAAATACATGAAAAGGATCATGTCACCGAGTCACATCAATAAAAATATATTTAACATATGTAACTTAATATATATATATATATATATATATATATATATATATATATATATATATATATATATAAGTAGAACAAAAGGAAAGTGTGGAGTTGTATTCCATCGTTGTGGTTTTGGTCGCCATGTTGATCAACGTAACGCTGACCTGTGATTGGCCGGCCGAGGCAACGTTTACAGACATCGGCCGGATCAGGACCGAGACCTCTGAGGGGTTCACAGGGTCATCGTTTGACTCAATGAGGAGTCAGAGCTCACAGCGATGTGCTTTATAAAACTGATCAACGTCAAACGCTCCAAATCAAGTGACTTAAGGTTCTGAATCTGGACTTTAACCCTGGAACCCTTTCAAAATAAGACATATATATCTAAATGTGTATATATATAGATATATTATAAATATATCTATATATAAATATATGTTATATATAATATATATATATGTGATATATATATATATATTTAAGTGGTAAGTATATATATATTATAAATATATGTGTGATACATATATATTATATATATATTTTATACATAAATATACATATATATATTTGCTATACATATTTGCTATATATGTGGTAATATATATATACACATACATATATAATATATATATACACATATAAATATATATTCTTAAAACACACTTCAATCCAGCTTCGCATAGCAGTGTAAATACATCTTTGAAATGTCATTTGGACCTCGATGTTTTGGACATAAAATATACAACAAAAAAATATATTATAATAAGAAAATAAAAAAGTTTTTTCTCCAAGGTCACAATTTCAAAAGTTTCTTGGAAAGAACGATGAAAGTTGTTTTTAAGTGAAATTAAAGACTTAAAACACATAATCGATTAATAAGTTAATGGAAACATCTCAATATACATATTTCTTCTGTTTACCAGCATCAAAGGAAAGTTATTGACTTATTGACCTGTTACATAATCACAGGGTCTAGCTGCAGGTCTACATGTGGTGCAGGTCTACATGTGGTGCAGGTCTACATGTGGTGCAGGTCTACATGTGGTGCAGGTCTACATGTGGTGCAGGTCTACATGTGGTGCAGGTCTACATGTGGTGCAGGTCTACAGGTGGTGCAGGTCTATGTGGTGCAGGGTGTGGACGTCAGTGTGATAACAATAGAGCATTGTTCATGAGCCATGGCGCTACCCTCAGGTCTTCTCCTCCCGGCCCGGCTGGCTCTCCGCGGGCTCCCCGTCCACGGACTCCTCGTAGCCCTCGTTGTGGTACGCCGTGGACCGGCCCCACGTCACCCGGCTGGCCTCGCGCGCAGGTACAGGTGCGCCCTCCTGTCCGGGCCCCCCTCCATCCTCCATGTCCTCGTCCACGTACTTGACGCGGGCCTCCTCCGCCTTCAGCTTCTGGCTCAGCCGCTCCGTGAGCTTCCGCGCCAGGCGCGCGACGCTCCCCCCGCCGAAGCTCCTCTTCCCGCCGCCGTAGTCCTCCGCCACCCGGACGTTGCCCACGTACCAGATGAACCAGAAGGCCAGGCTGGTGAAGAGCACCAGCGCGCCGGTGTAGATCAAGAAGTCCCCGTAGAAGCGGCCGCCCGCGCGCACGTCGCCGAAGATGCCGACGAAGAGGAGCGCGGCGCCGAGCGCGTCGAACAGCAGGGCGCCGAGGAACGGGGCCAGGCAGCCGCCGATGCACTTCATCGGGCCCGCGGAGCTGCTGCTGGAGACCGGGACCGGGACCGTGTAACGGGGAGGAGAGGAGGATGGCGAGCCGGGGCGCGCGGCGCGCGACACACCTGCAGAGCCACACCTCCAAAAGGTGGAGGTAAACAAAGTGTTTCCACAGGCAAGTGTACACACACACATTGCACACGCACACACGCACACACGCGCACACACTCACACACACACACACACACACACACACTGTGTTCTTCATCAGAAACTCTCTAAATGTCGAGTCACGGATGCAAAAGGACTCTTTAAGATGTGATTTGACATTCAAATTGATATCCAGAGCCTAGATGCAGCCGGACTGAGTCTTTCTCCGAATGTCACACGCACACACACACACACGCTATGTTTGTGTAGTATAATAAAGCACTTTATAATCCTTAAAGGGCCAGTGTTGATCTGTTTTCAGAGTTCTACAATAACTCACATCGTGTTTTCATTGGTTGTCCTTCACGTTGGATCTCTACGGTGGCCCAGAAGGGTCAAACACTTTGGGGCCACCGTAGTTCTTGGAAACTCTTGTTTGTCTACTTCCTGTCTGTGAGTACCCTCAGTCACGGAAACTTCTGCACACAGAACAGAAAAGGTTCTCAAATGGTTCTTTGAAAGGCTTTGTGGTTCTACGAAGAACCGTCAACTACTGAAGAATCTTTCTTTCGTTTAAGGCACCTTTATAGAGAACCCTGGTTCCAAAGGTTCTTAGTGGAACCATTTTTAAAGGTTCGGAGACACCTTTATGGGTTCTTTAAGGAAATGGTTCTTTAAAGAACCCTGGTTTGAAAGGTTCTTAGTGGAACCATAAATGATGCCGTAAAGAACCATTTTTTGAAGGTTCTTTGAAGAACTCTTTAATTAAGGACATGGTTCTTTGAATAACCCTGGTTTGAAAGATTCTTAGTGAAACCAGAAATGGTGCCTTGAAGAACCATGTTTCGAAGGTTCTTTGGGGCATCTTTATGGGTTCTTTGAAGAACTCTTTAATGAAATGGTTCTTTAGGGAACCCTAGTTTGAAAGGTTCTCTGTGGAACCATAAATGATGCCTTAAAGAACCATGTTATGAAGGTTCTTTGAGACACCTTTATGGGTTCTTTGAAGAACTCTTTAAGGAGATGGTTCGAATACTTTGAACGGTTCTTGAGAAACGAGAAATGGTTCTTCTATGGCGTCACTCTGAGGAACCATTTTCGGTTCCAGATGCACTTTCACTTTTCTGTGTTTTCCAAAACCACTTCCAGGTGACTCAACCCGAGCGTTGACCCATTGACCTCCCGAACGTCCCTTCCTGTTTGTGTTGGTCTGCGTGTCACATGTTGAGAACTAAACTGTAAAACTAGGAGCTCAAAGACACTGAAACTCTGCGGTTGCACTAGTTTTGTTTGTTTGTGTAAAACATCGTTAATCACCAATACGCCGGTCAGCATTAATGCTGAGTCATCCTTAACGGGCATGCCCATAAAGCGTGTTGAATGTGAGGTGCAGGTCGTCATGTGATCCATTACGTATTGATTATATCTCAGCTTCTCCCCCTGAAGACACGTCTGGAGTGCTTTTCCAATGCCGATGCATATTTCATGCTCGTGCTGGACGGCGGCGGTCACCAGGGCCTCGTGGAATTTAATATTTAAATCGTATGAAAATGGGCTTCCAGGTCACTGCAGTCAAATGTGAATCCTTTACATATATTTCAGGGCGGAGGCCCGAGGACTGGAGGGCGGCGGTGGACTGGTCAGCGGCACGCAGCGGGAAGGAAAAGGAAACCGGGAAGTGACAATTAGAAGCTCTCACGGCCTTTAATCATTCATGAGTCGGCAAATTCTGCACCGCAAGGCATTAGGACCTCCCCCCTTGTCCACTTCCCCATTTGGACCTCCCCCCTTGTCCACTTCCCCATTAGGACCTCCCCCCTTGTCCACTTCCCCATTTGGACCTCCCCCCTTGTCCACTTCCCCATTAGGTCCTCACCCCTTGTCCACTTCCCCATTTGGACCTCCCCCCTTGTCCACTTCCCCATTAGGTCCTCCCTCCTTGTCCACTTCCCCATTAGGTCCTCCCTCCTTGTCCACTTCCCCATTAGGTCCTCCCTCCTTGTCCACTTACCCATTAGGACCTCCCCCCTTGTCCACTTCCCCATTAGGACCTCCCCCCTTGTCCACTTCCCCATTTGGACCTCCCCCCTTGTCCACTTCCCCATTTGGACCTCCCCCCTTGTCCACTTCCCCATTAGGTCCTCCCTCCTTGTCCACTTCCCCATTAGGACCTCCCCCTTGTCCAATTCCCCATTAGGACCTCCCCCCGTGTCCACTTCCCCCATGAAGACACACCCCCTTTTTGCAATTCCCCCTTATGACATCCCCCCTTGTCCACCTCCCCTCAGGACATCCCTTTTGTCCACTTCCCCATTAGGTCCTCCCCTTGTCCACTTCCCCATTAGGGTGACCCCCATGTCCACTTCCCCCTTAGGACATCCCTTTTGTCCACTTCCCCATTCGGGCCTCCCCCTTGTCCACTTCCCCATTAGGACCACCCCTTGTCCACTTCCCCATGAAGACACACCCCTTTTGCAATTCCCCCTTATGACATCCCCCCTTGTCCACTTCCCCTTAGGACATCCCTTTTGTCTACTTCCCTATTAGAACATCCCCCCTTGTCTACTTCCTCTCTTGTCCTTTTCCCCCCTTGTCCACTTCCTCCCTTGTCCACTTTCTCCTCGCGGATCCTCAAGAGGACCGTTTGGCCGGCTCATTTCCTCGCCCGCTAAGTCGGCGAGCGATCTCATTTTGCGTGAGCACGTTGTCGTCCACGTGGTTATTAATGAAAAAGAAAGTTTTCATGCACCTCGAGATAAATAAAAAACAGCGATCTGAAGGAGGTTGTGGCCTTGGGGTCCGTCACAGGTTGAAGACCGGCGGGCGGTAGTAGCTGTGCGGCTTCTTCATGTTGGACCGCTTCCGGTTCTCCTTGGTGATGGGGATGAGGACCACGCCCACCACCAGCACCATCAGCCCGATGGACAGCAGCACCGGCCCCAGGATGGTGGTCACGTTCTTGCAGTGGCCGGCGAACCACAGGCCGCTGATGATGATGCCGCACGCCAGGAAGCTGCCCCCGGTGGTCATGATGTGGATGGCGTACCAAAACTCGGCGCACAAGCCGCGCGACGCCTCCGCCGTCCACACGGACTCGCTGCGCGACAGGCTGAACACGGTGCTCTCCGTGCAGCTCGGCGGCGTCAGCTGGTCCCGGGACTGGGACAGGGTGCACACCCCCAGGGGGATGTTCTCCGGACAGCCCTGCATGGCCTCCTGGGGGGGGGGCACAAAAAACACATCTTGAGGTCTCGGACTGCAATGCACGGAGTCAAATATTCATAAAACTCATTTCAAGATATTTGTGACAGTTTTAAAATCAAACTGACGCACGTTGACGTGAAATTGAAAATTCTCGGCTTCGCACGGATAACAAAACGTTACATTTTTATAGTTTCCATTTAGAGAAATGCTCCGTCTGAATCTGAGCGACATGCTTTTATTGTGAAAAGGTATTGCGTGTTGTCTCGTTTCGGACTGCCCCGCCTTCGTATCGTTGCACACTGTACGAGTTTAGAGGCAACGCGATTGGCCGATGCTTTTATTCGCGGTTTGAAAGCTAAAAAGAAAATAAATTGGAAATCAAATTTTTTTCGGAAAATATTCAAATTCAGTGTAAAAAGTACTCATAACAGTAGTAAAGTATATAGAAGCATAACCAAATTCTTAAATAAATGCTATCACTGTTAAAAGTAAATATGATGACTCCCATAAATCCGTCTCACGGAATAACACATATTCTACATCGTAAAGTCTTGGAGCGACGGTTCAAGAGCAAGAAGACGAACACCCACCTCTAGATCCGGATCGGGTCTTTTTTGTGGTCTCTATTTATTTTTGAAGAATCAACAATAAATTTGAATCTTCTTCACCATCACAAATATCCAGGAATGTGAAGAAGAGGACGCCGACAAACAAAATAAAAAAATGTCCGCCCCGGCGTAGCGACCAGAGAAACCAGCAACGAATACAGCGCTCCAGATTCCCACCATCCATCCATCCATCCGCCCTCCCTCCCTCCGTCTCTCTCCACCTCCTCCAGAGAAACCCCAGCATCCCCTCATCGCCGTCTCCCATCGTGGGCGGTCAGTCCGTGATGCCGCCTCCAGAGCGAGGAGCATCTCCGGTCCCTAGAGGATCACCGCAGACCCCCAGAACCACTTAGGCCGACGCCCTCGTTGGCGTAAAACCATTCCACCAACTTCCCGCTCGGGTGTTTCCATTTTCTTTTCTGTTGGAGGAGCCTGAGAGGGACAATGAGGTGGGCAGAGATCTGCCTCCATTGTCTCCACACAAAGAGGAGCAGGGCGGCGGCTCTCGGCGGGTCGGCGGAGCGAGACGCCGTCGGCCGACACTTTCCAATACACTCTCCCCCCCGATACGTTGGCGCCATTATTGATCCCAAAGTACCCCCCGAAGCAATTATCGTCCGCTTGTTTGTAGTTGTGTTCCCGCCGAACACGAGATCGATGACGTCAAGCGGAATTTAACCCTCCGGAAAACGCCAAAGAAGTCACGTGGAATCTTTTGGGGTCAAATTATAGATTATTTCTTGTTATCCAACATCTAAAAGGTCTTCAGATTCTCAGGCCCGAGGGGGGAGGGGGGAGGGGGGGGATGCTTCTGCAACACGACACTCCCGCCTCCATTAGGCAACCCTTCATATCACATTTGTGTCTTTGTCGGGCGCCCTTTGGGGAACACAAGCGTGTCAGGGCGTGTCACCATTGATCCGAACACGATCTCTCTCTCTCTCTTTAGTCCTCTTGTACTTACTCAACACAACACAACACGGACACACTCCTTAAATTACTGCTGCGATCGGTTTGGAGCCACCTCCGTGATCCGCGTTGGTGCGTGTAATGAGCCGCTCCAGCCAGCAGAGGGCGCCACCACCATGTGGGTTAAATTGATCTTTTAGTGGAATATTTCTGTGCAGGATTAAGTTTATGAATCGGTTTATTCAGAAGAGGAACTTTGAACTCAAAGATAGAACCATGAAACTTCACCCAGTTGATATTAAGACGATTAGGGTTTCTATTATTTTAAATTAAATATACAAATGTAATGTTTTGTGTGTGTATATATATATATATATATATATATATATATATATATATTATAACACAACATTCTTGTTTGATTATGTTGATATATATAAGGGACTTTTGGGGATTACTCCATGAATCTGAACATACTGTAACAGCCAGACAGATCTATTTCCTCCATCTTTTTATTCATAATTGGTTGAATAAATCAGGCTGTGAATGACATGTGAACAAACCCCTCTACAGAAACCTGCAGGATATCTTTATGAATGAATGTTTAACGTTTGGTGGATGTAAGAGCGACTGAAGTGGAGATACGGAGAGAAAACTAATTTCAAAGAGATGTTTTGTAAAATTACCGACACTTTGAAGAGGCTCTGGATGAATATGGTAAACAAGAAAACTAATAGATGTCGCCATGAAATTACATGTTTGAGGCAATAAGTAATGGTAAGTAGTAACATAAACACCTCAATGTGTATATTGGATGTTTTTTCACTAGTCTGAGGGAAAATGTAATTGACCAATGCATAAAAAACAATGTTCCGTATAGCCTCTATTTAAATCTGAAGCACCTTATGGATCCAATTCTTTTTTTATTATTATTTTGCAGCCACTTATATGAGAAAGTAATTAACCATTCCATGTGATGTGCTACAGTATCTTGTGATTATGATGGGGCTAATTCCCTTTAATGGTCCCTTTAAGTGGGTCGGGTCCCACTCACTTGATCACAGTCAACCGAGGGCGTCTCGTAAAGAAAAGCATTGTGCAAGGACTTAATGTGTTTCTCTCTTTTATGGGATATTAAATAGAATATGTGGACATAGACATGAGCTACAAGCAAAATAATTTAACCGCACTGAGATGAAACACATAATGCTAATGTTAATATTAACCTTTCTTTTCAAAATCTGCATTTCGCAGTTGAATATCGCTAAAGTCGACCATATTCCTTGAATGACCGCTTGGCACCGATCTAGGATTTTAAAAATACCTTTTTCAGTAATGATTTGGGAATTTTACGATCACAGCACACGTCTGTTCTCTATTTCCTGTGACTGGGAATTAAGTAATGGGCACATTACAACATCTGGTGAATCGGCGTATAAATTAAGCATTGATATATACATATATATATATGGAGGTATCCTAAAAGTTGCATTGCACTCCTCTGGTTGTATAGAAGTCTATCCTTTGTGTGTTAAAGCTGCATTCTCTCTCCTGACCAGCAGGGGCTGACTCCTCTGGTTGTATAGAAGTCTATGCTTCATGTTAAAGCTGCATTCTCTCTACTGACCAGGAGGGGGCGACATTCCTGGTTAAAGAACGATGTTCAATCAAAATAAAGTGGCGTGTTTCCAAGATGCATGTTCCTCCCCGTAGCATCTCAGGATTATTTGACTTGTTGGTGTTACGTTAAGTTAAAAGTTGAACCAATATGTAGGTAAAGCCACACACAGGTATCCCTCTAATCCCATTGGATAACACAAACACAGAGCTAATAAGCCCGGAGTCGAGTCAGCACGCCAAGTTTAGGACTGGATTCAAATGAACTGTGGACTTCTGAGGTTAAAGCCACCAGAACTAAGACGCTCTAACAACTCAAACTCTTGCGTTTTTTTCCGAGGCTGAAGGATTAAAAACAGAAAAATACTTTTCGGGGCCAAGTGGAGCCTCGTTAGCTCCGGAGCAAATATCAATGAAATCATATCGACGTGTCGGAGCTCTTCTGTGCAGGTGACCTTGGGAAAGTAATTAATCCCGCTTTGCATATTTACAGCTTTTTGTTGAGTAATCCCGGGGGAGGAGGCTCGCAAACAACCGCCGCGTAAAGGTTCCTTCACGCATGGAAACACCGAGAGACGAGGGAAGTTCAGAGTTCTCTTCTCAGGAAAGAAAGAGATTATTGGACTCTCGATATCGTCGCTCTGTCCATTGAAGTTTGTTTTCTTTGTGGGCGTGCCCACTTCGCTTAACGTACTTTTATGAGCAAATAACTTGTTTTCAGCGGCCTCGAAAGAACAAACAGGAAGTCACGGAAACGATAACTTCCTGTTTGAGCTGAAGGCGACTTGTAGTTCTTGACCCTCGTTTGGATTTATTCACATGTCTTTAAATGTATATTAATATGGGAATGTGTGTAAGCTCCTCGTCCCCGTTCACAACGTCGAGGATGCATCGGATTTCTTTCATGCTGGTTAGTATCGGTCTGGAGAAGACAGACAAGATCAATATCTGAGAAAACGCAGTAAAATGTTAAATGTTATATAAAAAATACATTTATTTAATTGAATTAATAACTAACTTTCTCACAAAGTTTTGCTGAATTTTTTCCATTTCATTACAGCTTTTCAAATGTGATACTTTCAAATTATTTTTTTTTAAATAATATTCAAGAGTTGTGATATTGACCTTTAATAAATCCCAAGGTCCGCTTGTTTTTCTGATTAATTCTAATTGTGTAGCAGAATACTGCATTTCATCAGCATGTGTAACAATTAAACTGAGCCTTGATTGTCTCTTTATACTTCTTGCCATTAAATATTGTGAAAGTTAATTCACGCCATCGGAGCCTGATGTCCATCATCTACAATGTGCCCAGTTTAAAACTCTTATAACCACATAAGTTTTGGGCCCTCGACCTCGCATCGAGTGACGCGACATGAATCAAATGTGTATTCAAGCTCTTGAGGAGGATCCTTTATTTTCCAAGGGAGAAAGAAAAAGTGACGATTGGTGCAATCTCCCCGCTCTGCAGAGGAGGTCTGGGCCCACCGGCGCCACGCTGCAACCAAAGCGACGCTCACGGCGGATCCTGCCGGGAGACGAAACGCTTCCGCGACGTCACGCGCCGCTCCGCCCTCCTGCCGAAAGAAAGGCGGCGCTAATTGATGCCGCTGCGGAGGAAAAAGATGTGGACTGTATAAACAGATCAATAGCTCAGCCACGTCTCACTTCTGACACATTTGCTTCCCCCCGTACTGGTAATTGGGCAAATAACAAAGTGGGCCACGCTCCTGTGGATCTGATGGATCGTCTGGGGCTCACTGCTGTACTCTTGTCGAGGTGGGGATGATGGAGTGGAGCTGACCACACACACACACACACACACGCACACACACACACACATGAATATACGCATTTATTATCCTATAACACACATTTATGCACAGAGAAACTGTATCGTTGCTCCTCTTTCCCCCAGCGCTCATAATATCGGACGCTCTGACGGTGCACGGTAACTTCGCACTCATCCGCCGAAAAACATCGTACATGAGGAGAATCTCCGCCTCCGTTCTCCGTCTTCCCTTCATCCACTTGTTGTTGTGGCTCCTCCGTCTGTGAACCACGATTAGAATAAATATATGAAAGAGAAATGACTCACGATCGTCCAGCTGCCCCTTCTTTTAATAACCTCTCTTTCTCTGCGTCAATACATCCAGCATGTAGATATACACGTTTAATTGACACCCAAAATAACTCAATCTGAGGATACTTCTGTTTTGAGAAATGTAAAGTTTATTTGTAAAACTTCGGGGAGACTTGTGCTCTCTTGGTACATTTATAGATATATTTTTCGTTTACCAAATTTCCCGAAGATTGTCGGCTCGGCCACGTTCCCGACGATGAGATCCGGACGATAAACTCTCCGTTAGCCGGAGTCTGCTCGAGGTCGTCAGGCAACTTGACTCCACAACTTCTAAAATGAAATGATAATACATAATAGTCTTAGTAAAACGTGATAATTAGTGAGCTTCAGAGGTTTTGTGTAGTTTAGGATCAGGGTTCAGGACTTTTCCGGGACTTTAAACCAAATTTCTATGACCAAACATTTCGTGAAATCTCGGTGTAGGCATGAAATAGTGAGAAAATGTTGTATTTAAATTAACAATGAGTATTCCAAAACATACAGTACATACCGTGTAAATTAATATATGAATATAACAAACATCCATGACTTTTGGGATTTTATTTTGTACAATCACTTGGAAATTAGATATTTTTTAAATTCCATGTTTTTCCAGGTTTTCCATGACCGTACAAACCCTGAAGGATGTTGATTGGTAGTTTTTTGGACGTTTTGATGTCTACATATTTTAGCTGTAGCCAAACAGAAAACCTTCAAAGAATAAAAGGTTAACATCTCTATTGAGGCGTTCATATTGACCTCCGTATACTTCACTGAGCTTCAGCGCTTTGAGACAGAAGAAACGTGATCAATCATATGTCTTGATCATTATGATTAATAATGCTGGAGGAAGCCGTCAGTGTGAGGATACTTATGATTAATCATGAATAAATAAAACTAAGGGTTGTGATTAAAAAAGGTAAGCTAAGAACGCCATTAAATAAAAACACGTTACCCGAAGTAGAAATCCTGTGTTTGTTTTAGGGTCAGTATTTTATCTCTCATCCATCTGCTATTTGGGAGAAAAACAACAACAACTCTTGTTTGTATTTCTTCCAACCAATCACAGTCTCCGTGGCAGATATCAGAAGAAAGAGAATACTTCTTATCGATGGCGAGTCAGACCGTATCTGGACCAGTCTTTGTGCTAAGCTAACCGGCTTCTGCTGGCAGCCTTATTTATTATGATATTTATCTTCATGTAACTCCAGGGTAGAAAGCTTTTTTCCTAAAATCTAGTTATTATCGTTGAAGGAGCATCTAGAGCCCTCCCCTCTTTAGAATAACTCAAAACACACAAATCTGGCGATCACCTGCAGACTCCGAGGTGCAACGATGCGGTGCAGCTTTTAAGCAAAGTGCATTAACATTGTCCTTCATATCTGACCCACTGGACGGGTTTTTCTTCCCTTTTTTAGAAATACTGCAGCGAGACATGAATCCTAATTAAAATCACAAATAGGAATC
This sequence comes from Liparis tanakae, assembly GCA_036178185.1. Lineage (NCBI taxonomy): Eukaryota > Metazoa > Chordata > Actinopteri > Perciformes > Liparidae > Liparis > Liparis tanakae. The sequence continues at coordinate 18,481,490 of CM070091.1, read as the reverse complement.
TTCAAAAAAATATATATTTGTAACGAGCCAAAAGAAGAGATTTGAGAAGATAAACCGGGGGTTGGGGGGGGGGGGTGACCCCGAGGTGTCGGCTCATAGGAGCGTCACCGCCCGTCTGCTTTCTGGTGAGAAATCAACAGAATTCACCTGCCAGCGATGATCCACACCGGCCGGAAGAAGACACGCAAAGGGTGTTTTTCACACTTAAAATTAATAATTTAATGCGTATTTCCCCCCTCAAAACGTTATCTAATAATGAGTGTGTGATTAGTCATGATTCTGGGCCAGCAGAAACACAGCAGAAGAAAACCGTCAATTGGAATCCCCAAAAACATTTAGTTTTTTACCCATGATTTACGTTGAATGTCTGTGGGAAGCTTTAGGAGGCCGCTGCTCACAGCGCCTGTTTTAAATGCTTCTAGAGGAGTTTCGTTTCCTATACTTCCTCAAGAGGGTGAAGAGTTTATTGGCCACGTTTCTGACTGAGATAATTTAATAATTTCGTGGCCCGTGACTTCAGGAAGTTACTGCCACGGTCAAGAAATACATAATCCCCGTAAATTCCACAACAGTCTTTAGGTTCTTTTGTTTTTTTTGCAAGATTAAACAAACAAAATATTAATTACTGAAGATTTGGGAGGTGGGTTTTGTTATGCATTATTTTATTGAAGGCATTTGCAGTTTGTTAGTCTTTGAACTAGCCAACAGATGACTTAATGATAAAAAGAACCTCCCTAAGAATAACAGCTCCCCTCTCTATTCTGGTTTTAATGATGAACTCAATACAACTTTCATCAAATAACTTCAGAGGTGTTTTATGTTTGGATGGAGCGCATACTTAAAGTACTAGTCCAAAATATAGAAAAGACTGTAGAGTATAGAGTGCACTTAAGGGGAATAAGAGCCGTGTGAAAGGGTTTCTCTGGTGCTCCTGTTAATGCATACAGCCTGAACAATGTCTAAGAGAGCACAAGTGTGGTTTGAATTGTATTGTTGCTCTGAATTAAGGCTTAAACAGCCATAATGGAATATATATATATATATATATATATATATATATATATATATATATACATGACAGAGAGAGAGAGAGAGAGAAATACTGGTGAGCATAGTGGAGCATTAAGAAACTAAAGGAGGTGGTGGAGAACAAAACCAGAGCTAAAAGAGAAAATTGGACTTTAATTTTCCTAAGGAATGACGGTGTCGCTCCGTTTGTGGTATCAACGTAAAAGGTGAGACACAGTGTTGTGTTCACACTGTTTCTGCTCATTGATAACTGAGCCTGTCCATTTTCCATTCTTATTTGTTTTATTTCTAAATATAACTAAACTTAACATTCGAGTAAAAAAAGAAAAAGAAAAAAAAGCAGCTAAATAATGTACCTCAGAAATAGAGAAGCAAACAACAGAAACACTACTTTAACCTCGAGGGCTTTTACGTCTCTGCAAAAGCACAACAAAATAGGACATTTGGCATTTTAATATTATTTGTAAAAGAAAAGTTTAGTGAAGTAGACGTTAGTTGCTACGATTAAAAAAGCTATTTACAGCATTTTTGTTCAAGGTTGAAACAAGTACTTAAAAGTTTTCAATCTTGATATGAACTTTGGACGCTTCCTGGTGATTGATTTATAAATATAGATGCGACTTATCAACTCGATTGGTTCTCACAACGGAAAAACTAAAAGATATTGACTTGTAATCGATTGAGACCTGTGAAGAGATGAGGCGTATCTGAAGATGTTCCAGTGTGTATAGAAGACTGTGAAAGCTCGTTTTCTCTCGCCAAGGAAGGGCTAACGTAGTTTAAAATCTTTGAGCAGGGGAAGGGAATCAAAACCCCCCACCGAAGAAGATTCAATCACTAAACACAAAGAAAGTGTGAGGAAAAAGAAAAGCTCTCAAGCAAAAGTCTCCGAATTAAAATCTAACTCTCCACTTCTGCACGATCCTCTCGGAAGCAATTAAACTCTAATGGTGTCTGCGCCTTTGAATCGGAGTGGAGGGCTTTCGGTTCGAGGTTACAAACCCCCGGTGAAGCAATATACCGGCGAGTTATGACTCCGCTTCACGAGAGAGACTCCGACATCTAATTTCAGATATCGAGAGGGCTTCCTGAACCATGGGAAATAAGAGCAGTCGGGGTTCAAAGGGACGAAGGCGGTGCTGTGATGATGGAGATTTCCCCGGTCAGTGTAAAAACAAGTCCGACCCGCCCGCCTTTTGATGGAGAAACCCAGCGGTCAATGTCTCTCCACAGTGGTGGCTGGAGTTACCTTTGAAAACGCTAATCCCTTGAGGGCGGCACCATTGAGCTACAGCGGTTAGAACACCAAATGTTTTATTACATTTTTATATTAATTTGACCAAGACAATAAAAGACATTGTTTTTTAAGTCCAAGAAACTGTTCTTCCAACTAAAAAGTAACACATATTTAATATTAAAACCCCAAATTTATGAATATTATCTAATCTATTGTGTTTTATAATTAATAATAATGAAAATATTGAGTTGGTCCACTATTAAAAACCCACTGATGATACTGCGTATATTATGCTTCTGAATGGCTTAATCCTGTTATTTTTATGAGTTAAAAAATCCTTACGTTTATTTCAGAGATTCCCAATTTGACTTCTGATGGAAGTTCATTTTCATCAAAACTGACTTTTTGTTTTGGCAAAAAAGAAGAAAACATATATTCTTGATTCCAGCAGATAAAAAGCTGTAAAACATTTTGACACAACTCAGACAAAAGCAACAGAGAAACGGGATATTTGACAGAATATCACTGTATGATGAGGGAAGAGATATCCGGTTGCCTCACAACATCTCGTCGGTTAGCGTGAACACGTCTCTCAGCTTGAGATAACGTTGCTTTAAATGACACGAGAGAATAAAAAAAAAAATGTAATACAATAAAAGAAAATGCAGGAATGTGATTGTGACAGCTTCTGAATGTTCCTTTCGGGCCTTAGAAATGAACAAATTAATACAAATCTCAACTAAAGTGTCACTTTATATTTAAGAATATATTTTAAATAAAACTAAAAAGATAGAAATCAAGTCAGTGAAGCTTGAGTGCATACATTTACTTAATGGACATGACAGTGTGTGTTTGTGTGTTTGTGAATATCTCACGAAAAGCCTTCAAATGATTCTGTGCTGGACGTGATGTGATGCGTCAGTCGTTTATAACTTCTTTAATAATACTAATAACTTAAAGTGATTTTCGATAGACGAAGCAAAAGCAGAGTAATATAAAAGACGCGAGTCAAAAATAGAGAGAACCCAAAGGTTAAAGGTCAACGCTGATTAAATATTACAATACATGAAACACAATAACAACAAAAGCCCTCCAAAAAAGGGAATTCAATAAATATATAAACTATTCAGGTGATGGAGTAGAAGTCAATCTGCCTTCTCCCCTGCTGTTGGAGCAGTTCGGTGAAATGTCTTTTTACATTTAAACCTAACAAAGAAACTTTCCTCCTTTCACATCGGAGCTGAAACGTCTTCACAAGAAAGTCCCGATGGACTTTTGTCCGTTTCCAAACAGCGTGCGGTGGCCGGCCATCGAGACTATACCCCATCCGATGATTACGCAACTTATTGTTCGATGGACTTCCTCTGTGATGATGAAAGTCTCGCTCCCTCTCGGCCGTTTAAGCATTTTTTAAAGTATTCATTCAGGTTTAAAGATTTCGGTTCAGCGCGAACAAACGGAGCGACGCTAACTCCCCCAGATTACGTCGAAATAATTGATTCCCTCCACACATCCTCCTTCATTTCCATCTCCAGCGAGACAAAAACATAGATTTCTTTCTTCTTCTTCGCTCGCTGCGTTTCAAAGAGGAACGGGCGGATGATTACAGCGTGTCTGAAGATTCACAACAAACGAGTTGAAAATGTTTTTCGTGCAAAGTTATACTCAAAGTGTACGTGTGATCGTATCCGCCGCCACCTTTCTGCACGCTTGTGTTTCCTAATTGTCTCAAACATTGTCAGTATCAACATGTTCTTGGCAGCTTTTATTTTCTTACACTCACAGTTCATTATAAAGTGGTGTTTGCAGAAAGATGAGCTTTTTGAATAATTCATGAGCGCATACTCTTTTTTTTCTTCTTCTCCCGAATCTGTTATTCTTTATTTATTTTCCACTCCAAACTGTCACGCCACGTTTTAATTATCCCGCCAGCCTCCACCGACTACCCGAGGAAACACAAAGAGGTTTGACCTTAACGGGGAGATCTTTTTGCCATTTGAGATCAAAACATTTAAGAATGTCTTTCTTTTTCTGTAGCAGATTAATCGTGGTTGTTGGCAGGACAGTTGAAAGGCCGGATGAAGTTAATACATAAAACACATTTTCTCTTTTTTTGCACACGGCTGAGAGCTGGGCCATGAATCCACATTTAAGAAGCTCTCGATGATTTTCTCGCAATCTCGTACGCCCAATACCACTACAAGTGACTGAAGAAAACCAGAAACCAGAAACCAGAGCCCCGGAGTGGAGATGGGATCGGGTGAAGAGCGCCTGCAGCCGGCGCTCACTCGGGGAATTAGGAAAGATGTAGTGGAGGTGAGGTGGGGAGCTTCCTGGGTTATTCTCCCGCAGATAAACAAAAGAATAAAGCAGAAGAAGAAAAACCTGCCAAACATTAAAAAAACAACGCAGTTACGAAGAGTTTATACAAACGTGATCATTTTAATGAAACATACGATGAGACGAATGAACTACGTCGCAATGTTTTGTGATCAATATATTTTCATCGGAAGATTATTTAGCCTTATTGTCATTGCAACTAATTCATAACACTTTTACACTGTTGTTTGTTTGTGCACATCTTTTGTTACTTAATTTAATTATGTTTTGTATTTCTTTATTCACATATTGGGCATTTTAATATTGCTGTACTTCTATGTACCACTACCAGCTAACAGAGCTACCAGCTAACGGAGGTAGCAGCCAATGGAACTACCGGCTAACGGAGGTAGCAGCCAATGGATCTACCTGCTAACGGAGGTAGCAGCCAATGGATCTACCTGCTAACGGAGGTAGCAGCCAATGGAACTACCTGCTAACGGAGCCAGCAGCCAGTGGAACTACCGGCTAACGGAGGTAGCAACCAATGGATCTACCTGCTAACGGAGCCAGCAGCCAGTGGAACTACCTGCTAACGGATGGATATGTCTCACGCTTGCCTGTCTTCAAAACTTGAGAGCCCTGCAACTACAACCTCAAACTGGGTTGAATCAACAAATCTCAATATATGTAAATGGTAAGTATCGGATTAACAAGGCAGATTATGGTTTACAGGCCTCTGAATTAACTCACTAAACTGCTTAATGTGTGAACGTAGTCTTTAAAAGCTTTGTGTGCTCTCGTGTCGGATAAAAAAGAAAAAACAAACTTTACACCCCTGAAATGAATTCTTATCTCCATCTTGCTTCTTGTTAAGTCAAACATTGCGTAACAGCGGAACACGTCCACAGACACACAGCAGTCGCTGGATAAAGAAGCGAGACGCACACTTTCCTCCCGGCTTTCGGCAGCTTGTGCAGCGCTGGGTGAAATTAGCACTCTGCGGTTTGGCAAATCACAGGAGGGCAAGACACGTTAATTAGGTTAGACGTTAGCCTGGTTTCCCACATCCCGGGAATCGAATGTGACACTTTTCATTTTGCATTTCACAAAGTCATTGATTGAAACACAGCTTTTATGGCACGTGACCTCGTTTCTTTTAGGCGGAGAAAATATCCAGAGACATTAACAGGCGATCGTGGCCCTTCACGTCTTTCAACGTGTACCACAATAAAAAGGAAAGACGGCAAAGAAACTGTTCCGTATGCCGGAAACTAACTGGATGAGAAATGAATGACTTACTCCACTGCTAGAACGTTTACATGCACCAAATATTCCACTATAGATCCCTAAATTACAATATTCTGAATTTAATTTGGCTCATTTGAACAACATATGTTAGGAATGTGGCATTTTACAATTGAGACGTGTGCGATATGTTATGGTTAAGGTTTTTTGAGAATTCTGTGGACTTGTGTACAACACAACACATTTAGAATATGAGTCTAAATAGGATTATTACAGCAGGTTGTGTGTTGAACACAAATCCAACAATGCATCATTTTCAAAGCTGGAGAAGAACCCAAATTAGGAGAAACCCACCTAGTTTTAAACGCCATGAAAGAGTGGGATATCAACAGGATTGATGGAAGAAAAACAATATATTTTGATGCAAAGGAGCAAAATGGCACAAGAAGCTCCTGTTGTTCTCCTTTTCCAAATTCGTATGTTATAAAACAAACAGCATTGACCCTAGAAACATAGCTCAGAATGGGATTCACGCGGAGGTCGTTTTACATTAAACGGACATATAAACAGGAATATGAGTGGATTATTAATAGTCTCCAGCCATGTAAACAGCTTCATAGGAATATTGTCTTTTTTTGGAATACGGGCCAAAACTAGAATATGTGATTTAGTTTTTTTGCCATGTTCAAAATCTCTCCTTCGCTAAAGTAGGGCTGCAACCCATCACGCAAGGTGCAGCTTTCTCCTTCAGGCTTGAGGAAATAAACCGATGCTCCGTAGGTTTCTCTCCTGGAGAAATCAAGGTCACACGGGTGTCTTTTTTAAATCTAGGACAGTTCTCCTCATGAGACGAGCTGTTCATCCATCTCACATTAGGGTGGCACGGCGACTGGGAAGCGAACAAAACGGCAACACAAAAAAAAACACATCGAGTGAATATCTCGCTCCAGTCCTTTGCACCAGTGTAAAATGCGCCGGTCTCCGCACTAACCGGATCTGGTGATCCACCGGGTGCCGCGCTGTTGATTGATGAATTTGCGATGGGAAAAGCCAAGCTGCCGGAGGCCTCTTGGAGCTGTTTACTGCCGGTGAAACGTTGGGCCGCGGTGATTTCTTTTGTGTGCTCTGCTCTCTGGCCCCTCCAGTAAATCCCTCTGAGAGACTTCAGCCTAGTTGCCCAGATTAAATATCTCTGCCGGTTTGAGCTGGCATGCAACTTTCTACTGTAGAACAGTTGATTTGCCTCATTGCAAATACATCTTAAAAAATGTCCAGGCGGCATATAAATTGGTTTTAAAACCCCCTCACTTACAAAGGTCTCATACATCCAGACACAAAGAATAGGAACTATCGCGTGGAAAACACCTTGACACACTTACAGTATACAGACGAATGAGCGCCGGTGAACTCACACAAACAAGCGTTGGTCTCGGTTGGTGGCTCCTCTGTCAGATAGTTCTCAGCGGGACTCGGTCTGATCAGCGGCATCTCGTCGCGAACATTCTCGTTTCATCATGTTCAAACAGTAGGAAGTCTTCACACCATCACGCTCACCCCTCACTCACAGGAAACAGGAGGTGCCCCATCATGTTGCCGTATTAGCACCGGTATAAGTACTCAAATCCAAACATGTCGACTAAGAAACAGAAAGGTTATATTATATATGTAACATTAAATATGGTGTCAACTACTTTAATTAAGTTTATAACCTACAAAATGTTTAGTTTTTCAAGTCCTAGAGGTCTACGTACGTAATGGTTGACCCGGTAAATGAAGGGTGAGCAAGAGAGAGGACTCAATAGGTCCTTGTGGCAGTGGGGTGTGTTTAGCTTGGCCGCCGGGTGGGTGGAGCGGGGGGGTGGTTCAGGGAACAGTGTCTGATCGTCCTCAGGTGTGGCTGATTGGTAATTAGTTTTTGTGTATCTGTTAGTCTGGCTCCATAAAGGAGGACCTCGGGAGCGAGGGGTAGAGTCTGCAACAACAATAAACAATATTCCCAAATATCCATCCTCAAATGCCCATCCTCTGGTGTTTGGGGGAAGAAACAAACCTGTCACAGTCCTTAATCAGATTTTGGAAAGGCACTGGATCAAATATATCCAAAAGTGCTTCCTTAAGGTCCACAAACCTCCATTTAGAGTCAAATAGACCACGAAGCGGTATACTTTAGGGCGGGGCTACTAGCTAATTGGCAGGTGCGTACGCGGCGACTCTACTTCACTCGTCCACAGACCAAATATGGTCACTTACTTTAACTGATCGCAGAAAGCCGAAATATTGGAGAAAGTTTCTGGAAAAGAAAGATAGGCCTGTTATGTGCAGAACATGTCCTCAATTGGGTAACAAAAAAAATATTTTGTTGCCCACTAACTCATTCAATTCATTTTATTTTATATAGCCCTATATACAAAATAACTAATTTGCTTCTGAGGACTTTACAATCCGTACACATTCGACATCCCTGTCCCAGGACCTCACATCGGATCAGGAACAACTCCCAATGAATAGAAGAAAATAAACTTCACAGGGGAAAAAAAGGAAGAAATTAGAGTTTGGCTAACGTCGGCTGACATTATCATCGGAATTACTGCGGTGGAAGTCCACCATTCCCCCTCCTTCGAGCTCCGCTTTGGTCTCCACCAGCTCCGGGCGACGATCCGACTCTCCGGCTGCCACTATCTTCTCCTAGCTTGTCGCTAAATGTCGGGAAACATGTTTCTTTGCCGAAAACGGCTGCACATTAGGCGATAATTTTGTTCCCGTTGGATTTCAACACGTTTTCTGCAGCGTTCCCTCATCGGAGGAGTTTGAGTGAAGATTCAACGAGTCGAGAGTCTTTCAAGCTGAGAACACAGAGCTGGTGTCTCACAGCCGGTAAACTGTGAGCAGTTGATAAACTCGTCCATCCAGGTGTTATATCAGATTGCTCTATATATTTATATATATATTTATATATTCTGCCTGCATTTGATCAAATGGACATATGACTTATATATGAGGCGGTCTCAGCCGCCGGAGAGGCCCTGCTCTCTGCTCATTGATCCGCTCGGTGTCTGAAGTCTGGGATCTCTGCTCGGCTTCACGGCTTCACGGCCTGGACCGGAGAGAGGAGCAACAACAACCTCAACGTGACATTGACCAGCAGATGAAAAAAAAGAAGAAGGAAAAACGTCAGGAGGAAGGAGGTGCAGAATGACAGAGGAGTAATACACCGGTGTGTGGAGAATTTAGAAAAGCGCTGCCGTTGTTATCTTGGCAGCAGACGGAGACTGAACTGTGTGCATATTCTGTGATTAATGACGGCGCTTGTCAATAAGACGAAGCAGGCGGGATATTAATTCATCAGTCTGGCAGGAGGCTGCGTCTATAATTAAAGAATGTTTTTCTGGCGTAGAAATATGACTTCTTATAGAAACGAATCCGAGAGACGGGAGTCAGTTGAACCTCTCCTCGTCGGTGTGTGGTTCACCGCGTGAATTCACCTCGCTCGGTTGCGTGGAAAAAACATAAGATAAGTATGTTTACAAAAGTGAAACGTAGCATACAAATTTAAATCTCGGATAAAAAAGCAAAAAAAAGAACAAACTTTTCACAATGTAGACCTTTTGGATAGTTTTGTTTTTATTTTCCTATCCCTCGATATTCTGCTGTAGGCTGATAGGCTGCTGAGGGATGTCTTAGGATACACTGAGCACCTCTCTCCTCTCCTCTCTCCTAATGGATGTTTTAGGATACACTGAGCACCTCTCTCCTCTCCTCTCTCCTTATGGATGTTTTAGGATACACTGAGCACCTCTCTCCTCTCCTCTCTCCTTATGGATGTTTTAGGATACACTGAGCACCTCTCTCCTCTCCTCTCTCCGGGGCTCTCCTCTGTGGCTCTCCTGAAGGTTTCTTCCCTTTTTTCCCCTGTGAAAAGTGTATTTTCTTCTATTTATTGGGAGTTTTTCCTGATCCGATGTGAGATCCTGGGACAGGGATGTTGTATGGGTTCAGATTGTAAAGTCCCCTGAGGCAAATTCTGTATTTTTTATATCGGGCTATATAAAATAAACTGAATTGAATAAGTTGAGGGCAACAAAATAAGTTTGAGGGCAACAAAATAAGTTTTTTGTTACCCAATTGAGGACGTGTTTTGCACATAACAGGCCTATCTTTCTTTTCCAGAAACTTTCTCCAATATTTCGGCTATAGTGGAACAAATGTGCTCAAATCAAGTTGTTATTTTTCCTCTTGTTTTACCAGACGTGAAGGTTTTAATAGAAAACCGGCGCTTCAGCAGCTGCAGTAAACACAATACTCCTTTGTTCACTGAAGAGGAGATTTTCATGACAATTGAGGAGGGATTTTATAATGAATCCCATAATTATTGTGAATGCGACTATGCCGCTAATCGTCACCATCAGAGTCCTCCTCCCCCCGAAGTTCCGGTGGCCGGTAACTTCCCTCGGTGGGTAGAAAGTGACCGAGCTGGAACGCCGGTGCTTCGCCGAGCCTCATTAGGAAACCGCTCACATCATATCCACGTCACGGATTATCACCTGGATGTGGCCTCTTCGTGGTCATTAACATCTTCTTTTGTAAAATATCTGGGTTCTAAAAATAAGAGAGAAATCAGTGTCGATGTGAACGTGGAGTTTCTGCAAGTAGAAAAAAGATGGACAACGAGACAATAAATAAAAGGCACGCTACAATTTCCACTTTGTACCATTGATCAGAGTTCTTATACGTTTTGACCGATGGATTTCCATGTCTTTTCCATGACTTTAAACCAAATTTCCATGACCAAACTGAAATGGATTTCCAATGGATTTCCATGACTTTTTCATAACTTTTCCATGACTTTTCCATGACTTTTCCATGACTTTAAACCGAATGTTCATGACCAAACTGAAATCTCGGTATAAACATAAAAAAATTCTGAAAATTATTAATGTATTGAGAGCGTATGCCGGCTTATATTTTGAGCGTCTTAATTATTTTAAACTCCATGAACTCAAACTCAATTGAACATGTGATTATAACAAATTTCCATAAGTTTTCCAAAACTTTTATGATTTAAGTTTTTTCCATGACTTCTCCATGTCTGAAAATGACAATTTTAAAATCCCATGACTTTTCCAGGTTTTCCATAACCGTATGAACCCTGATTGATATTGGGGAGACTCCTCAATGTCAAGAGAATACCTTTTGGAGCATGGCGTATGATTTATTCTAGAGAAATCTTCCTTTAGCCTGGTGATGGATAAATCTATGACCGGAAACAATCTCTATCGTGACCATAATGAAGGTCCAGCTCCTTCCCTGGAAAACACTTCTGGGAGCTCATAAAACCAAAAAGAGAACAAACCAAGAAAACATTGAGACATTCAGATCGTCTGGGTTTGCAGAGAAGACACGGATATAGATTTTTTTAGTGTGTGGATTTTTCCTCCCCAGGCCGTAGTTTTGATAAATCTTTCCTTCCTCATTCAACAACTATCCATTCCACTGCAGAGACACTCGGGGCGTCTGGCAGACAGCTCTGCTATTGACTGCTCTCATTTAAGCAGTGGTGAAGCAGTGTGTTGAGGGGCGGAGGAATCAATACCAGCCGCCTATGAGCACCAGGTATGCGTGCGTGTGTGTGTGTGTGTGTGTGTGTGTGTGTGTGTGTGTGTGTGTGTGTGTGGAGAACTGCCTCGGCCTATTAGCTGCATTCATCATCAGACTCCCATGGTGGCATGCACGGCCACGTGAATGCCCCCTCCCCCCCTGCTGTTACTGTTTATGCACTCTTTAAGCAACCGGCTCTATTACCCCCCCCCCCCCTTCCCCCCCCACATGTGCGATGCCCACATCCACTGGTTTCTCCCCAGGGGAAAGGTGGAGCTCGGCTGTGGACCATAACTAACGGGAACTGGTCAATTTCCACTGTTTTGTTTTAATTGCAGCTGGGTTAATGGTTTGTGTTTGTGCCCCGGTGGTTGGTCAGCAACGGGGGAGTAAACCAAAAGTACATTTATTATCTGAGCATTTCCCTTTTTTAATGCAGAACATTTTCTGCTTTTCAGTCCATAGTGTACTAGATACTTTTAATTTGATATTCATGGGTTTACAGTACAACAAATCATGCATTGTTATAGATTGAGCCTTTCCAAACAACCGGTGCTTAGAACATGTCTTTTATTTATGAATCATTAATGTGAAAATGGAAACAAATCAGGGGATATTGAATGGGTAAGAATCTTGAATTCTGATAATGTGCAATTCAAAATACATCTGGATTTAGAGATGAAAGACAAAGAAGATGCATTGACAACCATTACAGACAGTCGAATGTACATCACTGTTGATTTCTATGTGCACGATGATTTTAATAAACACTCTGGCAATATGTCGGTTTTGAAACCAAAACCGGCTGAAAACATGAATCCCTGAGAGGAACCACGGAGTCGGGTAACATTTCTCTGTGGGTTTCGTCATCGCACGTTACTTTCATTTGGTTTGGATTCTAGCGGCCCCTGTGGATGAAGGTGGTATTGTTTTCGAGGACCAAAAATCCCCTTTTTTAGAAATCAATCCTCACAACCACCACATTGTCTCCGACCGGTTCAATCCAGACCGACGTCGACTTGAGGAGCTGGGTCTGGACCTCACGGGGGTTCTGGTGATCCTGAACGTCTCATTTAGTTTCATCTGTATAACTTCAAATAAATAGAGTGACGTTGAGATTATTTCATAACCAGTTAAAAGTTAATTGCAGTAACTTTAACGTAACGTTTGTTTGCGTCGAGCCGGCTCGGTCCCTCCGGTCCTCCTTCACTTTGTTTGGCACATCAATCACTCGGAGTAGAACCCGTCCCTCGCCACGCGGCGGCTTCTGATCGGATCACGTCGGCAGTGATATATAAGGTCAACAGCAGCCTTTTTTTATTATTAATCTTTCACTCTGCCAGTCAACTCGGCTAGCAGACGGCCAGAATAATAGAATGAAAGTGAAATAAAGGCGTAAAGTTCAGGCTTCATCCCGGAGCTCTGCATGTGTTTTCTTTCCATACAAGATGGAAAGGTCATCCTATCAGAGCAAGACTTCAGAGAAACACGACGACCGAACGGGAAGAGTTATGGACAAATGTGGATATTTTTCATTGTTGTCAGTGGCATTTAGTTTGAATAGACCTGGAGGCGCACACCAACCCTCTGATGGTTAAAGTAATGATCATAAGAGTGCACAAGCTCCTATTTTTGGATGGTTAGCTGGATAAAGAATTTGTCGTTTCCGCCAATCGGGATCATTGAAGTAAATTAATTCAACTCAAGTCCACGCTGAGGACTGAACTAAATTGTTTAACGGACAAACATTTGACCGTCCAAATAGCCTTGGTCCTTTTATTCCCATCTAAATGCAAATGTGAGGTGTGTTGAAGGAAGTGGAAAGCACCTCCATTTGTCTCTGCTGTTGTAAGCGGACCTTTTCTTGCGTCTGGCCGTTCGCTCCTCCATGAATCTCAAGGAGGTTTCAGATGGGAACAGTGGGTATTAATACATGCGTCATCGATGGAATAGGATTCTCTATGCTTTTTGTTGTTATTGACCAGTTGTACGACAACAGTTTGAGCTTGTCAGGTGGACAGGAGGTTTGAAATCTAACGATGAAGCAACGCAGGTCTGTCCGTCTGTCCGTCTGTCTTTTGCATTACTGGACAACCACCCATCCGATCTACGTCACGCTCGGCGGGTGTTTGGCTGGAGATCCCATGGAGAGCTGTGTCGAATTTGGTCACACTCAATATGAATGTACTTTGACTGAATTGTGAGTTCTGTGTCGCACCGGGGGGGCGGAGCTACAGGGCTCTGCGGACTGAAGCAAGGTTTTACAGAGCCCGGTTATTGATTTCAGTTCAGAGAGAGTCTTTAATGTGGTCTATTGTGCGGTTTTTAAAATATTTTTGTATTTCTAGAAGAAAGAGAATAATAAGATTTCTTTTCCATTAAATAAAGAATGCAGCACAAGCCTTTTATGAAGTGTTGAACATGTACCTGATTATCCTTTGGGGATTTTCTTTTAGATAAAAAAAGACTGCTCCTTGCAATCAAGGAAATATGCTGCATTAAAAAGCCCAACCTAATAAATGCTAGTTGAGTCTTAATAGTCACTACACGGATGACTTATCCTTTGGGACCGGTTCTATTGTGACCATCTAGGACACTAAAGAGCTGCGTCTCTTTATTGTCTTTTGTTATTGATTGTGCACCATGTCAAACACAGTCGGTCTATTAAAGGTAAGAAAGTCCGTGGGTCAGCGGTTAGCCGGTCCGGCTTCGGGTCGGCGTTTCAATCCCCGCTCACGTCCCTCGCCCATGTGTCCTTGAGAGAGACTCTTAACCCGTAACGGTGTCCACGGCGTACGATTTGGATTGAACTGTCAGCTTAATGAAAGGTAAAGTCAAAACTCGTTCTTTTTGCAAATCGACTTGGGGAGAAACTTTATCCTCAAGGTCACAGGTATCGCCTCGCATTCTTGGACATAATCATCACAGATGGCGCTGTGTGTCCGGAACAACAACAACAACGACAACAGCAGCAACACCAACGCAACGTCAAACAGGAGTGCCCTGTTGACCACATCTTTTTAACCCACGAGAAGATAAAAGGATGGGAGCTAAAAAGCTCACCGAGACCGCCTTTAAGTAAACGCTTGTTCAATCACACCCCAGATTGCTTCCACTGCGTTCTCCTTTGGACGCCGCACATCACTTTCTCTCCGGCGCCACAATCCATTACGGTTACGGTCGCACCGCCATCGACCCATGAACCAAACACCTGCGCTCTCTTTTGATGAAATACAAAAAAAAGAAACCTGTGATGGAGGCGGCAGAGCAACGGGAATAGCGAGAGACCACCGGGAATCCCTTTACGGATTAAAAAAAACAACAAGAAATGATCACATTAGAGATATCGAACATAAACGAACTTCAGGGAGGAAAACCTTGCAGCTCGTAGACATGCTCTGAGACCATTCTGTCCTTCTTGATAACGATCCGATACCAAGTCGTTAAGAACCGAAATATATCTCTATACATCAGAGACGAGAAAGAAGCGAGACGGTTCATTCCTCAGATACTTCCATCATCGATTGCAGACACGTGTTGTTGTTGTTGTTGTGTAGCTTTAATGAGCTGATACATATTACATGGGGACGGCGGGTCGGTGCAGAGGTCTTCACACATCGCGATGAGCATTTTAAACCGTATCGGTGAGATTTCTGATCGGTATCCGGAGAACTCTCTACAAGCTAATCATTGTTGAACTCTGTTAAAATCATCACTGGTTTTATTGTTCTGCTGCAGTGGATGTAGAATCATCTTGCATATAAAAAAGTGAAGGAACACAGATGGAAGAAATTCGCTGTGTGGAGTGATTTTCATGAGCCGGTGGAACAGAAAGCCAGAACTCTCCATAACGATACGGCCGGCAGCTCGTCTAGATTATTTAACACGTGTAAAGTAGAGGGCAATGGCTTGAATATTAATACGTCTCGCTTGTTCCGGATGAAGCGCTCTACTTTTTAACCGGACTCTTGTCCGAAATGTAATTAATTTGGTCGACAGTGATGAACATCAGGATAAACGACTCAAAACTAGATTTTTTTCTGCATTACTTTTCACACAAAGCGGGGGGGTTGTTCACATGAAGATGTAAGAGATGGAATCGATGTATATAACAAACATGATGTGCTTTAATAGTTTGTAAAGAAACAGGAAACGCACAAGAACAGTCGTGTTTAGTTGTGGTGAAGCCTTTAAATGCGTCTCCAGTTACACCGGTTGCATTCAAACTTTTGTGATTTAAGTTTTTTCCATGACTTTTTCACACCTGGAAATGGCCATTTTAAAATTCCATGACTTTTCCAGGTTTCCCATGACCGTACGAACGCTGAAAATAACCCGGATCCTCTGGTGATGCTCCGGTGATTAGCGCACCACCGTTTCTTTAACCCTGCTTCTCAACTATCTGTGCATTAGAACTTTTAGGACCTAAAGATTTTTAAAAGGGCATTTTATAGAAATATTTCCCAATGTAAAACCATTTTTGTGTGGGCACAATGGTGACTGAAGTAAGAGATGAAATCGATGTATACAACACACATGATGTGCTTTAATAGTTTGTAAACAAACAGGAAATGCACAAGAACAGTTGTGTTTAGTTGTTGTGAAGCCTTTAAATCCGTCTCCAGTTACACCGGTTGCATTCACACCACATTGAGCTTATTATAAAACAAACCTCTGACTATGAAGACAACAACCCGACATGGGCGACGAAGGACAACAAGGCCTTTATGGCAGCGCATGAACCTCACGACATTTTAGAAGTGGCTATAGAGATATGCTGCATGACGAGCAAATATTGCACACAGATTGAAAAAGAAAAGGAAAAAAAGCTCTTGGGATGACATCATTATTAATTAAGGGGAAAGAAGTTTGAGGAGGTTATTGAGCGAGGTGAAAGGGGACAGACGTGTGTCTGAAGCTCATTGTTTATGGACTTCATCACCTCCAAGGAACAAAAACACAATATAAGCACAAAGACAATGATTTGGGGGATAACCCTCTAATTGACATCATTTAAAACAGTCATGGCATTAAAAAGAAAAGGAAATCAGCATATTAAAGTTAAGAAGAATTAAAGAAAACTTAAATGTGTTGAACTCATTTGGCCAACGTTCCACATCCCTATCAGGTCATAAAAAACACAACCTGGACTCACATGAGACACGGTTAGGGATTTATGTGTAATGAGAAAAAGACGAAGATGTTGGCACGGCCTTTGGACTCTTCGGAGGTCTCTAGTTTTTAAATAGTGTTGACGAAGCTTTTCAATTGAACAATTTAAAAAAATGATTTCCGGGATTAAAATAGCCCGGATCCTCTGGCGATGTTCCAGTGATTAGCGCTTGAACCCCGCCTCTCAACTATCGGTGCACATTAGAACTTTTAGGACTTATAGATTTTAAAAAGGGCATTTTATAGACATATTTCCTCATATAAAACAATTTTGGGGGGGCACAATGGTGACTGACCGGGAAGTAATGTCACCGTTTGGTTCCGAAGTCGAGGTGCGGGGCTTTTCTTTGTGGACCGGGGCAACACTGACCGTCGGCCCCTCAGGCCTTCCTCCAGAGCCACTCCCCCAAAAGGATCTTCATGAACACGACGGACGTGGTTAACCGAAAGGTATAACTTTTCTTGTTTTCCGTCAGAGTGTTTGATTTTTTGACTCGTGTAAAGATGCTTTAGAACCAGTACACTACCTAGCGTAGCTTTAAATCTGGATTTAGAGACATTAGACCCGTGTCTTTCAAAACAGTCGCATGAAACTAATTATCTCGCAGTTGCACATTTTTCTTGCATTTTTACTGCCGGTAGACGATAATCAGAGAAAAGCTAAAACAACGAGACTCGCGATTGAAGCGTGATTGTTCAATTACGAGCACATGAGATTCCAAACAATAAGGCATTGCTTTAATGAAAACATCTGGACAAACAGTTCACAGTTTTAATTAATGCTCGACTGACTAGCGGTTATGACGTCCTTTGATTGTTTCAGTCGACACAGCGGCACAAAACTACGAGCTCCGACACAACGGGTACCTGATCTGTAGGGATGGGAGCAGCTGGCCAATCACAGAAAACGAGCAGAGTTTGGCGGGAAAGGGGGAGGGGCATCCTCGTGGGTGACGAAGCGAAAGAAACGTGTCGACAGAAATTTATTTTAATTCCAACAACCATTTCCAGGGCTCGATTTTTCACACGTGGAGTAACGACGGGAGCTGCCGGTCGGCGGCAGTGAAAGGTCGTTTCCATAGGAATAGAATAGAGTAGAACAGACATTCCCCTGCAAAACATGTGTGCATGGGTGGGCGGCGGCAATTTTTAAGTGTATCATTGCCAAACCAGCAGCAGGGAAGTAAAGCTTAGAGTGCACACGCGGGAAAGTCAGCATATTAATACATGGTGGAATTAAGCTAACGGTAGGCTGGCTAGTTAGATAGCTGTACTAATTCCACCATGCTTTCAGCCCCGGTGTGCTAGGTCCCCGGTGCTCTAAGCACGAGCTAACTAGCTAACTAACTAACTAGCCATCCATTTGACCGGTTACCGTAACAACAATTGCCAATTTCTTTTGTCAAATGACTGCTGAAATAAGTGTAATGTCCGTTCTACTTCTATTCTATTCCTGTATCATTCTATGCTACAAGCACAGGTAAAATGAAAAAAATACGCCCCACATACATTTACATCCACATACTTTGCAGACATCTGTGGAAATAATTGTCTTTCGATTTTTGCCTTATCTAAAAAGTAAAATTATTAATTGGGAACCCATGATAAGATTCCTGGTGGGAGGAAACCGGACAAAACGATAATGTCAAAAAAGGCCAGTTCTTCTTGTTTTAACGCTGCTAATTTAGCCTATTTACAATCTTCTCTTGTATGCAACAGAAATAACCTGTTTTCACTAATAAGCTGAATCTGACCGTTCACCAAAAGAAGAGCAAAATAACAGAAGAAGGGAATTCATAAATTGTGCTTTTTAACCCACAAATCCACTTCATGGCTGAAGTGGGACCGTTTTAAGGGCCACCTCCTCGAGGCGCTTACGTCAGTCAATGTCTAACGCTATAACAAGGACTGAAAATACAAATAGTAAATATAGTATATTTATATATTTATAAAGTCGATACAATTCCCTGCCAGTCCCATGTCGAGTTTAAAAAATAGTTTCTTCAGGCTGTGAAACGTCTTTGTGTCAACGCGCTAAGCCCTTAAGATGCTCTAAGAGAGAAGTCTTTGCCGGGCTCGGTTCCGGACGACACGGGTAGCTTGCGCTAAAAAGCAGGAAGAGTTTCTTTATTTTTTTAACGTTGATGTATCTACGAAGACGGAATGTAGATCTTCTCTCGACGTCCTCGACGCGTCTCGGGAACCCTTCGGCCGTCAAACCGTCACCTCGTTCTTACTGGCAGTGCGGTATGTGTGGTGGTGGCCGGGAATGTACTGAAGGTGGTCCACCGTGTGTGTTCGTCGGGAGGCAAAGGCCTGCCTCTTGGACGTGGTCCCCTGGTGGTTGACCGTCAGCGTGTTGTAGTCGTTCGAGGCGGTGGGCTGAGAGTGCATCTTGGTCATCTTGTGGCGGTCCATGACGGGCGTCACCGGCATCAGCATGTCGGCGTGCGACATGGCCCGCGCCATCGCCTTCTCCCGGAACTTGTCGCGCCTCATCGCCGGCGACAGCAGGGGATCCTGGGAGCGGAGGCGGTCCGCCGACAGCAGCTGCTCCTCCGAGAGGTGGCGGCTGCTGCCGTACGCGGCGGCCGCCATGACGCCGTACGAGGACAGGCCGTAGTCTCCGCGCCGCGGCGTCCTGGGCGGGGACAGCACGTGGTCCTGGGACATGGCCCTCTGGACCCGGCGGGGCCACTGCCGCTGCTCGTGGTGCTGGTGCTGCTGGTGCTGCTGCTGGTGCTGCTGGTGCTGCTGGGGGGGATCCACGTTCAGCTTCACCATGTGGGTCGGGCCGCGGCCGCCAAACTCCGGATGGTGATGCTTCCTGGCGTAGTACTCGTCCACGTCCTTATCACCTGAGGAGCGAGAAGACCAAGGTCATCGGGGGGGAAATGGCAGCAGCGAGACCGCCGGGGTAAAAACACTCTTGGACACTCGTACCATATGAATCACGTTCTACTCTACGGAGTCTGAAATTTCCGAGAAGGCCATCCAGGAACACCCGCGAGCGCCGCGAGCATGCCGCACTCGAGACTCTATTCCATACTCACAGTATCCAGTGTCATGCACGCCTCGGGAAGTCTTTTTGTCTCGGTGGGGCAGCAAGACCACAACGCAAGACCACATGTCATGGAACACCTCGGCCCGGGTCAACATGCAAGTTGCAATGTGCACCACACTGCAAAAATCTAAACCTAGGTAAGATGAAATATCTCAAATTAAGGCAATCTATGCTTGTTTTTTGACTGACAAGATATTTCTTCTTACAAATTGTTGGAGCTTTTCACTTGTTTTAAGAAATCTTGACAAGTCAAATTTTCCCGTTCTGTTGGCAGATAATTTGGCTTATTTCAAGTAATAATCCCTCATTTTATTACTTTTTTCCCTTGTTTCTTTAGGCTGAATGTTTGCAGTGCATGGAGGTAATTTCCTGCGCTGTATATTTTAACACGTCAAAAATCGAAATATTGTTATTATTACAGATACAATTTTTTTGCTTGCTGATTGGCCGATGTGGAGTAGTGATGCAATGTGTGTTAAACACATTTAGTTTAAGCTCCTCCGAGCTCAAGTGAAGCAGGTCATAATTCTCTCTCTAATCTATTTCATATTGATGTGAAAATATTTTCTTGTTGTATTTATTAAAATTATATAATTAAATTGAACAACATTACATTCAAACACATCATGATAAAAGTTAGAATTTACCTTCACCCACTACTCGAAGCGAAGCATGATCGCATCAGAGCGCGACCTCCATTTTTACATTAGCTGTCCGTTAACGTTAGCTGCCAACCATTAGCAGCTAACGTTAACTATAACTAGCTTTCATGCACTATCAGGGAAATAAGAGTGCACAAGAGTGTTTAACATACAGGTGCGTTGTAAGACGTCAGATGCGTTTACAATACTGGTATCGGAGTGCAACCCATGCCGATGCATGCAAGAGTCCTGCAGAAGATTTATTTTGTTAAACGGACCTGGAGGGAGGAATTAATCGACAGGTTGCGTCCCGGTTACGTCTCTCCTGTACTTTCTGGCTACTGTTGACAACGGTGTGCAACATACAGTCTCTGGAGCGTCCTCTTCCACCTGTTTCTAATAGTGTCCTCAGTGTAGAAGTCCTTCAGCGTCAAGAGGACACTTCCTGTTGTGCCTCAACGGTCAACCTGCCGCGTCCTTCCTCTGCTAGAAAGGCTCCTAATGGTTAAGTCCTATGAACCACAGGTGGTATCAGCTCTGGGGGGATGGGGGGGCTGTGGCTAACCGTGGCGGCTGAGGGTCATTACCTCTGCAGAAGTTAAATATTGCACAACACAGAGGTCGAATGCCCGTTCTGAAAGCACCGCGTCTCGGAGAAATGGGATGGTGGGAATTGTTTGCGCGGATGCTCGGCTCTCTGGGAGAGTCTCTGGAGGCACTTGTTTTCATCCATGAGAGGTTTCATGTCCACTAATCTGTGCATTCCTAATGAAGAACACTCAACTTCTGGCCCATAGCGATGTGCTGCAGCGTTTCCCCCGAGGGCTCAGATTAGATGTGACATTATGGCGGAAAATGTCAACCACACTCAACCGGAGGCTACAAGTGTCCAGGCGATGGAGACGCCGTGGCCCACAGCTCCGTTGATAGGTCAGTGGGAGATCTGTGGTGATTAGACACTCATATGTTGATGTATCGTGTCCTGATATGATAGAAAAAGACACCTAGCATCTCAGATAAGAAAGCAAGTCTTAGATAAAAGACATAAACTTCTTTTTTTTAAGCACCCAGGAGGTGGGTCATGCCCCCTTCAGCTCTGACTCTTTCATTGAAATGGAATAATTTCCTATCACTTCTATATTCTCAAATTTCCCCCCAGCTTTTAGCAACCTCGATTTATGTGGATTTCTTTTTGCCTTTTTGACTAAGACATTTATAAAAAAGGATCCTTTGTTGAAGCAGATTTTGTTCCTAGGAGAGAAGGCAGGATATTTAATTTGAGGACCAAGCGATGACCAAGCAGCAGCTGTATGCTTGGTGTCTTTAAAACCCATCAAATCACATTAAAACTTTAAGTCTTACTCAAGACTTAAAGTTCCTCTGCTACCTGAACTACAAATCCTCTTCCTCTTCCTCTATAACCTCCATTTCCCCCCCACCACTTGATTTTAACACCAGCTTTTTCATGAGTGTACCCATGTTACGCCGTTTACACTTGAAGTGACAGGGGAGATTTAAGAGGGCCGGTGCCTTAACGCTCCGTCTCATCTCTGCGGCGCCGATAAAAGAATGCAGCACTTTACAATTAACGTGATTGCGAGAAGCCCAAAGGTCCCGAACGCGGGGCGACGCCGCGAGAAACACAGGAAGCGGCTAATTAAACCCCAGCTCCCACTCCGCTAGATTACATTCAATATAAACGGTATATTTATGTGTCAGCTATTGATCACACGGGCCTGTAATCATGTAATGCACCAACACTCCTGGAACGGGCGGAACATCAATTATAAAGTGATCTTTGGAGAGGTTCGGGGTAAAGGCAGCAATTTCATTTAATCGCTTTTCTTTTTGGGGAGAGGACTCAGAGGTGGCTGTGTTGGTGTTTCTCTAAAAGGTGTTTTTAATCTCTTTTGACGGTGAGTACGGCGAACATGATGTGTTCGCCGCCCATGATGTGTTCGCCGCCTCCATCTCGGCCTCGCTGACGTCACCGGAGGACGAGCAGTCGCACAAACGCACCATGCTAATTCAGTTTAGTCATCACCATTTCCCCAGATGGTTTAATTAAAATAATGACTAATTATATTACTTTTGGGCCCGCTTCCAAAGACGCCATTCATGCTCGTAACCCCCCCCCCCTCTTTTTTTTCTTTGTTCCCCAGTGGAAGTCCTTTGTTAAGGGACGACTTTTGCTTTTGCTCGTTTGACAAATCCTGTCAATTTTTTTTTTTCTAATCCTCTTTGTAGTTGCAGCGCGATTCATCTCTGGTTTTTACCGTGTGTACAAGGCGAGAGAGAGATAACAGCAACGCCTGGAGTTGATGAGAGAGAGAGAGAGAGAGGCTCGTGTTTTCTTTTTCTTTCTTTCTGTCGCAGAACCAACGACACATTTAAACGTCTTTGTCTCGGCCGGTGAGATTCAGGTACGGTGAACGGTGCGTTGCTCGGAGCAATTTGGAAAATACGCTATGCGTCGAATTCATCTTTACTGCAACAAAAAAAAGAAAATGCTTTAAAGAGAAGAACGCACACTCCTTCACGCCGTGGCGTTTGGTTATCTACCGACACATCACCGTGACAACGCAGAATGGAAGTTCTTCGTGCGGAAAGGGGAAATGTTTTCTTTTATCCCGAAAAAGATTTTCCGTTAGCAAATGGGTTTCGATGCGATAACTCACGAGACACGTAACTACTCCAAGCGTGTCTTTACACGTCACAATTTAGCCAAATTCGCCTGACAAATAGTGCCACGCCTTCCACTTCTGATTACCTGAGAACAGGAAGCCCCCCCCCCCTTTGATTAGCTCATCGCTCTGAATCTAAATCAAAAAGAAGTTCATCTCCAAAAACGGACGCGTGAAAAATTGTATGGGCCTCCAGCGGAGGATCTGGAGTGCAAGTAGTCAACTTAAAATAGTAGAGTTTATGAAAAATATTTTTGTTGTCGGTGCTTTAATAAAGATTTGTTTTTCCACCACGTTTGTTGAAACCCTCCAGAGTATCAGTTTGAACAGGAGAGACATAAACACACACTTCTGTTTTTTATAGACCTTGCTATCTTCCGAAAAGAGCATTCAGGTTAAAGGAATGAGTTTCACCGTCTGCATTACATGATGAAACCTTTAGAACGGACAAAGTGGGACGCACACAACTAACTAGCTAAAAAAAACTAACTAGCTAATCCTTACCATGGCTTACAATTCTTTCATATTGCATCAATATGTACACTAATACAGACGGCGTTCTTGATTGTTCAATTATTAATCCATGCTTAGATCACATATATAATATCATAAGGCTTATAGTCTGCTGAGGGATGTTTTAGGATACACTGAGCTCCTATCTCCTCTTCTCTCTCTTTATTGATGTTTTAGGATACACTGAGCTCCCATCTCCTCTTCTCTCTCCTTATAGACGTTTTAGGATACACTGAGCTCCCATCTCCTCTTCTCTCTCCTTATAGACATTTTAGGATACATTGAGCTCCTATCTCCTCTTCTCTCTCCTTATAGACGTTTTAGGATACATTGAGCTCCTATCTCCTCTTCTCTCTCTTTATTGATGTTTTAGGATACACTGAGCTCCTATCTCCTCATTTCTCTCTCCTTATAGATGACTTTACATCCCTCCATCACACATTATTAACTCTGCTTCCTCCCTGGAGTCTTTGTAACTTCTCCTCTCGTCTCATTGGACCTGGCTGTGACTGATGCTCCTCCTCCTCTCTACCTCCATCTGTCTCATGGCTTGTGGAGTTCTGGATCGTGGACCATGCCTACTACAAATTCATAATTTGTGATATTTGGCTCTATAAAATAAACTGGATTGAATAACATGCTGGAAGTGGTTGGCCCTGTGTGTTGTGAACTTGGGTTGATGGTTATTGTAGTTGTTGGAAATGCATCTCGACAGACTGCCTGCTTTAATCAAAGAGGACTCGTGGAAAGGAGGGACAGAAGATCAACAACATGCCATCGATGTGACGGACACTGGGCGTGCACTGAGGTTGCGTCGTCATCCAGCAGAACGAGATAATGAAGTGTGGCATCGCTGAATCATTAAAGCGCCATCTTGTTGGCGAATAGAAGCCATCGGGCTCTTAATGCGTCATTAAGAGACATTAACAACACGATACGGGCTGCAGATGGAGCCAAATTACACGCCAATTAAGATGTTAGTCGATGGGCCGATGGATGAGCGCGGATGGGAATGAGAGCGGAGCCTTCGTCATGCCTTTTAAGGAGTTCATTTCTCTAAAAAGGTGTGAAGATGATCTGCATGACGATGCCGCCGAAACATCTGGAGATGCTCGTGTCTCCGTAATGGACATTCAGCGTGGCGACCCTTTAATGCTTCAGGAGGGGGGTGGGGGGGTGGGGTGGGGGGGGTCAACGATGGTGACGTCATTCCCGGGGAAAGATAAATGATAATTTGTGTGCATCAAGCAAAAAGACACGGCGACGGAGGACGAATGAAGGACCACCTACTCAATTTGTGCAGAGAGGAGGAGTATTTACTTAAGTCAGACTGGAGGGCCAGCTCGTAGGAGGGCGGCAGGTGGTTGAGGTTCTGGAAGGACCTGGACAGGGACAGGTCGTAGGGCTCCGTGGACGAGGTCAGGATGTTGTTCATCCGCTGGGGTCTCTCTACAGGGGCACAGCAGGGGGCGGTAGTCAGAGAGATGGGTCACACACTGGGGGGGGGGGGTCTCTGGAGCAAAGGGAAGGGAGGCGGTGGGCGAGCGGGGATGTGGGGATGGACTCGTGCTTTGGGGTTTATTAAAGCGACGGCCGCCGGTCCTCTTCGTATCGGCTACTTTTAAACAGGAAAAAGTTTTGCCTCAATTTATTTCACAAACTTTCTCGCCCGTGACTGTACATTATGACTCATTTAAATATTTAACAAATAAGGAAATCTTGTTTCTTTCTTCAATGCAGACGCTGGCCCTTATTTCTTCTTTGACGTCCTCTGAAAAATGTGCAAAGAAATTTTAAAAAGTCTCATTTCTCGGGGGGTTTCTTGTAAAACCCCTACGGTCCTTTTTTTTTTCGCGGAGGGAATAATTATAAGTATAGAAAAGCTACACTGCACAAATACAATGTCATGAAAAGTCATTCTGCATAACACTGAGCCAGCAACCAATAATGTTTAACTAACACGACGACCCCAACGACCCCAATAAAGGACGAGAAACGGCTTCAGATCATCCGACAGCTTGATAACTGCTTCTACGCAATAATAATAAAAAGGTTGGGTGACGTGACGGAGGAGGCGAGGACCATTAACAACTGTGTCGGCTTTCTCCTCTAAACTAAAATCTGAAGTGTCTGCTGACTTTCCTTCAAGCTTTTTCAAGGTTACTGTTTACCGATCAATAAAAATAAGTAATCTTTGCCTCTTGGCCATCACGCGCTCTGAACTGGAAGCCGGTCACGCCGTCCGAGCGGCTCGATGTCACCTCGTCGCGCTTCTAAGGGTTCTGACGGCGCTCCGGGGGCTTCGGTACGCGGACCGCCCAGTCATCGGGGGTCAGGGGGCGTAGCGGGGGGAGGGGAGGGGGGTACGATGCTGGATTTAAAAATAGGACGAGGAGGGTGACTACTGCAGGACAGGGACACACAACACAGAGGAACATATGGTGCAGAGGGGAGACATCCACTGAGCATGTCGACCTGTGTGTGTGTGTGTGTGTGGTGGTGGTGGGGGTGGGGATGGAGCCGGTTAGGTGGAGTGAAGGAGTACAAAATAAAGTGTGAAGGAGAGGGTCTGAAAGGTCATGGAGCTGCATGAATTGTTGTGGCAACTTAAAATAAAAGATAATAAAAAAAGACCTTCCGTGTGCAGGTAAGGACTTTTTTTACTTCTTTTTTTATCTCTACATGATACATGTGGAATACATAAATACACACAAACACCGTATGACTTACCGTGTCTCATTTGTCTGTGGGCTAACCAATGAAAAGTGAGAAAAAAAGGATCAATCACAATCAATTCACCACAGCGTGTTTCAACCAAACCCCCCGTGTACCGGAGGTTCAGTGCTAACGCCACAAGAGCGTTAGCTAAAACCTGTGTTAACCACGAAAAAAAATAGTGTGGAATTATGCAGAGCGGCAACCGTCGCTCATCAGGAGCTAAATACACTTCAGGAGCGCCGTGTGAAGAGTTTGATTTAGAGCTGGAAGCACTTTCCAAACCCATTTCCTCTGAACAGGCCGCCGTAAGAGGCGGGATGTGGACCGCGGCGCTCCATTAGCGGCGGGAAAAGTTGCTCTAATGACTCAACGACACTGCGGCCTCTGCAGTTTTTAGAATATCAGATTTTTTTATATATGTGTATATATACTGAATATAACTTTTATCCCACAGTGTTCTTTTGGAGCGTTGGGTGACTGAAAGCTGAACTCCCTTCACACAAAATCGCATTTAGAGAAATAGACGGGACGCAATAACCCGTAATTGAGTTTTCAATAACTGCATCAAATCGCCCAAACGGTCCTTTGATTATCTCACACATTTAGCTTTTCATCCCCCCCAACTACGAGGAGTTTATGAGCTCTCTCAGATTTTAATTTCTCCGTGAAATATATTTGTTTTGTCCTTGAAATTGGGGGGAAGGAAAAGTCTATCCAAAGAAAAGTTTGGCTCACTTTCCTTTATTTGAGCCGGATGATAAGGCGGACCGTTTGGGGAAAGTCAAGTAGGGTTAATCACCGCCACTTAAGAGTAAGAGCAGCCTGGGATTATATTTCAGCTTTTAAAAGATAGAACTTTTCTGCATGCGTCTCAAACTTAGCGCTTTTTTGCGGCTTCACATGTAGACTACACAGCTACACATGTAAACTACACGGCTTCACATGTAAACTACACGGCTTCACATGTAAACTATACAGTTTCATTGTGGTTTCTTACCCAGTTTAGGTGTGAGCGTGGTCAGGTCCAGGTGGCTGTGCTGGTAGTCATGGTGATGGTTTCCTATTGTAAGAAGAAGAACAGAGTAAAGTTAACACTTCCCCTCAAGATGACGAGAAGAACGTTGTACGCGTCATCAGACTACAGTTGGTGGTAAAGGGTCCACTCAAGGACTTTTATTTCCCCCCTTTGACCTTTTCTTCTGTCTTTAAGATGTGCCTCCTCGTCTCCTTGTCTTCTCGCCTTCTCGCTCCTCCGACTTCCGACCTGGAAATCGAATTGAGCGATCGATCTTAAAGGATAACCGACGCCCTCTCAAAAAAATGCATCTCTAGAAGTCAGGAGCTAAAAGCGAGGAAACACTAGAGGAAGTCTTAATTGCCACCTGTGACGTAAAAGAGAGGCAGTTGCCTCGACTCCTCTTTCCTCGTGAGGAAAGGAAACAAGGATGCACAAAACAGCAAATGAGAAAGGCCTTTACAATCCGGGGGTGCTTTGCTTGTTCGAGTGAATGTCTGCAGTCTGGAGAAGATGATAAATCAAATCCATCGCAGACACAATCACATTCAGCAACTCTGAAGGTGTCGTGTGAAAAAAAAAAGTTTAATAACGCTCCTAGCCATTGTGGTTGTGTATTATAGTGAGTTTACATGATGGAGGGTCAAGACAAATACATAACTAGATGATATCAGATGAATGACACTGTATGTAATATGCAAATGTAGGAGTTCCACAAGGTGCTGTGCTCAGACCAATGTTATTTCCCTTATATATGCTTCCTTTGGGTAATATTATCAGAAAACACCATAAACCTTCATTGCTATGCCGACGATACTCAATTATATCTATCGATCAAACCAGAATACAGCATCAAAGATTCATGGTCACTGGGGAATACGTCGTGAAAGAAACTTCCATTCCACTGGGACTTGATCGCTCCCATTGGACTACTAAATTCTTTCAGTCTTAAAAATAGGAAATATGTTTGACGAATATAAACACTTCAACCTCCCCCAACTTGTTTTTTTCTCTCTCTCTCGGGGTCTTTAAGAAGGGAGGTCAGACCCCCTGATGATCTGGATTCAGTGGCACCACGGGCAAGAAAAACATGTTCTGGGATTTGATTAAGATCACCTTTTATAAAGAAAGTAGAAAGAAGAGCACAACCACTAGAGACTTGTATTTGTATCGCTTTTTTCTAGTTTTACGACCACATTACTCATCATTCAGGCATTCATAAACTGAATGACACAACCAACCGGACCATTTCGGGATAAGTGTCTCGCCCGAGGACACATCGACACACAGCCGATCCCGTGATTGATGGGCGGTTGCTTTGCGGTTGCATTAAGAACGTTATTTAACAGTTATTCCGTGATACAAACACCTTTTTCTGCGGCTGTGGGAAACCTCTCACCAACCAACAGCCTGCCGAACGCCACCCTCCTGGCCTGGTCCCTGTTTGCCAGATCCGAGAGCTTTAATTTGCAGAGTAAGCAGGAAAAATAAAAAATAAAACCCTGTCACGTCCCCGTTGAGGGACTGGCGAGCGTTTCTTCATTTGACAAAATCCACCGAGTGTCGCCGCCTCGCCCCAAAGTGATTGATCACAGCCTCTTTATCCGGTAACGCGGAGGCAGCCGGTCCTCGCGGTGATCCATCTTTCGTCTCTTAAGTGAGTCATTTGATGCCGCGCTGATATCATTACGTGTTCGCTTTGAGTGGTTAAAGAACAAGGCGACATCACGCAATTCTGGGAGTTTGAATAATTTCAGAGGGAAAATATTGCCTTTATTCATTTAAGCTTCGTGTTTCTGAACGGCGGAGCAAACCAAACATGGATGTGCCTTATTTGCATTTAAATGTGATCATTTATCATCCGATTAGGGAGCTAAAGATGATAAAAACACGTCTCTGGTAGCTAAAATCTACACATACAAGCTTTAGCTTTCAACTGAGTACAGGGGGATTGTCTTCTGTTTTTTTTAAAGATCAGCGCCTGTGTTTCAATGATACCACCCCCCCCCAACCCCCTGACAGCTGGATGTGACATTTCTGACAAATGTTATCAGATTTTTTGCCGAGATCCAAAAGCCAGTGTAAAGATAAATAAGTTTTAAAAACGTGGTGTAGGAATTGTCTGCCAATCTTGACTGAAAGCGATATTTGGTTCAGAAAAAAAGGGGGATTGTAAAGACTGGTTGAGTGGATTTAAGTAGCCGTGTACCGTAATTATAAAACACGGTTTTGGTCCGTTTTTTCCCTGCAGCTGTTGGTTCCAATCACTCAGGTTTAATCAAGGGACCAATTAAAAGCAGCTAACGAAAGCTCAGCTAAATTACTCTGCTATGAAATGAAAGCTTTTTTTGTGTGCACCAAATAAATAACAACCTTTTACTATCTGTGTAATTGCAGAAACTGTCTCATCTTTTTTTTTTTTTTTTTTTTTTACACAGCTGAGAAGCTGCCACGTATAAAATTCCACACATTAAAATGTACAGCGAGAGTTTAATAAGCAACGGTCAAAAGTGTATCACCCAATGTTTTATTTATTATTTCATTCCTTCTTTTCTTCATGATAATCTCCAGCTCCGCTTTACACGTGTGCGATCCAATAATCTCCTTTATGAGGAATAGAAATGGTGCTATTGAGCGATCAAACCTCCCGTGTACCGGAGGTTCAGAGCCAATGCCACAAGAACGTTAGCTAAAACACATGTAAAACATGAGTCCATAAAAAACCACGATAAGTGTATTATTTTGTTTGTGAGGATGGGTTGAACTTGTCTTTTATCATCCATCATCTGCTGGGACCAGTCTTAGTTATTTGCAAACTAAACGGCATTATCAGGATTATAACTACCGATAGATGGAAAAAAAGAAAAACACCAGAATCTGATCTGTTCAGAGACTCGGCTGGATAATGAAATTCAGTCCACCGCTTGTGCAATAAAGTGCAGGCTGTTGCAACAGCCTGGTTTCCCGTCGGTGTTTTGTCACTTTTTCTACAAACAAAGTGAGGTGTGCAGATACATGTGGACGCTGAAAGATTGCCGCCATTATTGAACATTGTGCCGTTCCAAAACCCAAAGGTGTTAATCTGCTGCTTTATTGCTTTCATCGTTTTCTCCCACCAGATGTTTGAACCCCGGCTGCAGGGATTTGCTTTTCCGTTCAGCCAAGAGAGAGAAACCAGCGGGGTCCGACGCCGACGCCGGGCGGCGGGTCTGGCTCTCCGCCGGCGATGCGGTTCATCCCAGAGGTGTTGGAATGGGTTGAGCCCAGGGCTCTGTGGAAGCCAGCCAATTTCAGGCTGGGAAAACGTGTATTTCTGTTTTCTGGGGGTGATGTTTTCCACCTCGGATGGTTGACGGTAGAGAGGCGCACGGGGCGGCGAGGCGAGGAAGGACGTGCAGCGACCAGGGAAACCTCTCTAGAAACCGGCTTTGAGCTCAGAAACTTTGTCAACTGTTTGAAGCCAACTGTGATTTAAAATAACAGTGGGTGTCTTTGAAATATTTAGTATAGCCCAAACATTAAAACAGAGCCACGTCCCTTGGGATCTTTGGAAACGTTGGACATATCTAGTTACATATCTAGTTACGCTTTGAAGCTTTGAGTTTGATTGCGTCTACAGGCTAGATCCAGATCTGGACTCAGGATTGACGTAGAGACGTCACATACGTCAATGGTAGCGACCTGTCAATCACCTGGTAGCCCCGCCCCTAAAGCCCCCCCTGCTTTATGGCCTGTTTGACTCTAAATGACCATAAAGTACTAAATTATGACATCATGCTGTATAGAAGAATACTTGAAACTAGAGACTGAGCCATGAACTCATGTTTACCATTTTTACTGAGGGAATACAACAAGAGAAGTAGAGTCATTATATAGACTTCTATACAACCACAGGAGTTGCCCCCTGGTGGTCAGGAGAGAGAATGTAGCTGTAACACACGAAGCAGAGACTTCTATACAACCGGAGGAGTCGCCCCCTGGTGGTCAGGAGAGAGAATGCAGCTGTAACACATGAAGCATATACTTGTATACAACCAGAGGAGTCGCCTCCTGGTTGTAAGTAAAGAGAATGTAGCTTTAACACATGAAGCATAGACTTCTATACAACCAGAGGAGTCACCCCCTGGTGTTCAGGAGAGATAATGCAGCTTTAACACATGAAGGAGAGACTTTTATACAACCAGAGCTTTAGTTAAAATGGACTACAGTGTGTTGATGGTGATGAAGCAACAGCACTGATCTGTTTTTAATTGTTCTGGGACAATGATGGTGTTTTGGTCTTCTCTATTTGATGACAGTAATAAATAATGTTTAAAATGATTAGAAATCGTTGCCAGCCATCTTTAAAAAAATAATAATAAAGAGCATCATCGCGCATCATGATATTTTTTCTTTCCAGCCATCTTCAAAAAAATAATAATGAAGAGCATCATCGCGCGTCATGACTTTATATATTTTTTTCTTTCCAGCGCCTGTAAATGAGTCCAAACTGTTGCTGGCTTGGTAAAAAACAAAACACAACTGTCCCCGAGAAAGTGGAGCAAATGACGTGGGGCATTTATTCCTCCGCCTCCTCTCGATATCAGCCTCATGTGTGAGAGGAGGAGGAGGAGGAGGAGGAGGAGGAGGAGGAGGAGGAGGAGGAGGAGGAGGAGGAGGAGGAGGTGAACGTCAACCCGCTCACAGTTGATGCATAATGCAGCGGCCCTCGCTGCCGGTGGAGTGTGTCACATGGATTGGCCGTAGTGCCGCCCGTCACAAATGGATCGAACGCTTCCCGGGTCCCAGCGGGCGGACCGCGGTCCCGCTGTGACCCAGATCCATTTTAAACGGCTCGCTCTGGGGGAAGCTGACGGACAGACGCCGGCTGTGTGGAGAGAGAGAGAGGGGGCGAGAGAGAGAGAGAGAGAGAGAGAGGGGGCGAGAGAGAGAGAGAGAGAGAGAGAGGGGGCGAGGGCGCCATGTGGACCCGGTGGGTCGCATCACCTCGCTTTGTCCTTGTGCTCATTATGTGACGGAGAGAGAGAGCGACAGAGAGAGATTTCACCTTCCAGCTACTCAGGCTTTTAACCTCTGACGGAGGAATCAGAATCTTTGACGGGCGAAAGATCGGAAGAAATGGTTTTGTTATCGGACAAAAACTAAAGTTTAATCAGTTCAGGCAACAACTTCCATGTTGTCATTACTCTTGGGTTTCTTACGTTCTTTTGTGCATCATTTGTCTTGTCAGCCTTGTTCCCTATCTTTCTCATTTTGTGCCTCCTTAAGTCCTTTCCTCGCCTCCTCGCATCTAAGTCTTCTCTTTGTTGATGTTATCTTCCTCAAAGGGGATAATGCCGGTGTTTCTTCAAGTCTTTCGAGCTTCAAGTCCTTGAAGCTTCAAGTCCTTTGAGCTTCAAGTCTTTCAAGTCTTTCGAGCTTCAAGTCCTTTGAGCTTCAAGCCCTTTAAGCTTCAAGTCCTTCAAGCTTTAAGTATTTCAAGTAGAGATGCACCGATCAGGTTTTTGGGGCCAATCACCGATCACTGAAATCAGTATCTGCCGATCCCATAATACCGATCACGGCGTCGATTGAAGCGTTCTATTTATTGTGTAGCATTATTGCCTCGGACTATGAGGAAATACACATCTAAAGCACCTCAAACATTAAAGAAATTACAGATTTCTTTAAACATTTAGGACTTTTACTTTGAAAACTGTCCTAATTGATTAAAATAGTTTGATTGCTATTGTAGGGGATTGATTTCAGATTTGTATGGAACACATCTGCGTTATTCATTTCCTGGAATTCTTGGGGAAATCTATATACAGGACTTTTTTTAACATACAAAAGTCTGACTTAATTTTATAAACTCTTCCTTGGTACAGTAACAATGTTTTAATGTTAGCATAATTTAGTTTCAGAAACGATCTATAAAGATACAAAATCAGTTCATTGTTTACTTGTATATGTTAGTGTATGATTTGTCGACATCTTATTTTGAAAAACGGATGTTGTTTTACGTGGCTCTTTCCGCTATCTTTGCAAAACCGGATGTTGTGTCACTTAAACCCTGTCGCTAACAGTTAGCATTCTATCGGGAGCGTGCAAGGCTTTTCATAAAGTTAGCGGCTAACTTTATGAAAAGCCTTGCGCGCTCCCGATGGAATGCGTGTGATGTGAGCATCAGTCTATAGGGTCAGACATGTGAGCATCAGTCTATAGGGTCAGAGATGTGAGCATCAGTCTATAGGGTCAGACATGTGAGCATCAGTCTATAGGGTCAGAGATGTGAGCATCAGTCTATAGGGTCAGACATGTGAGCATCAGTCTATAGGGTCAGACATGTGAGCATCAGTCTATAGGGTCAGAGATGTGAGCATCAGTCTATAGGGTCAGACATGTGAACATCAGTCTGTAGGGTCAGACATGTGAGCATCAGTCTATAGGGTCAGACATGTGAGCATCAGTCTATAGTCAGACATGTGAACATCAGTCTATAGGGTCAGACATGTGAACATCAGTCTGTAGGGTCAGACATGTGAACATCAGTCTATAGGGTCAGACATGTGAACATCAGTCTGTAGTCAGACATGTGAACATCAGTCTATAGGCTCAGACATGTGAACATCAGTCTATAGGGTCAGACATGTGAACATCAGTCTATAGTCAGACATGTGAACATCAGTCTATAGGGTCAGACATGTGAACATCAGTCTATAGGGTCAGACATGTGAACATCAGTCTATAGTCAGACATGTGAACATCAGTCTATAGGGTCAGACATGTGAACATCAGTCTATAGTCAGACATGTGAACATCAGTCTGTAGGGTCAGACATGTGAACATCAGTCTATAGTCAGACATGTGAACATCAGTCTGTAGGGTCAGACATGTGAACATCAGTCTGTAGGGTCAGACATGTGAACATCAGTCTATAGTCAGACATGTGAACATCAGTCTATAGTCAGACATGTGAACATCAGTCTATAGGGTCAGACATGTGAACATCAGTCTATAGGGTCAGACATGTGAACATCAGTCTGTAGGGTCAGACATGTGAACATCAGTCTATAGGGTCAGACATGTGAACATCAGTCTATAGGGTCAGACATGTGAACATCAGTCTATAGGGTCAGACATGTGAACATCAGTCTATAGTCAGACATGTGAACATCAGTCTATAGTCAGACATGTGAACATCAGTCTATAGGGTCAGACATGTGAACATCAGTCTATAGGGTCAGACATGTGAACATCAGTCTATAGGGTCAGACATGTGAACATCAGTCTATAGGCTCAGACATGTGAACATCAGTCTATAGGCTCAGACATGTGAACATCAGTCTATAGGGTCAGACATGTGAACATCAGTCTATAGGGTCAGACATGTGAACATCAGTCTATAGGCTCAGACATGTGAACATCAGTCTATAGTCAGACATGTGAACATCAGTCTATAGGGTCAGACGTGTGAGTGTTGGTGAGTTGACCCAGGGATTGAACTCGGGGGACGGGGTGCCGCTCGCTCGCCGCTCGCTCGCCCTTCTCACTCTGCGGCACTCGGCGGCGCATTTACTCCGTTGCGGCGCGCGGCGACTGAAACGTCTCTGATCGTATTTCTCGCAGATATGACGTCATCTGATCGATCGGTTTGATCGGCCGTTTTGAGAACGCCGATCAAAACCGATAATGGCAATATCGGCCGATATGGATCGGCGCCGATCAGATCGGTGCATCCTTAATTTCAAGTCCTTCGAGATTCAAGTCCTTCAAACTCGGAGACTGATGTCAAGGTCCCAGGTCAGAGGAGCAAGGAATCGAGGAGGCGCAAACAAGAAACAAGAAAGACCCCGTGTCGTTCCTTCCAGAGTCCGTCCACATGTGTCCTGTCCTCTGATTGGTCGCGTACTGTTTGTCTCATTTCAATGGATCTAAAACAACGAGGGACATCTTCACGATAAATAGTTTAGAAGAATGCCGCCTCCCAGCCGTGAGCTCCGTTACGTTCATCTCTAACCACATTAAAATGTGCCGACACTAATTAATATGGTAATTGGGACATTTTGGTCAAAGTGGACGATTGTGCCGAGTTAGAGGAGATTCCCCGAAGCCGACGATCACGATTACGATTACGATTCTGATCACGCCGACGGACGAACTGGAGAACGAAAGGCCTCCGGCTAACGGCGGTTAAAGTTTTATTGGCTTTTTAAAATCTTTTATTAACGTTGTATTTTTAGGTAGAATTGAGAGCAGGAAAGTCGTCTGTGTTAAAAATATATAATAAAGCATCGGTGAGGAATGGAGATGTCTGCAGATGGAACAGAAACAAGACGAGTCTTTAATGAATGGAACAACATGTGATTATACACAACATTACAGAGGTTCCTGTTCTATTTCCTCTCGTGTTTAATGCAGATATTTTTCTTCCTAGCATAAGAGGCGTGAGCGTCTGTCACTCATGCAGCTCACGCGTTAATCTGCTCATCTTTAACTCGTCTTCTTCATCAACTAAACATTTCCCACTTATTATTATGAACAATTACGGTGTTTCCTATCTGCTTTTAATTCCGTCTCCAGGGAAACTCGCTGAATCCGTTTCCTTCGGCGACGACTAACCGTTTTATTTTTCCGTCTCACACTCGCGGCGTCCCAGGGGGGAGGAGGGGGCGGAGCCTGTGAATTACCGACGAGGATAAGCACAGATTTATCTGATGTCTTCTCCGATATGTCAGAAGTAACATCATACAAAGCTGCCGTTATCCCCGCCGAGGAACGTGGGGCCGGAGGCTCCACCGGGACCGCCGAGGCCGGGCGGTTCTTCGGGTCCGGAGGGGGGAACCTGCACATCGTTACACATAAAACATCTGCACAGCAATATGGAGGAGCGTGATGATGCAACATGAAGCGGTGGATTGTTTTCATCAACACGGTTTGGGATGAACTGGGACTGAAGCTGCAGACTGGCGACAACATTGATGATGAAAATGTATTGAAATATTAAAGGAGGTCCATTTTCTGTCCTCTCACAGTGGAACTTATTCTCATGCAATGGTTTCTATGATTTATGTATTTTACATTCACGGTATTATAGTGACTTTATTCTCATTAAATCTGTTTATATATTTTTATATCATATCTTTATTCCCTTAGGATATTATGACTTTCATATAGAACGACAGGAGACCTTTGGTAAGTGTGACATGTTTCAAACGTGTGCAAAGATCTGATTACACACATTGTTATTGCTGAAACGTGCCTCTCAAAGTCCAGCGGGTTTATAAATTAATTGAAAAATAGATCAATGTATG
The DNA here is from genome assembly GCA_036178185.1 of Liparis tanakae. Lineage (NCBI taxonomy): Eukaryota > Metazoa > Chordata > Actinopteri > Perciformes > Liparidae > Liparis > Liparis tanakae. Next base: position 18,444,962 of record CM070091.1, on the reverse strand, counting down.
GACGTGAATAATTGCCATGTGCACATTTAATCAAAACAAAGAGGAATTAAAAGTGTGTGTGTGTGTGGCCTCAGCAGCAATAACATAATAGAATGAGGATAATATTCTGTAATAATATTTTTCATGAATTGGTGCATCGAATTCTTCCCTGTGTAGATTTATTCCCGTCTTAATAAAACAAACTAGACAACCAGCGCGTCCCGCTTCAATGAAACCACGTGGTCTCAGTTTCAGAAGGTCTCAGTTTCAGAAGGTCTCAGTTTCAGAAGGTCTCAGTTTCACGTGGTCTAAGTTTCACGTGGTCTCAGTTTCACGTGGTCTCAGTTTCACGTGGTCTCAGTTTCACGTGGTCTCAGTTTCACGTGGTCTCAGTTTCACGTGGTCTCAGTTTCACGTGGTCTCAGTTTCACGTGGTCTCAGTTTGCGGTCTAAGTGGAATGGATGGTCCGATCCTCTGTCCGGCTGCTTCCGGTCCCGTCTAGAGTTCTGGCGTAGCAGTGTGTGTCTGTGCGGTCCAGACAGTCGGCATAACGACGTCCCACTCGAGGGGGGAGGGGGGGAGGGTGGAGGTTCTTGGTTCCTCCTCCATCGATCGGGGATCGTGTGTCGCAGCTCCTGAGTGTAGCGTGACATGTTTGTTTCTTTTTTTCCCGCCTGTCGTCATCCCCCTCCCCCCACACACACACACACTCACACACACCCGACCCCACGTTGACCTTGTGACTTCAGATTCCTGCAGACAGACTCTCGAACTTCGGGACACAAGAAGCGAAGCGCTGATAAATGAGCGACCAGGGCGACACACGGACCAGGGCGGGGATTGAACCAGCAACCCTCTGTCTGAAGGACGTACCCGCTGACCTCTGACCCTCAGTCCCCTTTTGTGTTCTGGGGGGTTCTGGAGACCTCGGAGGAAGTTCAGACCCTCCAGTTAAACCTCCAGGGTCATTCCAAGAATGCATTGCACTAATGATGCGGTCATCGGGTTTTTGCAGCCGAGAGCAATTTGCCCTTTTTTTTTAAACCGCAGGGAGAGGAAAATTAATTAGTTTATTTGTTTGCATGATAAGCTCATTTTCCGTTAATTGGCGGCGTAGCGGAGCTTTACGGGTTCATGGGAGTCGTCACGTCTCCTCCAGAACCGAAGGCGTCCGAAGAGCTTCAGCTGGACTCCCCGGAGACGCCGGTGACCTCGACTGTGACCCACAACGAGGCTCGTGAGCAGAGGAGGGCCAGGAGTTCAGAGCCGGCAGTCCGTTGCCACGTCGACGGTTAACGGTTCATTTCCCTCTCAGCCGCAGAACGAAGAACAATCCCTTCACTGTGAATTCAAATTTGACTTGAAATTGTAACTCGTTTCCATTTCCATCTCCCAGCATCTCCCATCTGTCGGTTGTTTTCTGCGAGGTTTGAGTCCCATTACTTACAAGTGCTTATGCACAAAGAATATTTAGAACCGTTTCCAACAGAAATACAACAAAATAAAAAAAAGTTTTTGTTGCTATGAGAATTTCTGAAAAGTTTCACGTGTAAAAACGTTCAAGACAAAGTCGAAATAAAGGCTGTAAACAGAGCAGAGGTCTAACGTGATAGTTTTCTCTGTATATTTATTTAAGTTTGTTTTAGACTCATGCAGAATATCACAAAACCACAACATGTTGGAGATGTAGTGACACCAAAAAAGAAATCAATTTGTTAATATATTGCTAATATGTAATATATAAAGTGTATAAATCACCTGATCCGAAAAATCATTGATGTAGATCAGGGGCGTCCAACTCATTTCCACCGTGGGCCACATCACCTGCCTCTTAAAGGGCCGGTGTAACTTTATAAACTACTCAAACTTATTGTCAAATAACTCTCTTTGCATCTCTTTGCATTCATTATTGTTTATTTGAGTGTAGAAATATTGTACATGAGAAAATGTCTTTAATATTATAACCATTTAATTTGAAACCTTCAAAATAAAAGCAGAGGATATTCTTCAATTCCTTTAAGAAAAGGTGATCATGTGCCTTTCGAGCCGTCAGGGGCCAAATGAAATGATGTCGCGGGCCGGATTCGGCCCACGGGCCTCGAGTTTGACGCCTGCGATGTAGATCGAGCCGCGTTTCGTGGCCCGGAGGTGACAAACCAAAAAACACGCTGGCTACAGATACACGTTGCCGTTCTCTTTTCAGTTGGTTGCGATCTACAACCTTACCACTAGATGGCGCCAAAAAAAGAATCACTGCACCTTTAAAAAAAGAAAAGAACACACAAAAATCTCCTCCCATTACAACCAGAAAGCCGTTGAGATGACGCATTTGCGGCGCGCGGGGATCGGTTACACGTGCGGCCGATAAATATACTGGAAACACGATATCGGGAGCTGCTAGCTGAGCCGGCGACTCGTGAGATCCGAGCCGGAGACTTTCTCTGCCGATTGGATAGCTTTTGCTTTAAGAGAAGCCACAACAACAGCCTAACCTTGGTGTCTGGTGTCTCGCCCGCTCGCCGACTCTCCCCCCAGGAGGGCTTCTAACCGCCGAGTGTTAGTTTACAGCCTTTCTGGAGTGCTTCCCGTCTGCGAGTGTCTTCGCCTCCTTCGCACTGTCACAGAGTCGGAGCAGCGATCCTCTCCCTTCTGCCCTCCTGAGTAATGCGTGATGATTAGAAGAGATAATTACATCTATTTACATATAAATGTGATTGATACTCGTCCCCACGGCGTTAAGCTTCTTTAAGCCGCCGCGAGATTCGCCCGCTGCCGATCTCGCTACCGATCCATCCATAATATTTTGAATCTTCCGTCTGAAGTCGCCTTATTAAGTGATCATTCGGCACGAGTAAACAATCGGGGGAGGGGTGGGGGGACGATGGCGCTAATTAACGGTGGCTGGAACACCGAGAGGCGAGATGTATTAACGGCGTTGGTTTTGAGACGTTAAGGCGAACGCGGAGTAGAAGGAGCTCGTGGACGAGGTGGAGCCGCCACCAGAAGACTCTCAGATGACCTCATTAAAATCCGAGCGCAGTGGGACGTCTACAAAATGTCAGCGGAAAAAACAACAAATGTCTTCATTGTGTATTCAGACATTCTGGATACAATCAAGTGTTTGTCCCCCCCGCTGTGCTTTTAAAACGTCTAATCGTCCGTGCCTGAAGGCCCCCTGAAGTCACAACGCGCCCCCCAGTCGGGTCGCGGCTCCACAGTCGGCTTATTAACAAAGGGCGGCGGCGTCGAGCCCAAACAAACCTTTGGGGTTCTTTGTGTGAGCGGTGAGAGGCTCTCTGGCCGTCTCCCGGGACTCTGACACACTTTCACGAGGACCCGAGACCCCCGAGAGGCCCACGTGTCACGGTGCCGCTTAGAAGTGACGATACCAAAACACCAAAACCCGGCGTGATAATAAATGTCCTGGCTTGACCCAAAGAAATCAAGGGTTTGAGGTTTTACGGTATTAATTAGGACAAAACCTCGAAAAACCACAACAAACTGTTTTTAATATGTGGACTCTTCAGAGACACGTTAGCTAACGGCGATCACCGCCGACCAAGAAAGACGGCGTAGAACTTTCCGGTGACGGCGACGCGGTCGGATAAAAGAACAAAAGAACCGCTTCTGGTTCGGCGGCGGCGGTTGCATCGCTCACACGAGAGAAGAGAAGAAGAAGAACTCTCACTACGAGGTTCACCGGGCCTTCCTGCCTGGTTCCAACCAGTAATTGTCCTCTTCTACTAAAAGGTACCTACCTTCGATGTGACAGGAGGCGACTCGGCGTTCCGGGTCTCGGAGGTCTTTATGGCCCATCGTGGTCGCGGCTGCAGCACTGACCACTAATTAGGCCGAGAACTTCTTCGTGAAGCACTCCCCTTCCAATTAATTTCTTCTCAAGCACGAGTCTCTGCATGAAATACCATATTGACTCCCGGGTGTGCGTTGCAGAGATGAAGGTAATGATCTGATGCCGCCGCCCCCGTCCCCTCCCCCGCCGCCGCCCATCGGCAAAGAGGCGATGACGCAAGATCAGATTACCACGATCGCGATCGAGTGACAAAATGTTTCGCGGACTTTCCTGAATAGAAAATAATAAAAAACAACCTGATTGTTGTCAGATCCGATTTCTAAAGCGTTCTGATTCAAAGGAAAGGAGCCGATAAGGAGCAGGGGATGAAAGAGGAGGAGGAGGGTGGAACAGTCAGTTTTGAAGAGCGTCTGGGTGGAACAAAAGAACGTCGGCCAAGAGATAAGGAGGGAAAGGTGGTCCGACGCTCGGAGGACAAACAAAGAGAGAGAGGAACGGAGGTGAAGAGACATCCGATGGGACGATGATGAGCAGATTCCTCAAACCTCTTCTAGAAGGTGTAGTCTGAAACAGACTTCACACTTAGTTTGTTAACTGCTGTGAATTGTTTTACCCCTTTTTTATTTTAAATATAAAACCTTCGTGATCGATCCCCTGGTGGCCCGCGGTGGAACTGCAGCTGCACTCCCTCGCCCCCCTGAAATATGTAATTATGTAACAATTGTTACTCAATATTTTTTTTTAAATCTGTTGATTTTCCAAACTCAAAGATATGCAATTACAAGATATAGATATAAAAAAAGAAGAAAACTACTAAAAGTTCTGAGGCCCGATAAAGATTTTCAAAGAATACAAAATCCAAAGAACTTCTTCCTTAAAACTTGTTTGTTTGTGTTCCTTCCAAACAAATTAAACTGTTTTCTCCCTCAATACCTTTACCCACTGTTAGCCCAATCGACCCCCCCCCCCCCCCCGGCGGGCGTTCCCCCCGGGCAACATGGCCGCCTCCTACTGCGATGACATTTGTAGCTCCATTAACTGCCTCCCGCCACCTCCGCCTCCCGAAGCCGCTTCCTTTCTCCCATTCAGCGCCCGATGCGTCGCTTCAAAGGCAAAAATCTTCAGTCTTTAAAAAAAAAGCCCAAACAACCCCCCCACACACACACACACACAACAGCCTCACATTTTTTATAAAAAGCTGCTGCACCGGAAAGAAGAAGAAGAAGAAGAAGAAGAAGAAGAAGAAGAAGAAGAAGAAGAAGAAGAAGAAGAAGAAGAAGAAGAAGAAGAAGAATAAAGCTCTGTGATGAACGCCGGAGACCTCTGGCCGTTTCATTTACAGTCGGGGAAGAAACGCAGACGTTTGATTGGCTGAGAGAAGTTCCCCGCCACCTCCTGCAGACTCCTGCTGACAGCCGCCATCTTGATCTTGGCTTTGATGTCTGTCGCTCTCTTGTCGTCGCTCCGGCCTCCGACCGAACCGCTCGCTTCTTTTAATTAGAGCCGAGAAGAGAACGCGCCACTTTTTACTTCGACCTGAAATACATTATTCAACACGACGGATAATAAGACCTCCGTGAACCGGCTGCACATACGAGCCGCCGGGTTCAGGCCACAGAACTACAGATATATATTTCTTCATATATATATATTACATATATATGTGAAGAAAAAAACAGGAAATTGCGCTTCTTGGATCTGATAGATGAAAAGTCAATAAAAACTGAGCCCCCAAAAAGAAGTGAGAGATGAGAATGCCGGAGGAATCGGTGTGCAAGGGAGTTTAAAAACAACACACACACACACACACCACTCACACACACACACACACACCTCTGAGATGTGCCGGAGCAAACAACACCCACGAGACGGAGCGATGCACTAACAAGCCCTCCTCCCTCCTCCCTCCTCCCTCCATCCTCGCCTCCGGGCGCCAGACGCATCTGTCCGCGGGGGTCGAGCGGGCGACGACCGCTCGGAGACGACATCCCGGCCGTGTGATTGGGCCCCGTGGAGCGATGCGAGCCGCCGTCTGCCGTGCAAACGGGAGCTTTTCTCCAGGATTGAGAATTGCGAAGATGAGCTCGCTGTTTATTTTTTTCAAATTGGACAGGAGGCACCAATGAGCTGCTCCACGGAGCAGAATATATATTTATATATATATAGAGAGAGAAATAAAATGAATCCCCGCCGACGGCCGGCCGTTTCAGACACGGTGCTTTACTCCAGCCGTAAAGATGAACTATCACTAAAGTTCAGATGAGCCAACAGACGCTCTGGAAGCCGCAGACGACTGGCGAGTTGCAGATAAACGAGCAAAGAGGGAACAGTCAATAAATGTTAAATAAAATCTATATCTTTGCTTCAATATTTGTGGGTACAACCGTTAATTAACACTTCTACGCTGGTAAGATATCAGTATCCTAGAGGTCAACAGAGGTCATAGAGGAACTTTTAAAAATAATTATCTGGTTGACAAATCACGGAGATCAAAGCTCTTCAAATAATTGAAAGGAGGAGATTTAAAGTTCAATTTACAACATAAAAATCTGATCTGGAGTCTGTGGTGATGAGCCGGCCGGCTCCTCCTCCACTGATGACATCACAGCGGCAGACGAGAACAACACATATTATCTCCAGCGCGGAGAACGAAACCACACACAGAAAGAGAGAGAGGAGCAGAAAGAACGCGATGCAGCGGGAAAAGAAAGAAATAATGTTGTCCTAATGAAAAGTCTTATTTAATTATTATTGAAACTGCGTTCGTCTGGAGTCACATCGGGAGATGGCAAGTACTAAGTCTGAACTGTGAGCCGCCGCTGGGTCGGAGAATATTACACAGAACAGTCTCACGGAGAACGTTGGAGAACCAGAACGTACTGCTGGACCCTCTGAAGGGAGGGGGGAGGGCACAGGGAACCAGAACCAGGACTGGGAGGGGCAGACCCTCGTGCTCAGAGACACTACCACTTTAGACCACAGGGGGCAGCAGAACCAACACGACCACCTTAGTCCACAGGGGGCGCCAGAACCAACACTACCACTTTAGTCCACAGGGGGCGCCAGAACCAACACTACCACTTTAGTCCACAGGGGGCGCCAGAATCAACACTACCACTTTAGTCCACAGGGGGCGCCATAACCAACACTACCACTTTAGTCCACAGGGGGCGCCAGAACCAACACTACCACTTTAGACCACAGGGGGCAGCAGAACCAACACTACCACTTTAGTCCACAGGGGGCAGCAGAACCAACACTACCACTTTAGACCACAGGGGGCAGCAGAACCAACACTACCACTTTAGTCCACAGGGGGCAGCAGAACCAACACTACCACTTTAGTCCACAGGGGGCGCCAGAACCAATACTACCACTTTAGTCCACAGGCAGCAGCAGAACCAACACTACCACTTTAGTCCACAGGGGGCAGCAGAACCAACACTACCACTTTAGTCCACAGGCGGCAGCAGAACCAACACACAATGAAAGTTACCTCACAAAAGAAGGATGAAATGACTCGACCAGCGGCCTCCTGGGTGAAAGTCCTGTGTTTGTTTGACCCGTCCATTAACCCCCACCTCCTCACACCTCCTCACCCCTCCTCACCCCTCCTCCCTCTGACTCACTGTAACTCACCCTGACTCTTTATTCCAGGTCCGTTGCTCTGCTCGTCTCCTGAAGACGTGGACGGCGTCTCATGCAGACAGTAAAAGGTTCCAGACGCGACGTCACCGAGGTGTTCACCTCTCCATCTCCAATGTCCCCGAGAAACAATTAAAAAGGAAAGTGCTGTGCAGCCAGCCGGCGGTCCCGTGACCTCGGCCGTGCGGCGCCGCCGGTCCGAACGGTCAGAGACCAGATGCGCTCCTCGCCGCTTAACGAGGGGAAGCGCTCGCCTTATTGGAGACTGAGTTGTTCCTTTAATATGTTGTGATGCACTGAGTGAGAATCCAGGATGCAGAAGGACGTGCATCCGCCGGGCGACCTCGGCTGGGCGAGGTCGCCCGGCGCCGTGTTGGTACACATGTGTGTTCATCCACACGCAACAGGGAGAAGGCGTGACAAAGGTCCTGAGCTGCTCCTCTTCTCTTCTCCTCCTCCAAACTAAAAAGGCTGAACTGGAGGAGACGAGGGCAAAGGAACCCGTGTGGGAACTCTTAAAATATCCTTAAACTAGGGCAGCGCTCGGCTCGGGGTGGAACACGGAGAAACCCGAGTTACATAAACCGACATGTGATGAAGAAGAAGAGGAAGGAGAAGAAGGAGAAGAAGAAGAAAAGAAGAGGAAGAAGAAGAAGGAGAAGAAGAACAACAACAACAACGGAAAAATAAGAAGGATGAAAGAAATAAGGAAAAATAAGTAGGAAGGAATGAAGAAGAAAGAGGAAAAAATAAGTAAAGAAGGAGAAGAACAAGAAGAAGAACAAGGAAGAGGAAAACATAAGAGAATAAGGAGAAGAAGAGGAAGAAGAACAAAAGGGAGAAGAAGGGAGGAAGAAGAAGTTCAGGACCCAGCCCGGCAGCACTGAGACCAGATCTGGACCATATCTGGACCATATCTGGACCAGGTCTGGACCAGGTCTGGACCAGATATGGTCCAGACCTGGTCTCAGATCCATCATCCAGATCCGGATCAGCTCAGATCTTTGGTCGTCACCGGTCTGGCAATCGAACGCCAGATTTCTGAGCGGTGCTGAATCAAATGCACCTGGGTCCAGAGCCCCGGTCCCTGAACGCCCCGGTCCCTGAACGCCCCGGTCCCTGAACGCCCCTTCACCCGACGCAATGAGAACACTTACAACTCAGGAGGACCGCTGGCTCAGCGCCGCTCACTCTGAGCGTGTTGCTGTTGTTTCTCCGCCTCCTGCTCAGGTAAACCCACAAACCGCCTCAAGCCATCTGACCGTGAAGGATTTAGTTTCTCCGACGGTGTTGAGGTAGCGGTCCTACCCCCCCCCCCCCCCGACCCCCCCGCCATGTTTTTGTTTATTCTGACAGCCCCTCCTGACAGGAAGCTTGTCGACGGGCTGACGTGGGAACGCCGAGGGCCGCTCGCCGTCTCCGGCGCATTAACATGCACGAGGCTGGCGGCGTCCACATGTGTGCACATCATATCTAACCTCCCCCAGCCCCGTACACTGCAGGTGTTGCCATGGTTACCGCATACAGACCAATACAGCCAACCTCTTTCATTAACGCTGGCTTGTGTTATTCAGCCCCCCCCCCCCCTTCCCCCATATTGACTGTATTGGTTCTTCCTCAGCGCCCTCATGTAGTGGAGCTGGACAAAATGAGGATTAATGTTGTTGGGATTGTGCGACAAATGTTTGTTCTCAGCACATTTAGAATAGAAATTTAGTTCAGGAGGACTCCTCTGGTTGTATAGAAGTCTATACTTCCTGTATTAAAGCTGCATTCTCTCTCCTGACCACCCGGGGGCGACGCCTCTGGTTGTATAGAAGTCTATGCGTAATGTGTTAAAGCTGCATTCTCTCTCCTGACCACCAGGGGGCGACTCCTCTGGTTGTATAGAAGTCTATGCGTAATGTGTTAAAGCTGCATTCTCTCTCCTGACCACCAGGGGGCGACTCCTCTGGTTGTATAGAAGTCTATGCTTCATGTGTTAAAGCTGCATTCTCCCTCCTGACCACCAGGGGGCGACTCCTCGATCTTATATAATGACGCTAGAAAAGAACACGTCTAATATGGGAGGAAGCGGAGAAAAACGATGAGTATTTGAGTTATTAATTCTGTGGATATCAGAGCAGAAAGTCGGCCACCAATCCCGACAGAGCGACACAGCATTTTGTAAACTGGCGAAACGGAGACGCTCCTCTCTGCCGTCTCCGACGAGTCAAGGAGGTCAAGTGTTAAACATGTCTCCTCTCCTAGTGAATCTCACTTCCTTCCCCTCAGATCTGATCTACCTCCTGGAGAAGCCGTTTTATTCTCCTCTGTGACACTTTAACGGCTGAAATATAAACCGCAGGTGCGACATCGCAACTAATTTCAAACCTCTGGGCGACGGCATCGGAGTGATCTGCAGACTAAACGTGAATGAACGGGGACGTTACGGCAGCGGTCGGTTTTATCCTCGGAACGGTAACAGCCAATTAAAAAGTCTCACAAGCGTTCACACGAGCGTTCACACGAGTGTTCGGCGGATCTGGTGGAGCCGGCGGAGCGTCTGCTCACCTCCTCTAATCCCTCCCACAACATACTTTAATCACCCAGGAGACGGTTTCCCCTGTTAAGCTGCATGTGTTGTTTGTCGGAAGGGTTCCTCTCGTCGCCGCGGCGCCTTCCCCGCAAAACTAATGAACTCATCAAAAAATTTGACTTTTCATTCGAGATCCCCGCTGACTGCTCGACTAATTGCATTTCCCGCCAAGAAAACACGTCTCCTGCAAAAAAAACACTAAATCTCTAGGAGTTATATCATATATGGGACAAATAATAACAACTAATAGGACATTAGACAAACTAGATTGGTTGTATAGAAGTCTATTCTTTGTGTGTTAAATCTGCATTCTCTCTCCTGACCACCAGGGGGCGACTCCTCTGGTTGTATAGAAGTCAACGCTTCATGTGTTAAAACTGCATTCTCTCTCCTGACCACCAGGGGGCGACTCCTCTGGTTGTATAGAAGGCAACGCTTCATGTGTTAAAGCTGCATTCTCTCTCCTGACCACCAGGCAATGACTCCTCAGGTTGTATAGAAGTTTATGCTTCATGTGTTTAAGCTGTATTATCTCTCCTGACCACCAGGGGGCGACTCCTCTGGTTGTATAGAAGTCTATGTTTTATGTTTTGTAGCTGCATTCTCTCTCCTGACCACCAGGGGGCTCCTCTGGTTGTATACAAGTCTATATAGTCAAGATAACGAGTGAGCTCAAGGCTTCACAGCGTCAGTCCACCAACCAATGGGTGACGTCTCGATGGCTACGTCTCGATGGCCACGCCTTCATGGCCACACCTCCATGACTAAGTCCACGTTTTATATTAAGTACAACGGGGAAAGTAGCCTTTAAAAGGCCAAACAAAAGAAAATCATCTCTTACTTTTGATGAATACCTGAAGGAAATTTAATTTCTGAAAGACAATCTCGCCCTATTTAAGTAATTGGAGAAATGTGGCGTGCGAACAACGGGACACGGAAGTCTCAAACGCTGTGAGAACGGAGAGGATCCATCCATCCATGATTGATTATTGTTTTCTCACCGTTTTAAACTTTAAAGTTCCCACTGGCCACCGGCAGAGCGTTGGCGATGCTCCGCCTCATTAGCCGCGCGCTGCCCCTCATCAGGCCTCTATTCTCCAGCCGTCCGGCTGCAGCAGAGGAACCAGGTGGGACTCATAATCTTTCACTTGTCTTAAGCGAACAAAAGAAACCTGATGAGCGAACGAGAGGAAACGACATCTGTGCACAGCGGTGGCGCTCGTCGGGTGGTGGAAGGCGAGGATGTACGGCGGTTAAGTATGAATCACTTTCTCATAGATAGGAGATGCACAACAACAAAAAAGGTATTTTTCAAAAGCACAAATCAGATTTTTAACTTCACAGCTGAGATATCGAAAGGTGTAATTGATGCTGTTGGGAAGAAGAAATACGATTTAATGTGCTGCCGGGACAGTTTTCTAGATGAATTACAAAGTTTTATGAGCCACAATAATCAGAAACCTGTCAGAAAAGGGGTTTAAGGATTGATCGTGTTGTCTCGCACCAATAATGTGGTTTCTTTCTCAAAACGTGCAGAAAATGAAAAGGAGGGATGACAAATTAAGTTTCATAAAATATGTGAGAAGCTGGCTTTAAGCCTCGAATTATGAAGAGAAAAGGTGACGGCTTTTATTATGTACTGTGATATCATCAGTAAAAAATGCCTCTTCTCTCAATATAAAGTACCATTTTAAGAGATTGGAGACACGTAGCGAGCGAACAACGGGACACGGAAGTTTCAAACGCAGTTAGAATGGAGAGGATCCATCCATTCAGCCTTGGTGGACATATTAATGTGTACGCCTAGAATAACGGTCTCTGGCAGCAATTTTTAGGGTATATAACTTCAGAAAGGCTGGAAGCTGGAGGGGATTTCCACATATTGACCCTGGGAAAACATTACAAACAACATGGAGTCCTTCGAGAGGTCTTTTAAATGTGCCAATAGGAGGATGTTTAGCTGGGGAACTTCTGCAGTTCTTCTTTGTTGCAGATAATGCAAGAAATATAAAATAAATGCCCCATTTTAACATAAGTTTTATGGACTGAAATAATCAGAAACCTGTCAGAAAAGGGGTTTAAGGATTAATCGTGTTGTCTCGCACCAATAATGTGGTTTCTTCCTCAAAGCGTGCAGAAAATGAAAAGGAGGGATGTCAAATTAAGTTTCATAAAAAATGTGAGCAGCTGGTTTTATGCCTCGAGTTATGGAGATAAAAGGTGACGCCTTTTGTTATATACTGTGGTATCATCAGTATAAAGTACCATTGTAGGAGTTTGGAGACACGTAGCGAGCGAACAACGGGACACGGAATTCTCAAACGCAGTTAGAATGGAGAGGATCCATCCATTCAGCCTTTATGGACATATTAATGTGTACACCAAGAATAAACGTCTCTGGCAGCAATATTGAGGGTGTATAACTTCAGAAAGGCTGGAAGCTGGAGGGGATTTCCACATATTGACCTTGGGAAAACATTACAAACAACATGGAATCCTTCGAGAGGTCTTTTTAATGTGCCAATAGGAGGATGTTTAGCTGGGGAACATCTGCAGTTCTTCTTTGTTGCAGATAATGCAAGAGAAATAAATGAAATGTCGCATTTTAACCACTTGTTTGAAATAAATATTTTATTTGGTAAAAGATATGCATGTTCATCAATACTCTATTTTTGCATAGTTGTTTTTATTTGTAGGTTATGCATATAGAAGGCACATGTACGTTAATTTATGTTTACTTTTTGTCTGTTTCATTCCTTTCTCATAGAAAATTAAAACCAACATCTCACTCCGGAACTTCGCCGTGTTTCCACCAAGTTAATCAGGGTGGCTTCAGTTAACGCAAGAAGATTATAAAGAATAATTTATACCCTGCGGATATGTGTTTCCGCTTGCAGATATGTAAGTATATATAAGTATGAACATTTTCTCTCATCCATGAGGCCATTTTCGCAAGAATATTTAGCTAATTATGCCACGAAATGTTATTTGTTGAGAAAAACAACAGCGAACCATCATCGTAATGTTAAATTAAAGTGTCTAAATAATCCATATTTCCAAGCTGACACACAGCATTAGTCTGAATGTAACTCAAATGCATTCACAACATTTCCATGTCTGTGAAAATGAGTTTTTAAAGGGCAGCCGAGGCCTGAAGTTAACGTCTCTCCGTGATAACTGGAGAGCGAATAAAGAGCTCAGTTATTTTCCCTCTGCGTCGCCACTCTGTTCGCGGTGCTTTTCACACCCCTGTTTGACATTCAGACGGTCTGTTGGCATGAGAAAAAAAATAAGAAAAACAACAAAAATCATGAATTATTTAACTGCAAAAAGCCTCCGAATGCCTCCGTAGATTTAGAAAAGTAATTATTTCATGACGCGGCGGAGAAGAGCTCATATGTAATGAAGCTATTCGAGCTGAAATCTGGATGCATTTCTTAAAAAAGAAAAGGCCGGCACTTTGTTCAAGGCTCAGGACAGAACGCCTTTCAATCATCCAATCCAAACGGGAATGTTATCCTTTAACCGATAAACCTGAAACAAGGTCTCTCTCTCTCTCTCTCTCTCTCGCTCTCGCTCTTTTCGGTGTCTTTACGAGATGAAAGGGAACACGACCAAGGCCCCGACCTCTATTGAACAAAGGTCATCCTTTCTTTTCTTTTCCCCTCTGGCAGCTGGCTTTGACAGCGACATGTTTTTTACGATAGAAAAGTGACTTCTCGACCACCTCGCGGTCGGCCGGGCCACCGTTACACGGCACAGATGCCACATGCGGGGGGGGGTTGGGGGTGGGGGGGTGGTGCGGGGGGTTCAGGGTGGTGGGGGGGTTTCACATTTCACACCGTGTCCCGTTGTTTCTCCCGGTCAGCTCTCGCCATTTTTTTTTTTTTTTGTTCACCACCTCAGCTGTAGGGTGGATTACAAATGATTAAAAAAATTACAAAAAAACACACTGCGCTTGCATCCAATCTCCCCAGCACAATGCGCCTCCAGTAATGAGGTCATTATTATGCATATCACAGATATCAAGAGGAATGAGCTTAAAAGCTTACGCGTCTAATTGATTCAGGCGAGCAGGCAGCCATTAGGCTCTGCAACAAAGGGAGGCTGTTGGTGTGACACCCCAACGACAAAGACTTCTAATTAAATATCCAAATACTGAGACTCTCTAAATAAATGAACGTCACGCCGAGATTCAGCCGGGAAAGAAGAAACAATTAAAAGTGAAAGTTTCTCCACAAGCTTTTGAAACATGGTCGAGATGCTTTTGGACCTTTGGGGATTTGTGAGCCGCAGAGACGACGACCGGAGACTCGAAGTCCAGTCGGACTGGAGTCAACGCGGAGGGCTTCAGGGACTCGCAGGTTTAGACTTGAGACTTCACTGGACTTGTCTGCAGGGACTTGATTTTGACTTTGATGGACTTCAGACTTTGGACCTGACCTTGGACCTGGTTGGAAATGACTTGTGACCTAATGAACAGGACTTGTTCCAAGAACTTGAGACTTGACTGTGAATGACTTGTTTAAAAAATATGGGACTTGATTTTGACTTTTTTCAAAGGACTTGAAACTTGACTTGAAATTACTTTTTCTCAAGGACTTCAAACTTGATTCGGATAGTGTTGAACATGATTTGCATCCGTGGCAGCTGTGGAGGTGTGTGAGTGTGTCTGATTGGCCTCAGCTGCTGGCTGATTGGCGATTGTTAATCAGCCAGCAGCTGACGCCAATCGGTGTGTAAATACTTGTCCCTATAAAGGATCAGTAGGGACCAGGGAGAGGAGTTGAGTGTAAGCAGAGTCGATGCTGCGACATAACCCTTGTGTGGCAAATCTTTGGTGCTTTGTGGGACAAAGCCTCGGGTGACGGCATCAAACCCCTTAAAGCATCTTTCTTCAATGACTTGAAACTTGAAATTACTTTGTTTAAAAGGACATCTGACTTTTGGACATGATTTGCGTCTTTCTTCAGGGACTTGAGACTTCACTTTGGGACCCGGTCGCTCATGATGCTGATTCTGGACCTTTTTAAAAGCGTCACCGCTCAGCCGGTTCCCAGCTTTGTAAAAGTGAAGGAACTCTTCCGCCAGCGGGCCGCTCGCCTCCACCTGAGCGGCGGCAGCCGAGTCCTGGAAGCCTTCGCCGCCCCGCGCGATGTGACCTGGATCAGAGCTGGAGGACGCTTCGTCTAATGTGGGGCAGCGCAGATTGCGTCGTGTCCGCGGGGTCCGAGGAGGGCGGCAGCCGGGGAAACCTCAGGGACCCGATCTGCTCGCAGCAGATAGAGGACGGCCTGCTCTCCGACCGCCTCCGGCCCGCTTCATGCTCGACTCTTGGGTCGCAGGCCGAGAGGACAATCAGAGGAAGGTAATTGATTTGTTTACTCCCCGCGGATTACGTTTCATCAGAAAGACTTCGTGGGTGACGACGGTTCGGAGCTCGGAGGCCGATTTTTGTCACTTTTTTCGTTGTTTTACTTTGGCCTTGTTTCGGCATTAACTGGGAACAAATTAAAATCACGCTTCAACGGTAACTATGGACTTTAAAAGTATCTTAAATGTGTTGGATAAAAGTGATCTTTTTGTATTCACTATTTCTCGTGCCAAACTCAGTTTAATGAGATTCGTTCCCTCCACCTGTGTTCGTCCTTGAGGCCAGCGACTCAAGACAAAGGTCGGAGAAAAAAATGAATTAGGTGGAATTAGAAGTGTACAATTAACAGTACCTTCACATAATGAGCAAGAAAGAAGAAAGTGTTAAAGCAAGCGTGAGCTCCAGGAGATGGAACAACCTCCACGATTTGTCTTTGAATGTCCGATTTCCTTTTTTTAAAGACTACGTTAGAATATAACCCAAATAATCCACGACGACTCAGCATTAATCTGAGTTGGCCCGGCCAGCCAGGAGGCGGTTCAATGCGCTCCAGACTCGTACGAAGGCAAACGGGGTCGCACTCGGTCCCGTTCGTCCGTCCTTGAAGCCGAGCGTGTTGTTAAAGGAAGTGACAGAAGTTTGATTGTGTGCACGATGACAAAGAACATGAGAGAGGGAGAAAGAGAGGGAGAGAGGAGCTAATACCCTTCCATGCTTCCAACCCTCGACACACTTGGCCAGTTGCAGTTTGCTGTGATTTGATGGATTCGGTGTCTCTGGACTCGAGATGAGTTACCGGCTTCACAGGATGAATGAAAACGTGTGCTTTTATTTTTATTTTGTAAAAAGGTCAATGAGGGATTTTCTAGATTTATTTTTGGTGGGGTAAAACATGATGGCTTCCTTTTACCGTTATTCTACAGCATCACTGTCGTTTAATTCAACATTATATTACCGTTAATTGTGTTGCATTTGAAGCTGCCAGTAAAACACAGTTTACTGTGTCGCTTTACTCATTTCCATTTAAGGTTCCTAACTAATTTATTAAGTTGTGTCGCTTGTTGTCGCCACTCATCTTTTCCTCAAGTGCGTTGCACGACTTTCCCCCAGGAGACCGCGTTCCCGTCCCAAGTGGAACCAAAAGTCAACAGTTTTTCTGATGTTGACGACTCAACCTAACTTAATTTACATAACATCCTTATTTTAATGCAAAGAAACATGATTTCTTATCTCATTATGACATCACAAATGTCCTTTTGAGAGTGGCGCGCAGTTCAAAGCCCTCCCCCGTGAGACGGCGTTGGTCTAATCGCTCTAATCGTTTCTTGCCGTCAACGAGTTGCGACGCCATCGTTGGCGGTAGAAATGACAGCCTGAACTAACGGCTCCCAAAATAACGATAACCCTTTTAAAACCCTCGTTGGATCTTGGCGGACTCAAACTCTTAATCCCGAGCGCCGCCAAACCTGTCCGGGAAACACGAGTCGTTATCACCGGAACGATTACCGGCCCCGACGAGACGGCCTGGGAGCGCTCTGCTCCCGAAGACACGCCCTCTGAGGAGCGCCATCCGGCCGGCGCCTCGCAGGGGTTCCGGCTAACGTCGGCGTGGACGCACGCTCGCCCCTCGGCTCACAAGTTCAATTAGTTTCACAGTTGGCCGTCTCTTTGGCCGCCGTCCCGTTGGCTGGAACTGGAGCGAAACGGGAAGAATATTCACCGGAGAGCCCTTTCTTCCACTCCGGTCGCCCCGAGCCACGTCCGATCCGATTGGCCACGATAAAGGCTCCGTGGAGACGTCTCTCTCTCCATCTGGCTCCAACGGAAGATTTGACAATTCAATCGGAATTCAGGAAATGTATACAGCCAAGCTTCTTCCTCTCCTCCCTACCTCTCTCCTCTTCTACCTCTTCTTCTCCTCCCCTCCCTCTCCCGAGGCCTCGCTCAGATAACGATGATCATTCCTCGCATGGTAGCCTCTCATCCCTCCTTCTGTTTTCCAAATGAGGAGCTCGTCCTTCACGGCCATCGACACTCGGCCTCTCCTCCCCTCCTCTCCTCCCCCCCCTCTTCTCCATCTCAAGGCTGTTTTCTGTTTTTTCTTCTTCTTGCGTCCTTGGGTGTCAGCTTCTTTTTCGGGAATTATTCTCCAGCTTGAATGCCCCCCCCCCACACACACACACACACACACACACACACACACTGTAAAGAGAGAATACTTCCCCTGTGATGAAACAACACTGCCTCAGGCATACCAATACCCTCCGCCCTCTTTTTATTTTAAGTGCCTCTGGTTCGAGGCGACTGTGCCTCCTCCTTCTCCTCCTCCTCCTCCCCCTCCACCCCCCCTCCTCCTCCTCATAGATATCGACAGGTTGCGGCGCTGATAACGCTAATCTGCTCCCTAACAGGATTCCACAAGTCATGTTGTGCGTTCTTCTCGGCCCACACCCCACCCCACGCCGCAACTCCTGTCATCCTGCTAACGGCGTTTCACGGGGGGGGGGGGGTCTCGTGTTCACAGGTCGGAGGCCTTGAGGGGAGCAGGTGGACTCATATTACAGGATTTGGTGAACAGACAAGGAAGCTGAACACGTTCATGTTGCGGAACATTGAGACATATCTACAGTCTTGGAGACTGGGGCCATGGATTCATACATATATATAATGATCCTATCTATCTATCTATCTATCTATCTATGAATGATCATTATAATTGCTGTCAGGCTCTAACAAGAAGCCTCAGATGAATGAGTGCATTATGGGAAGTGTAGTCCCCCGTGTGGAGGAGCTGAAGGGTCATATGCGTCTCCTCTACAGCGACACGTCTTTAGTTCGTACGATTCTCGACGTCTTTGTGCTTTTTGTTGCCTGACCTCTAAAAAACAGGCACAAACTGTAGTTCCTCAAACGGCCACTATAGCCCCATTTTAAACGACACATCCAACTTTCCAGCAGAAATACACAGGATGGTCTCTTGAGCTAATTTCCACGTAGCTCCTCCCACTATTACGAATCAATCGGCGACGGTTCTCCCAGCTGCCAACTCCACAAGCAGGTCGAAACACAATAAACACAATAAATATACGCTTAAAAAGTCTAAAAGGCAGCGATGCCGCTCTGCCGACAGGCCATCTCCAAAAAGGCGTCGCGTATTCCTCCCGGTAATCGTCCACTTCGGTCCAGATTCAAATCATGTTTTCCAATTTTACGGGAATATTGTAATATATTCAGAGAAAAGGAGACGCAAATACACACGGACACTTTCTATGCATGTGTATGTGGCGCAGCCTCGTGACATGAAAACAAGATATTTATTTCCAATTTGAGATAAAGACTGTTTGGCGAGGGGCGAGTGACGCCTTAAGATGTGCGATAGCGCCCGGCTGACGTTCCATCCGGTCAGCGCTTCAGATGTACGAACACGCACTCCATAATGCATGAGGACCAGAAGAGGTGTGTGTGTGTGTGTGTGTGTGTGTGTGTGTGTGTGTGTGTGTGTGTGTGTGTGTGTGTGTGTGTGTGTGTGTGTGTGTGTGTGTGTGTGTGTGTGTGTGTGTGTGTGTGTGTGTGTGTGTGTGTGTGTGTGTGTGTGTGTGTGTGTGTGTGTGTGTGTGTGTGTGTGTGTGTGTGTGTGTGTGTGTGTGTGTGTGTGTGTGTGTGTGTGTGTGTGTGTGTGTGTGTGTGTGTGTGTGTGTGTGTGTGTGTGTGTGTGTGTGTGTGTGTGTGTGTGTGTGTGTGTGTGTGTGTGTGTGTGTGTGTGTGTGTGTGTGTGTGTGTGTGTGTGTGTGTCTGTGTGTGTGTGTCTGTGTGTGTGTGTGTGTGTGTGTGTGTGTGTGTGTGTGTGTGTCAGGGCCATGTGGTACGAAGGCCTGTAGGATTGTGTGAGTTTCACCTAATCAGGTTCGTTAGCCGCCTATTTAACGGACCGGCGAGATGCAGAGAGGAATCAAATCATATTGTGCATTTGGGCGCCGCCAGAGGACACTCTGCCCCCTCCCCCCCCCCCCCTCAAACCCCCCCGCTGCTCCAAATCACGCTCATTGAGAAGGAAGCAAAAAATGTGCGCAGCGGTCGAACGCCGCGCCGACTTCGATTGACCCGATAAAGACCAATCAGAGCCTCGGCGGCCTGGAAACTGCCCGGCGACAGCGGAAAAGAGGTTTTCAGTTCTCGTGGATTTTTTTCCACATCAGGGTAATTTCTGTTGACTTCTATTGGATTAAAAACAAATATTGGATGAAGCATTCAGGACATCAGTCTCTGAAGCAGCTTTAAGAAAATAGAGAAAAGATGATTTTTTTTTTTTTTTTTGCCTCTGAATGGTTGAAAACCAAATCCAACTCTTTAATTTTCATGTGTTTTATGTAAAGCGTGTCGTTGTGTTTCAGCCTCAGATGTTTCCGCTGCGTGTGAACAAGGTGATGGAGCCTGTGCAGGTGAGCGAGGCCTCGACGCGGCGCTTTGAAATCTGTTGAAAAACCTTGTTTCATTATTTAAATAAAAATCGAAATGACAACATTTGAGTTTTTCTGGTTCGACTAGTTTGATTGAAACATTTAAAGTAGATAAAGGACATTGGACTAAGACTAAATTAAAAAAGATAACAAAAATAAGAGACTTGACTTAAGATTTTATCAACAGAAACTTCACACGCGGAACAAAAATAACTTAAAATGTGACTATTGTCTTCTGCAGAGTTTATAAAATTGAGCATTATTCTAAAAGTAATCCCTGCCAATATTTTGATATAAAATATTCATATTAAGAAGGGATCTTTTTTGATGAGTTTGGAAAAGTCCTGCATCATCAACACGACCTTCAGAATATTAAAATATTCCTGAACGGATGCTTTTATTCAGTTAGTCAGAATGAACTTAATTCACTGTTTAAAGTGGTTTCTGGGTAAATGTTGGCGCGGTGGTGACAATGCTGCTAATTTAGAGACGTGTTTTTTAATGGGCTTCTTTTATGTAAATATAATTCCACGTTTACCCAAAAGACTTCATGCAAATCCAACAATTAGTGTTTCGAATAAATATACATGCATTTTAGGTAAAGAGGCTCAAAAAAGTGGTTCATTTAACCTTCATTTTCCTTTTTAATCGGGTCTGTAGAGACTTTAGAGGAGCCTTCTGGTCCCAAAGGGATGTCGCGTTGGTCAAGATGCACCAGCTTCACGAGAGTTACGTTAGCCGGGTTTCATACCCGACACCGGCGTGGGCCGAGACGAGCTGCCCCCCCCCACACTGATCCCCAGGATGGATAGTTGACGGTGGGGTGACGGTGGGGTGACGGTGGGGTGAGGCGGTGAAGCGTCACCGCTGGTTTCCCGGTCCGAGACCTGGTCTTCGATCACATGAAGACACAACAACGTTTCTCCTTGTTTGTTGTTGTGCTGCACGGTGTTTTTACTGAGGAAAACAAGCTTTTTGCAACCAACTCAGGACACACGGTTATGGGTGACTAAGGTATTTAAGCGATTAGATATCTAATAAATATAATAATAATAATAATAATATTGTGGCTGCAAATTGGTGTTGTTGCTCAGAAAAAATGTAATAAGTGTTAACGTTGGCTAAACACGTGAACTGTACGTTAGCTCAACACGTGAACTGTACGTTAGCTCAACACGTGAACTGTACGTTAGCGCTCAACAGATGAACTGTACGTTAGCTCAACACGTGAACTGTACATTAGCTCAACACGTGAATGCACGTTAGCTCAACACATGAGCTGTACGTTATTTTTTTCTAAATCAAGTAAAACAGCAGACATCTTCACAGACAAAGACACACACCGGACGAGGGTTCAGAGTCTTGGCCCAGAGAGTAGTGGACTACATGCTCTTTCCTACATAAGGGGGGGGGGGCATAAGGACCCGGTAATGGAGGCACTCGGCCGGTGACGCCTCCTCGGCGTGTCGTGACTCCCCCTCCGAGTGCACAGACACACTGTCAGCCTGCAGGGATTACACTATTACACTGCAGCAACGTGTCCCAAAAAGGCAAGGTCACCTTAAGTGAATTGGGGCGGGGGTGGTAGGGGTGACGGTGTTGGGGGGGGGGGCAGCAATTCCCTCAGGACGTAAAACAGGGAGCAACTCGTGAAAAAGTAATTAAGCAGGATGCACATCAGTGGAGGCCACGGGCGGAGGAGGCGAGTGGGGAGAGGAGTAAGCCCCGAGGAGGGGGGGGGGGGTGTTTGCACACAATTTATCCGGGAGATGGTCGCTAAATAGACACGACGGGATTGCGTAACCTAGTTTGTGTTTGTTTTTTGCCCTTATCAAGTAAATATTTCACAATATCAACGTCTCTAATGTGTGAATTGGTTTTCCTTCATGCAGCGGAGGGGATTTAAAAATGAAAAACACATATACACTAGTGTGTACTTGACCGAAATTAGCCTGAAGTCCAGATCAGTGTGTCTCTATAGTGACTCTACTTCTCTTGATGTCTTCCCTCAGTACATGTAACATGTAAACATGAGTTCATGTCTCAGTCTCTAGTTTCAAGTCTTCTTCTATGCAGCATGATGTCATCATTTATACTTTATGGTTATTTAGAGTCACACAGACCGTAAAGGAGGGGACGCTTTAGGGGCGGGGCTACAGGTGATTGACAGGTCCCTCCTCAGTCCAGATATGGCCCCTCCCTTTTACGGCCCAAAACGCCGAACTTGAGGCTTCAAAACATCCACAAACCAACGCTCACTTGTTATTTAAAGTTTTATGTGTAATTACTATCTCTTCACAAAGAGGAACAGTTATCGGGGGTTTTCTGGGTTTGACTCTTGTTTTGAGGACAAAAACAAACCTCTGGGGTTCGTGGAGAAATAATTCTTCCTTCTGTCGGCGAGATCCGTTTCATTCGTCTAAAGCACCCCAAACATCTGAAAAATGCAAATCAGAGCGTCGGATGGAGCTGCTGCTCGAAGCTCTTAAACACGAGCCACTAAAGGAAATAACCTCTCTATTTATTTGTACGTATCCAGGTCATGAATTCCAACATTTAATCAACCACCGTGAGAAGTGAAAGACACTTCTGCATCAAATTAAGGAGCAGGTTTATTCAGAGGGTATTCTGGTGTTCCTGTTTAAAGAAGAAGAAGCGCGTCTCCAGTTGGGGGTTCTTCAGATAATGGAAAGACAAAGAAAAGAAGACTATAAAGAAAGCAGGGCGGACAGTAGTGATGAAGGATGAAGCAAAGGGAGGGAAGGAAGGGAGGAAAGGAGTATAGGAATCAAGAGACAAAGTGAGGAAAGATAAAAAGAGATGGCAGAGAGAGAGAGAGAAGGAAGAAGTGATGAAGCACATTAAAGGAGAGGAGGATACAAAAGGGATGGAAAGAAAGGAGGGGAGGAAGCAAAAGGATGAAAGAGGGGAGAAAGCCAGATGGGAAGTTATCGTCCGTCAGATGGATGCAGGGAGTGGAAACTATTTCACAGGAATGAAGGAAGAACAAAAGAGGAATAAATAGAGGAAGGAAAAGAAAGGAAAGATGGAACAAAGGGAAATATTTT
Source organism: Liparis tanakae (assembly GCA_036178185.1). NCBI lineage: Eukaryota > Metazoa > Chordata > Actinopteri > Perciformes > Liparidae > Liparis > Liparis tanakae. The sequence continues at coordinate 18,422,049 of CM070091.1, read as the reverse complement.
ATATATATATATATATATATATATATATATATATATATATAAATATATATGTGTGTTTTAGTTTTTTCTCATCCTGTGCCTTTAATTCTTTGCTGTTGTTTTATATATATATTTATTTATTTAGATTTTACAAATTAATAAGACAGGACATTAAGGATACAATATGAAGGGAAAAGAGAAATAAAAGAGTAAAGAACAGCAAACAATAGACCAAGAAATAGAGATACATATTGGAAAACGTTCAATCGTGTTAATTTGTATTGTTGAGATTAATCTGTGTTTCTATTGTCTTCGGTGTGTGGTAGTCACTTCAGGGTTGAGTCATTTTAACGCGTCGCCGGCGGCAACCGTCAGTTCCTTCCTCAGCGCAGCAGAGCGGGTTTTAAGGGAGAGGTGTCTTCATATGTGCCTCATAACAGCCTCAAAGAGCCGCTTAGGAAACTCTACGTCTTGACAAATGGATAATTATACAAAGTTAATCACACGCGCTCCTCTTCTTATATTTAGCGGTCCCGTCGACCCGTTTCCAGCGCCGCGCCGCTCGCCGCCGCGCCGCTGTAAATCACAGGCGCTCTGAAATAAAGCTCAACGGTTTAATGAAATCGCTCTCTGGAGGAGAAACTCTTCATGGAACGCCGTTCTCCGGGTATTTATGTCACTTACAGCAACTACAGTACATTCATTCAGGAGAACTCCAGGTGTGAAACCAGGTCCAGAGCATCGGACCGGACCTGGACCGCACCGCTGGAGACGCCACCGCAAAATGAAAAGCATATCTCTTTTCAACATGAGAAGTCAGAACCAGTCAGACGCATTCATGGTGCGGTACTAAGAGCCTTACGACCTGCATTCTCTCTCCTGACTCCTCTGGTGGTATAGAAGTATATGCTTTATGTGTTAAAGCTGCATACTCTCTCCTGACCACCAGGGGGCGACTCCTCTGGTTGTATAGAAGTCTATGCTTCATGTGTTGAAGCTGCATTCTCTCGCCAGACCACCAGGGGGCGACTCCTCTGGTTGTATAGAAGTCTGTAACAAATTACTCTTCTTCTCTCTCTTCCCTCAGTAAACATTGTAAATGTGAATTTATGGTCTATTTAGGGTCAAATAGTTAAAATAACAAAATGCTGAGAACAATTTTAAGGTGTGGCTTCCTTTTTGATTGATAGGTTTTCACCGTGGTATTGTCCGGTCGGAGAGTTGTCTGTTTTTTATCTAAAGTTAAATGTTACATTTTGCTCGCCTAAAACTAGCATTCAGAGTTCGGTCGTACTTAGCTCCACCCTCTCCTCTGGTTGCAAGAAAACAAGATGGCGGCGCCCATAAACCAAGACGGCAACAGCATAAAATTACAAACTCAAGTCTTCGAACCCGGTGGTCCATAAACCGACAGACCGACGCCCGATTCGCCCACGCAGCCCGTAGCGGTGAACCAGGACCTCACAGTCACAACCGCCTCACGTCTTCACTTTGAATAACAACGACTTCAGACCAGAGAGTAAAACCTCGACAGCAGACGGAAACACGCAGCAGAAACCATCCGAGCTCCAACGCCATCAAGGAAATAAGACATCAAGCCATTACCGGGATTGATGATTTACGCTGAATAAATACAAAAAACACCACGAATGAATAAATAACGGACTGGTCACTCAATCTCAATTAACGTGCGTCAAGTCGCGTTTAAATCAAACATTCACTTACCTTCGACTCGCTAATGAAAGTTCATCAGCTGTCCGGATTCACCGATATCGAGCGTTGCCAGAAACAGACGGGTTCAGACCGGCTGTCGAACCGCAGCGGTGGAATTAATTGGCTCACAAAACCCCGCAAATACAAAATATTATACGTTTGTGGGTCTTACCGTAGGAGAGGGGGACGTCCAGGTCGCCTTGCCAGGGCATCTGCCCCGATTCGTCTATAGAGTGCTGCGCTGTAAAAAACAACAACAACAACAACGAGGCTGCTTGTTTACAGCTCATTCTCTCCCGGGATTCATTATGACTCCAACAGGAGGACAATAGCTGGAAAAATCTACTACCGTGCCACGCTGCGTTCACACTGGCAGCAAGTGTTAGTTTGTGGTTGGCAGTGTGGATTTAATCACGAATCGTAAATGTGTGTGTGTGTGTGTGTGTGTGTGTGTGTGTGTGTGTGGACTTTTCAAGCCAATTTATGTGTTGTAATGTCCAACTTCCGCCAAAAGTCACTTTATTATCTGGCAGAGAACGAGCGACAGCATGACACGGCAGCTCGCTGTTGTTGTGGGAGGCGGACGGACTCTTTACCTTTCAAGTGGCCTCGTCCGAGTGTCACAAACCCAGAGGAGATGAAGTTGTGCATGTCTGGGCCGCCACCGCGCAGGTTCTCCTTCCCATAATGCCCTGGGGGGGTAAAGAGTTGTGGGGAATTAATATTTTTACAGCACAAAAGGTCCCATCAGAAAGTGGTGCGGTGGAATTCGTCCTGATGCAGGTGTTGCTACTAACACGGGCTAATTACTGAACTACGTTAGCTAGCGAGTTAATGGCTAACCAGATAGCAACAGGTATTATGTCGGCGCTAGTTGGTCAGAAAGCCTTGAAATTGTTTGTTTTCTTTGTAGTGTTCCGATGTTAACTACAACTCCCAAGGTGTATTTCTGCACATCACACACATCCAGTCACTGAGTTTAACATTCTTTGACTTTTGGCTAACGGGGGTTTCAACGCTTAAAGATTTCTGGCGATAAAAAAACCTGAAAATAGCTCGAAGTGCTCTGTAAATTAAGATTTTAGGAAAAACTATTTTCTCCCAGATTATTTTTGTATTTTACAAAAGTTTTCTTCACGTATTTATAGAGGAAGGAAGGGCCAAGAGCTTTATTTTAGAGATGAAGAATTCAAATCTCTGGATAAAAGTTACATTTCAACACTTAAAGATTTCTGGCATTTGATAAAAAAACATGAACATAGTTAGATTTTGTATTCTGGGTGGATTTCGTAATGAATTCATAAACTTTAGGACAACGTTTTGTTCACAAGCTCGACAGAGAAACTGGAGTTTGGTAACGCTGATGCAACCTCGTCCAGTCTGGTATCGTCTCCATGGCGATGAGGGGACGTCTCCTCAGAATGAATCGTGCATACAATAGAACGGCATTGTCATTCAAGATTTTAGGAAAAACTATTTTTTGACAGATTATTTTTGCATCTCATGTATCACAAACACGCCTATAAATTGCCGTGACGCGGGATTTCTGCAGAAACGTGAAACCCCAACATTTCACTAGGGCGACTCTGTCATGAAAAGATGGATTTTAGCCAGACAGCGTTCCGAGGAGCGACTCCATCGATCGCGGCCTTAATACTGACGAGTGTCTGCACTCAATCCCCGAGAAACACGTCTGCCCAACACCCGACGGACCGGCGGTCTGCCAAGAGAATACTAAACAGGGATAAAATGGCAAAACTGACAGACCGACTCTCGGTGGGATCGTCGGCTCGCCAGCGAAGAGGCGAAAGGCGTCTAACTCTCCTTCACAGTAACTCTTAACAGAATTAAAACATGTAATTGCTTTTGGCTACAGGAGTTGGATGAAGTCGGGTTTTGGAAGGTGTTAGGCCTCCCAGTGCCCCGACACGCCTCAGGTAGAAACCCTTTGTGGATTTCCCATGCGTTAGGAGAGCACTCCGTAATGCACTTTGTACCTCAGCGCCGCTCTCTCTCTGTAATTGAGAGAGCGGCCTGAGCACAAAGCGGCCCGGACAAGGTGCCGGCCGGCGCCCCCGACAGCGCTCAATTGTCCCGTCAATCACGGCCGGGTCTTTAGGCGAGGAAGAAAGGAAGGTAGTGTCGACCGGAACGGCCAAAAAAGAAAAGGAAAACGTAGCGACCAAAAAAAAGTGTGAGTTCATCAAACGGGACGTGGCCACCGTTTCTACATTAACTGGCGAGAGGTTTAAATGCCTCCTCCTCCTCCTCCTCCTCCTCCAGAGGGGACCACTTCAAAGTCAATAACATCACTCAGAGCTTCGGGCCTCGGGAAGCCGATATCGAACGGCGGTTCAAATTATTATAATCAAAAGAAACACCTGGGACCTTTAGGCCTGGTCTTCATCACACCGACGGCGCGGCTCGTTTGTTACCTTTCCAGAATATACATATAAATATATATATATATATATAGAATATGAACTGGTTGTGACGCACTCTCTGTAATGAGGGCCCTCCGAAGACATCCGTAATTAGGAGAAGAAAAGGAATAATTGCATTGCCTTTGATCTTGTGATTGTTGCTATGCCGATGACACAGTGGCGTATATGTCTGCGTGACGTCGCCCTGGAAGGTGAGACGATGATGATTCATAACCTCCAGGACGCCGCCGTGGAGCCGGGATCGGCCGGAGACGCCGACTGCGATACGGATTACTCCCGCCCCTATAGCCCCTTATTATCTCTGGAATGTTCCCCAGAATGGGCTTCTTTCCTCCACCTTTGCATAATGAGAACAGAGCTAACCTTTTCTGTTCGGGTGTAACCGTTCTATTGAAGTTTTCATCACGTATTTATAGAGGAAGGGAAGGGGCAAAGTGATTTATTTTAGAGATGAAGATTTCAACTCTCTGGATAGAAGTTACATTTATGAACTGTGAGAGAAACGAGTCAGTTAGTGGCTGAAGTCTGCACATCTCTTGCACACGGCTCATGTTGTTTTGGAGCATATTTGAGCCCATACAACACAACTGCTTTGCTCTTTGCTGTGTGTATATGTATATATATATATATATATATATATATATATATATATATATATATATATGTGTTGTAAGTTCATATTTGATTTTGACGAATCACAGATATATATATATATATATATATATATATATATATATATTTATTTATTTATTCATGTTTTTTTCTCATCCTGTGCTTTTAATTTGTTGCTGTTACTTTTTTTTATATATATATTTATTTTAATTTGACAAATTAACAAGACACATTTCACATTTGGTTTTGACGAATCACAAATATATATATATATATATATATATATATATCTTTTTTTACATTTTAAAATGTATTCATTTTATTCATTGTTATCATCCTGTGCCTTTAATTCTTTGCTGATACATTTTTTTAATATATATATGTATTAAGATTTTACAAATTAACAAGACAGGACTTTAGGGATACATTACAAAGTGAAAAGAGAAAGAAAAAGATAAAGAACAAAAAAAAACAGAGCAAAAAATAAATGCAAAATAATTTGAAAAACCAGAGCAGATAACACATTCGCACATCACCAGAAAAACATAAGAAAATATTTAAGGTGACATTATCAAATCAAGTCAGCATCAGTACCGGTGTTTTTAATCTGGCTCAGCAAAGCCCCACAAATAGTTTTGAAAACAAAGCATGCCTGGCTCTGACCAATGGGAACACGTTGTCATGGATCATCTGTGCAGCATGTTGGAACGATTCTCTTTAATAATGAAGTCTGCAATAATATTTACGTCAAAGTGTTCTTCCAACTTCGTGGCAACATTTTGGGGAAGTTACTTTCCCGTTTCCTGCATCTATGGATGAAGCCACGTCCATGAAGACACACGTCGTGGTTTAAAAAATACATTCCTTCACTTTTTTTAATGAAATAAATGTCGTAATTATTATAATTTCAGTTTTCTGCATCGAGAACAAAACTAACCGTGACCCGAATAAAACACCAGCTCAAAGTCTTCCTCGAGAGTCACGGGTACTCCTGACTCCCAGACAAGATGACATCACTCCAAAATATCATTCCAGAGAAACTTTAGAGCGGAACAAATAAATAATAAAAGCGAGAGAACAGAACTCTGGGAGATTGAAGCGATAATACCCACTCAAGGAAAGTCCTGGAGAAGTACCAGCTCCTCTATAATAACTTCTGGAACATACCAAGCGATAGAGTTCACATCACAGTATTGTTTTCTACATTACATCCAGATACCCACCACTGCATAGTCATCAGCTTCTCTTTATGGCCCACCCCCTCTCCAGGTTAATACCTTCCTATGAGGAACAAACGCCATAAAAGTCTTCTCTTTGTTGAATTATTATTTTAAGGACACTATTTTATTTTTTATCACCGAGGGTATATAAAAGAAATCGAGAAAAGGATTGAAAAGATGGAATGGGCTGCACGTTATATAGGACACAATCAAAGGAGCGTGGCTGCTGACGGCGCCAGTTACTGATGCTCCTTAATGCTGCTACATGGAAAAAAACACGACTATTCATATCCATCATTATGCTCTTCCATCATTGAGGCTGACGCGTGACCCGGGAGGCGGTCCACACCGGAGCGCCTCTTCCCTCACAAAGGTCGTCTCGTGAATCAGTCGTGGAGAGGAGACTCTTGGTCTTTGTCGACTACAATACAGGAGAATTTATGAAGAAAATATGACTTGTTTTCCAATTAGATTTAACATGCAAATGTGTTTTAAAAAAAACTCTCTTACTTGTGCAACCTTTCCATTCCATAATTCCAGCAACAATATAACAGCGTTGATGTCTCCATCAGTAGAATATGTCACAGATGTGAAAAACATCATATTTAATCTCAACTCTTTCAACGGTTTGGTGAACAAAAGGAAGCCTTCGGACATTTTAATGAGGACTGAATCTCTTTTAATTGTACCTCAAGGCTTTTATTCTGAAGTATGTGTTGGTCAGTGTCGTGTCAAATTAAGAGACAGCTCCATAAATAAATAAAAGTGCTGTAAATGATCAGGTCATGTTGTGCTCATAGCCAGCAGTGTCATGTATGCAGCTGAAAACCAAATACTATACATTTTGTAGAATAAAGTAGAACACGTATATACTTAATCCTAAAAAGCCTGAATTAGATGTTAAATGTTCTTTACAATCAAGTCACTTGAATATATAAACAGAGACAACAAAGGACTAACTTTTGAGGACAGCTGATTGGCTACCGACTGATACCTCTCTGTGTTGGGAGAAATCTCTTTCATCTTGACCTCCGTTAGCCAGCAACACTCGCTAGCTTTAGCTCGTACCTGTGGAGCCTGGATCACTACCAGCCCGCTATGGTGAGCTTTGATTGTTAAACTTTGTTTTTTTAAACTTCTTGATATCCGGCGCCTGATTTCCATCATCTGCGAAGTACCCAGTTACTGGAACCTTTATAAGTATAGAAAAGGTTTCCATACGTAAAAAAGCCTTGTTCTGTTTCTTTTATCATCAACTTAAAACCTAAATGTTTTTCAGAACCCAACATGTAACCCCTCAGAGAAACGTTTACGGAGTCAAAAATAAAACCATTAAAACGTTCCCTCATCCTGTAAAATTTCAGAAGTCCCTCTTAAACCCACGAAGTCCATCAACGAGTTTGAGATGAACAATATCCAGAAGTAGCTCTAAAAATACGATGACCTTTGACCACTTCATCACTGGGAACAGAACAAAGCCGTCTTATTCCCACCGCTGTCACCAGCGTGTCATCAATCTGAGTCACGTCTCCCCGCGGGCCTCGCCCCCCCCACTCGGACGCCCACCCTTCAGGAGCACTTACCACGAGCCGCGTCCCACTCGCACATTAATTACAATAGCCGGCTCATGTGACACAGGTTGGACACTCGAGACATCTTTTCTGTAGGCGCCGCATAGAGAATAATAACCACGTGTGGTTTTGTGAATCAGAGACTTGCGTACCTTCAATGAATACCCAATACGTCACGGGATTATCAAGTCAAGATGGCCGCGTAACGAGTCTGAGTCATATAGCCGATCCGAGCTACTCTGAAAATCACTGGACGCCATATTACAATGTCGATAACGTTTTGCATCATCTGCCGTGAGATTGATTTTCCTCGTTGCATTTAGTGAGACGTACGATTTCAAAACCATTTATAACTCCCCTACCAGTATCACCGCAGGTGTTGCACATCATTTTCATTCCTAACGCGCTTCAGTGGCGCAGGATTATTAAACAGATTTGCAATTACTTAAATTGAATTAACACGCCGACTTAAAGCCATCGGTGCAGCGAGAGGTCTGACTCGCCGCTCGATGATCTCTTTTTGATTTCCTCCTTTTGCTTCACATTCCTGGACTTTCCAAACCGTCTTAAATCCCTTCAACGCTGTATATTTAAAGCTACATGACTATTATATGAAGGAGTGATGGAGGCCCTGAGCCTCGAGGAAGACGTGGTGGTTTGATGATCAGTTGGAGGTTTGGATATATATATAACGCTTCATAGCACTAACCATTCTCTATGTTTCCTCCCAGATATCATTGATTTTTTGTAAAAACTAGGTGACGTTTGAAGACTGAGAACATCAGGGGGAAGATGTATGCTGTGGAGGTGGGGTCTCTAATTGGCCTCAGCAGTTGGCTTATTGGTAATCAGCTGAACAAAGAACAACGTCATCTTATTCCAATTGTTGTGATTATAGAACCCACCTGTGGGGGTGGGGTCTCTAATTGGTCTCAGCTGCTGGCTGATTTGTATCAGCTCGACAAAGAACAAAGCCATCTTATTTCCATCGCTGTGTTAGAGACCCACCCACCTGTGGGGGTGGGGTCTCTAATTGGCCTCCGCTACTAGTTGATAACCAATCAGCCAGCATCTGAGGCCAATTAGTGACCCCACCCCCACACACCTCCACAGCTACCACAATGTACTAACGGAGAGTAGAACAGAAGACGTGAATCCCGAAGGTGACCCGGCGTGGAGGGATCTACTCAACCAGGGAAACGGGGGAAAGGTGCTGCAGAGACGCCGCTCACATCCTTTCCAGTACAGTCTGTATCTGACACATCCATGTTGGGTGGGGGTGGAGAGGAGGGCGGAGGCCGGGTGGGTGACACAAGAGTGAAACACAACCCTATCGAATCTGGGACACCATACTAGAGCTGATCCCCGGAGGCGGGATCTGGAGACCGCGCGACCGAATTATCTCCGGACAGAAAGAAGAAAAAAGAAATAGAAAGCTCTCGTCTCTCTCGCACAAGATGGTAATTTGCATCTCGATGTTAAGGCGGCGCTGAGGAGGCTTATGGGAGCCATAAAGCAGCGTAAAGGAGCCGCGGCCTCTTTTTTTAATTCTCTATATATTTCCTTCGTCTTCCTTCAGATGGAGGGGAAGAGCTTAAGAGTCGAGGTCCGTCTATTTCAGTGGATGTCAATCAAAGAATGTTGTGGCAGATTAAGGAAAGCGAAGGGTGGCGGGGGTGGGGGGGGGGTGTTCTTTACGATACTTAAGCTTCAACGTCTTAATAACATAAACTTATAGCTATTGATCTGTATAAAAGATGAGTGGTGTCCCTTACCGTGGTTGAACGCCTTGGCGTGGACGGGCGTGTAGTGGTTCTTCAAGGTTCTGACCGGCGTCTCGTCTTTGGGCGATCCGTCAATGGCCCCAAGGTTCTCGTGTTCATACTGCGATATTGGAACCGGTCCTTGTTGCCTCAGAATGTCTGCCAGGGCTCTGGAGAAAGGAAAAAGAGCAATTACCAGCATTGTTGTTTTACTCCTCGTCTCCCCCCCCCCCCCAAAGGTCTTTCATAATTTATTTAGCTACAGCTTCCAATTTGAGTCGTAGAGGTACAAGAAGGCAGAGAGGAAATCCTAATTACAGCCGGAGCCATGGGGGAGTGAGATCTCCACAAAGTACCGACCCGTCCTCTGGTTGTGGCCGGCGTGGAGCTCGAGGCACATTTATGGAGGCGTTAGAAGCCATTGTCTCTGCTTTGAAGTCATAAAAATAAAAGGCTATATTTCCCCCTAAAGGTTGGAAACGGTGCCGGGCGAAACAACGAAGTCAGAGACAGAAAGACGGCGTGTGCTGGTTCGCCGTTTTCTTTCCTTTTAGGGGATGAAAAGGGCGATTCAACTGTGTCAAAGTCAACGTCTCCATACCCTGCGACTTTGGGAGATACTTTGTATATATATATATATATATATTTATATTAATAGTTTCCCTTCCAGGATGAGATACACTTTCGCCGTTTTCTTTTCCGCGGAGCGGAGGCGACCTGGTTTTCCCGCGTCGTCCCAGTTGGCCGCCGTGGGGCCGTGTGCAGCCGGCGCTCCGGCACGCCCGACTCTTTATTGTTTTTTAATGAGAGAGATAAACATTCAGCCTCGTAAAAAGAGACTTTTTTATTGTTTTCAAGTCGCATGGGAAACTTCAGGAGCGTTTTCTCAGAAACGCTGAGACTGTTTGTAATGCCAATGGAGTCGGATCAATACTGCATTCTGGGGGTTTTACACCAATATCGATATTTTGGGAGTTAGACAATACAGCCAATTCTTTCTTTTATCCACACTTTTAGATCCTGAAACCACTTTAGCCCAAAAAGTGCGTTAGCTAAAAACAACTATGGGGCCGCAACGTCTGAGACGACCTCATCAGGAGCGCCGGAGTCGAACCCCGAAGCCGTTTTCACATCGTATCGACGCAGCGAAGGAAAAGACGACGCCAGCGACGAGTTGCATTTCATCTATCTACGTAAAAATATGTAGTATTGATGGTTTTGTTCTTTCCTCGAGATTTCTCCATTCTACCAAGTCCAAAACACCATCGTCATCGTCATCGTCTTCGTCATCGTCTTCATTCCCTTGAGGGCGTTGATGGTCTGGATCAGATCTTCTCTCGTGGTTTACGCCCCTCCCTTGTTTTGCTGACTCAGCGTTTTGCTCTGACTTTCCGTCTCCTCTGTGCCTCCCGCTCTGAACTCTCAGCCCACCTGCAGCTCTTTGTTCCCATTCGCTCGTCTTTCCGAGCGATCGATACGGCCGCGTTCAAACCGCCGGCTTTGGCCCGGCTCGCTCGGCTTTCATCGCGTTTCCGTGAAGGTCGCGGACCGAGCGGGCGAAGGTCGGCCGGCGGCTCTCAGGCCGCGGGAAAGAGGCGTTAGAGAACTACCCGGCTAACCCCGTGTTCCACCGCCAGGCCGCCCACGGCTAGCGGCGGTTGGAGAAAATAAACAATTCATAAAAAGATTAAAAAGATTAAAAAAATAAAACCCGACGAGCCGTGCTCGCCCATCGCAACCACCTCTCTCTCTTTCTCTCTCTCTCTTTCTCTGAAACTGATCCCCGGGGGCAGAAGCGCAAACAGGAGACGCACACAATCAAAATCACTTCCATCCTCTGCTTTACGGTCAGGTGCTTTGGGGGCGGGGCTAAAGGTGATGGACAGGTTCGTACGCTCATGGAAAATCTGGAAAAGTCCTGGAATTTGAAATTATGATTTCCAGGTCTGGAAAAGTCCTGGGAAAAATCCCAAAGTTTTGGAAAAGTCATGATGGACCCTTTTTCTCCCCCCTCCTCCTCTCTTCCTCTTTCTCCCCCCCTCTCTCTTCCTCTTCCTCTCTCCCTCTCTCTTCCTCTCTATCCATCTCTCTCTCCATCCCCCTTCTCTTCCTCTCTCTCTCTCTCACTCTGAATCACAACCAGTAGACGCACACAATCGCTTCCATTCCTCCCAGGATGGGGGGGGGGGGGGGGGGAGTGCTGCATCACGAGCTTCTCTTGTTCTTCTATTGTTCGGCTCGGATGAGTCGTGGCGTTCCGGCGCCTCACGAGTCCATCTGGAGATTAAAACGCAGACCTCGCCAACTTTTCATAGAAGACCCTGAAGGCCTCACGGAGCCGCGCGGTGAGGCCTTCAAGGCGACCGCCCTCCTCTTTTTCTCCTCTTTTCTTTATCAATAAGAACTTCTCAGAAAGCTGAGTAATCCTCCGGAACAATGGTGACTCGTCCGCGTACCGGCGGCGCAACACGTCGCCCTCCGCTCCGCCGCCTCGCTGACGGAGTGTTCTCAACGAGTGGGCGGGAAACGGCAATTTGAGTCACATTCAAACCCAATTAAAACTCCTTCTTTACAACACCTGCTTCAGTGGGGCTGGAGCGTATCCCAGCATGCATCAGTGGCGTGGGGGAAACCCGAGTTTAAAGAGCCAGACACCCACAACAGATGATTTGTTTTAATGTTTTATCGTCCGTCGATTATCTGATCGTAACATGTTGCCACGGCGACCCCTAGAGGGCGCCGACGGCTCCACGTCTTCGTACTCGAGAGGCTACGACCACACACACGATCAATTATCACGTTACCGGTGGAGCCGTTTCAGCTGCAGCTGCTGGATTCATCTACTTTTAAAATAATAATAATAATAATAATAATAACTTATTTATATAGCACCTTTAAAAACAACTTTTACAGAGAGTCAAGGCAAAACAAATAGAATAGTAAGAAACAAATGTAACATATATATATATATGAATTTAAATGAAAAACCAAAACAGACAAACTAAATTAGAGGATCCAAAGTTCTGCATAAAAGGATAAGATCCGTGAAAAGCTTTTCTATAAAAATGGGTTTTAAGAAGTGATTTAAAAGAAGTCTCTGATTGCATGTCATACTGGTTTAAACTGGGCGGGGCTTAGTGGGGTGGGGGGGAAGATGTAGTCACTCACGTCTGATTCACATGCTCATCATGAGTCAGACGTGTGAGTGTTTGATGTGTCGTCGTCGTCATGACGTCATGAAGGATCTCTGCACGGTCGTCACAAATATTTGATGTCATCATATTTTGGTGAAATTGACGTGAAAGCGTCGTAAAGACGTCTGAATGAAGCGCTCAGAGAGCGGCGCCGTAGTTTAGTCATTTTAGGTTTTTTTGGGGCAATAAATGAGATTTAGTGTAAATCTATTGAGAGTTAACGGGTTTCGTCTTATTATTAAATACATATCATCAGATGTGATTTTATATTACTTCATCGGGCTCTCATCTCATCGGGCTCTTCAGGACTGAAACACATCGTCATGGAGGAACGTGATCATCATTTTCTGGTACCCCTCGAAGAGCAGCCTCCTCCTCCTCCTCCTCCTCCTCCTCCTCCTCCTCTCCAGATGGACACGGGAGGATGTACAATCTTGAGCTTTCTAATCTGGGGAGCAGGGTGACGGCGCCGGGTCATAAAGGTCACGGCTGGTTTGACCCGCTAACATCACGGCGGTGCGTTTAGGGCCGGTCGGGTCCGTCGTGATTTCACACTTTCACGTGTTTTTTTTAGACCGAACTCTAAAAAAAAAAAAGTGCCGACCTTAGAAGACAAGCAGCGCTACGCTGACGGGGATCTCTCTCCTCTCTCCTCTCTCCTCTCTCCTCGTGGTGAACTAAAGGTCTGAGCATTGACTCTGTAAAGTGGGTTCATCCTGGTTTGACCCCCAAACATATTATTTTTAGCTGAAGTGATATTTATGGATCTAGTTTTGGAGATATTAGCCCCACCTGCCTCCTCCACGCCACAACGAGACTATTCAACTCTCTAACCCTCCAGAACCCCTGACCCGGCTACTGAGCATCCTCCACACACGCAGCAACCTCACCTCCACGGGCCGTGTGCACTGTCCCTTTAAGGTTGCCATGGCGCGCTCTCATCCCGTACCCAACACGCCGGACTCACCTGTGCACGTTCATCTCCTGGGGGGGCTTGGTGGCTTTGTCGTACGCGACCTTCGCGGAGATCCCGATGGCGATGACGAGCGCCACCACGCCGCACGTGATGTACACCGTGGCGTTGGTCTGGTCCAGCTCCGGGTCGTACGTGTCGCCGGTGGGCGCCGGGGACGGCGGCTGCGTCTTGATCCAGTCCGGCGTGTTGTAATTGGTGCAGCCGCGCTGCTCCAGCCGCTTCCCCCGGTCCGCGCAGCAGAAGCGCAGGAAGCAGCTGCCGCAGCAGAAGCGGTGGTCCGTGTTGTTGCAGCTGAACTCTTTGTCCAGCTGGCCGCTCACGTCGTAGTAGCCCAGGCAGGTGTCGTGCTGCACGGCGGGGGGCGCCTGGAGCTGCGTGACGCGCCCCGGCGCGGCCGGCGGCGCCGCGGTGCTGCTGCCGTTGACCTCCTTCACCTTCGGGGGGCTCCTGCGCGGCGGCGGCGGGCTGCGGCTCCTCTTGGGGTGGTCGGCGGCGGCGCGCAGCACGTTCAGCGGGTCCAGGTACATCAGCAGAAGCAGGAGGTGCGTTATCCCCATCGTTTGAGGACGCGCGGTGTTGTTGTGTTCTCCCACTTTCTTTACCGCGGGCAGCTTCTGGCGCGGCTCTCCATGGCGGGGCGGCTGCTCACTGCTCGGGGCTGCGCCGGGCTCTCGGAGGGGCGCGCGGCGGACACGCACGGCATCTTCTGTCCAGCGTGAACGGAGCTGATTGTTGTTGTTCTTCTTATTCTAATAAAAAAAAGTTCTGATTTCTGTCCTTTGATTTCGTCTGCGGAGACGCGGCGATGGAGACGCGGTGGAGGCGCGGTGGAGGCGCGGTGGAGGCGCGGTGGAGGCGCGGTGGAGGCGCGGTGGAGACGCGGTGTCCTCCGGGGGGATTCTCTCCCGGTGAGCGCGGCGCTGTGAGGGGAGCAGAGGGTCAGTCGGCCGTCACGAGCAGCTTTCAGACAATTAGAATGTTTTTTGGTGGGAAACTGGATCGTTGGACCAGAGCCGCCGCTCAGCACCACGGACAGCGTCAGAGTCACAGAACCAGAGTCAGAAAACCAGAGTCAGAGAACCACAGTCAGAGAACCAGAGTCAGAGAACCACAGTCAGAGAACCACAGTCAGAGAACCACAGTCAGAGGACCACAGTCACAGAACCAGAGTCACAGAACCAGAGTCACAGAACCAGAGTCACAGAACCACAGTCAGAGAACCACAGAACCACAGAACCAGAGTCACAGAACCAGAGTCACAGAACCAGAGTCAGAGAACCACAGTCAGAGAACCACAGTCAGAGGACCACAGTCACAGAACCACAGTCACAGAACCAGAGTCACAGAACCAGAGTCACAGAACCAGAGTCACAGAACCAGAGTCAGAGAACCACAGTCAGAGGACCACAGTCAGAGGACCACAGTCACAGAACCAGAGTCAGAGAACCAGAGTCAGAGAACCACATAACCACATATTTACTTTGCAACATGAACAGTTATTAAACTAAGAATAGTTCCTGAATTGCACAGAGAAGAATAAACGCAGTGGAAGTAAAATATATATTTTTTAAAATAATAATATCAACTTTCTTTTACACCTCCCAAATGTTTTACTTTCAGAATGAATGAACACTAATAATAATAAAATAAAATAAATTAAAACTAAAAACCAACGGAGAGAAGAGATGAGGACTTACCGGGACACGGTGGCCGGTAACGGGAGGTTGTCTCAGCCTCTGCCACCGAATCAAAGAGCCTCCGCGAGACGAGAGGCGAGAGACCTCTCTCTCTCCTCTCCGGCCCGCCTCCTTCCCTCCTCCACCCCACCCCCCCCTCTCTCTCTCTCTCTCTCTCGTCACCCCTACCCTCCACACACGTCACCGATTCAGGTACCTTAGTTCATTATCAATCGGTATCAGCTCTCCCCCCCCCAACTCCTCCTCCTCCCCCCCACCCCTCCTGCATATTCCTCCACTCGATAGCTCGAGGAAGAGGAAGATGAGGAAGAGGAGGATGAGGAAGAGAAAAGGAGGAACAGAAAGATAACAGTGCAGAAGTTGTCTGCTGTTGGTGCACGTTCACGCATCAGTGAGCGCACACGCTGCATCCAGCCACCACACACATCACGGCCTCCGTGTGTGTGTGTGTGTGTGTGTGTGTGTGTGTGTGTGTGTGTGTGTGTGTGTGTGTGTGTGTGTGTGTGTGTGTGTGTGTGTGTGTGTGTGTGTGTGTGTGTGTGTGTGTGTGTGTGTGTGTGTGTGTGTGTGTGCGTTCAGGGCAATGTGAAAACCTGCCAGAGCCGGTTTACTTTAGAATAATAAATGAAATGCCACGCAAGTGCTGAGGAGGAGGTGGGAAAGGATTTAGTTGCTTATTAAACATGTATGTGTGTGTGTGTGTGTGTGTGTCTGAAGTCTGACTTTAAAGTTTCTCTCCACGATATTCAGAACATTATTAGATGATGAATGACCGTTGTCGCGGCGGCGTTAGCTCGCTCGGCGCCGTTAGCTCGCTCGGCGCCGTTAGCTGCGAGCCGCCGTCGCCATGACGACGGCGATGTGGAGGCAACGCGATTTTCTCTGTTTTTGGAATTTAACATATATTTTTGTCTCCCTTTTAATGGTTTTCAGGGTTTATGGAAACATTTATCTGACCGTCATCGTTCGACAGCTCAACATCGGGGGAACGGTGACATCATTATTATATTTCGATGATTAAACACTAAAGAAAACATACTTATTATTATTATCATCTTCGCATTTCGGACTCTTAACATCTGTCAATGACTTTTATTCTGACTCTAATCTGAAACGTGACTTTGATATTATAAACGTATTTATGCATCAAAAGAACTTTAACAACATCATTCTGAAATTTCCCTTTAAATAAAAAATAAAAAATATAGGAATAATAATTGTATCCTCTGAAGTTTTATTCTCATAAAAGTCAAATGCATGTGTTTACTCTTCTGGTTTGTGGTTCTCTCTGTTTTTTTCTCTCTTTATTCTCATTTCTTCTTTTGTTCTTTCAGCTGACACAATTCGTCCCTCTGAGCTTCATGTTGCCTTTAAGCCCGTTAAACCAGCCAATCAGCATCAGTCTTCCTTTAATTAACAGATCAATTAAGCCATCGGTTCCTCTCGGGTTCACAAGGAAGACGAGTTATTGATCCCGTATTTTGACGGAGCGTGAATCGTATTCTGGTGAATCTGTTGGTGATAACCACCGTCAAACATCTCCCAACACTGTTCGGATTCGCCCGATTCTGTAAAGTAGCTGCTTGAGCGTGATTGGCTGAAAGAAGAAGTGACATCACCTCTTGACACATCGTGTTTCAGCTTTGTGACGTTGACGCTGAGGGAAACGTTCAAACGGAGACGCCGTGTTTCTTTCAACACTGACAAAGTGTCGACACGTCTTCGTGTTTCAGACCCCCAGAAAACATCGTTATAATCCCCTGTAATCCAGAATAATGTTGTTCTTGGCAGCGGCTCGTTCCTCACGTCTGCAGCTCGTGGGCTCGACGTTGGGCGTGTCGCAGCCCGTTAACAAGCCGCTGTCATCTCAGGACGCGAGCGCCGCACCTGGAAGACAGATGGTCCTCCTTCACTAACGAGTCACGAAGAAAAAAAGTTCAGAAAAAATAGAAGACGATAATTCTGCCTTTTTATCGTCGATGACGGGCGACGACGCTCACGGAGACGATCTTTACGGAGCGCTGATGACGGCGATCCATCACGGCGAGGAGGAATTCATTAGGGGAGGAGGAGAGAAGAAGGGAATAGCATTTATTTATCTTTGGGGCTCTTTTAGTTCTAGAAGCCATTAAAATAATCCATAAACGTGGCCTCTCTGATGGGGCCTCCTTTGTGTGGAGGAGTCACCTTCTTCCTCTCCGCATACCTCGTGTGTCCGTGGATAAAACTCTGGATGGAAACACCAATACCACCGGCCTCGGCCTCGGAAACAGATGTATCATTAAAAAATCACAAAAGGGACGCTCATCGTGGGAGGAAGGGAGGGGGGCTCCTAAAGTGTGTTGTTACGTTGTCACGTTGTTACTTTGTTACGTTGTTACATTGTTACATTGTTACATTGTTACGTTGTTATATTGTTACGTTGTTACATTGTTACATTGTTACGTTGTTATATTGTTACGTTGTTACGTTGTTATATTGTCACGTTGTTACATTGTTTCGTTGTTACATTGTTACGTTGTTACGTTGTTATATTGTTACGTTGTTACATTGTTACGTTGTTACGTTGTTACATTGTTACGTTGTTACGTTGTTATATTGTTACGTTGTTACGTTATTACATTGCTATGTTGTTACGTTGTTATATTGTTACGTTGTGAAAGTAACGCAGCGCTTTACGCTCCCGATCGCCTCCTGATCGTCCGCCTGATGAGCGTCGCCGATGTCCGGCCCACGTTCTCTCTCCGGCTTCCAGTCGTCTATATTCTGTCTTTCAATCAGGGATCTCTTTTTTCTTTTTTCTCTACGCAGGTCTTGATTTGGCTTCGCTCAGAGCACCAATTTCTAAATGTCTGCCCCAGATCCGGTGCAGAGGGGAATAGCTCTCCTCTGACACGCCCCCCTCCCGGTTCGAGGGGTCCGCTCCGCCGCCTCCGTTAATGAGCCAGGCAGTCTCCGTCTCGGCGTGTGTCGGAGACCTCGACGCTCGACGCATAAGTGAATTTTAACACCGCTTTTCGGGTTGCGGACGTGCGTCCCTGAAGGGGCCGCCGGGCGCCGCTCGCATCGACCTTGCAGGTGTCTGACGCTGCATTCAGGGCCCCCCGTTCACTTTTTAAGTGGTACCATTTAAATCTCAACTTTACGCACCTGAAGACAAAAGTATCGGCGTACGGAGCGAACCGCGTGGTCGATGGATGAAGAGGACGTTAAGTGAGGAGCATTAAGGCTACGGCGCCCACAAGTAAATACCTAAGTTAATATAATAACTCTTGGATAAGTTGTGTATTTATTCCACTTTGTATTTGTAATATTTGTTTATTTGTCACGCCTCTCAGACATTCATACGCTGCGACCTGGTTTTCAACCCAATTGGGTTACTTTTGATTTATTTGGTGGTATATATATGTGTGTGTTTTTCCGCCAGTTGTGATAATTAAAAATGTAAAAGATGTTGTTATGTTCCCACTTAAAAAGAAATGTCCAAATATCCTGATGAATCGGTCCTCTCAAAACCGAATGTAATTTTAGTTTAGAGCGTTTTCTTCCCAGAACCAATTATTATTTGGTCTTAATTTGGTACATACTGTATAACAATAAATGAACTTCACAAAAAAATAATACGACAATTCTCAAAGCATGTAACTCCAGATAACTGTATGTGTGTTGTGTTTATTCATGAATCATAGAGACATTGTCTCTGACTGTTACCTCACTCATGACATGAAGAGAGAGTAATATTGGGTGGAGAGCAGCAGATGCCAGCTCTTAAAGAAGTCGTGGTGAACTGAAGTTAAATGATGATTAAACGCTTCACGCATATTTGGTTTTTGGCTGATATGCAAACAGAGTTTTGATAATTCTCCAATAAACTCCAATGAGTTATTTGCAAAAACCTGATTTGACTTTCCTAATGAGCGCCGACTGTTTATCACGTTGATGCCAGTCAGTCAGATTATTGATGGTGTTGGCTGCCTTCCCAAGATGCATCTCTTCCCATTGGTGTTTTGGAAATGTTTGTGAGAACTGGAAGGAAAGATGTTTTACTCAAATTACATCAACATTAAGATGTTACTCAAATATGTTTGGCGTTTATTGAGCATGTTGTTGAAAGTTGTGCAACAATGATTACAAGCTTTGATGTTTTCAGCTATTTCAACGTCAAAGAGAGGCAGAAATATTGCTTGATAAAATGTTTTTAAGTATTATTCGCAACTATGATTTGTACATTGCTAAAAAATATATCTTTATTATTATAAAGTATTTTTTAGAGTCATTCTCAATTGAAATCCTCCAAAATAACAAAACACACATTCTACCTACCAGCGTCGCTAGTTAGCCAGCTAACGGTGAGTAGCATAGGGTCCGTAGCATTGTAAAGCTACGCTGTATCCACTTCTCAATACACACCCATGATACACGGGAACACAGATGTAAGATGTAACGTTAATGTTGAGTTCAGTTGGTCTTTAACGGGGCTACACACTCACCACCAGCCTCGCTAGTTAGCCAGCTAACGGTAGTTGGCCAGCTAAGGGTAGGTAGCCAGCTAACGGTAGGTAGCCTAGCGTCAGTAGCGTTGTTAAGCTACGGATTAAAGGTTAATATATTTACTTACCAAGTTTGTTTACAGCAGCAGAATGTAGTTGGTTCATTTAGAGTTTAGCATTGTAGGTACCACTAGCTAACGGAAAACATTTAACAGTTGTTGAGCTTGCTAGCTGATACGGAGCGTGTGATTGGCTGAGAGGTAGGAGGGCGGGACAACTTGAAAAGTTAGTAAAAGGATATAAAACCTGATGTATAACATTATGTCAAATGAAAAGTGACAAATAAATAAAGTTTGCATGACTTTCAGATAATTATTGAACTGTTAATGTTATACAATTTAAACACTTATATTTACCAATTAACTTTCTAAACAGTGTCAGTGACGACTTCTCCCATAAAATATATTCAACAGATTTTTATTCAGTGGCGTGAGGCGAAAAGAAAAAAGAAAAGAAAAAAGTTTTGATTGACAATTTTACTTGCAAAAATGTTATTTATTAATTGCGAGGTTCCCTCGAGGCAGAACAAAATATTTCAGCGAACGGATCAAATGTAAAGTGACATCGGGGCGCCGGAGCACCGCGACGCGTTCGACTACCAGCTCACCTGTCACCGCGGCGCCCATCCCCATGACGACGGGCGGATGAATCATTTAACAAATAATATGCAAACGAGGAGAACCGACAGGGAGACGAGTTCACAGGATTAATGGCCAAGTTTCCTTGCTAGTATTGACGCGTAAACACACACACACACACACACACACACGCACACACACACACACGCACACACACACGCTGTATCAACATGAAACTGAACCGTGTGTTTCTTTGATTTATTACAGCACACAAACATAAATTAACTTTATTTTGCTCTCTACCCAAAACACAAACACGGGACTTTCACCCAGGCGATCGCTGTGTGCGTCAACGTCTTTAAAAGAACTTCTTCTTCTTCTTCTTCTTCTTCTTCTTCTTCTTCTTCTTCTTCTTCTTCTTCTTCCTTAATCCTTCTTTATCTTTTTTAAATTTAAATGTTTCTTTAATCTTTTTTTATTTTCTTCTTCTTCTTCTTCTTTGATGGAAGATTACCGCTGCCGGTCCCTTGTGTTGTTGTTGTTTTAGTTGTTGTTGTTGTTGTTGTTGTTTTCCTCCAGTCGGGTGTTGGTGGCTCGACTTCACAGGTGGGACGCACCAGCAAACACAAAGTCCATTCTGTCAGTGGCTTCCAATCAATAACGTGTGTGTGTGTGTGTGTGTGTGTAAGTGTGTGTGTGTGTGTTTGTGCGTAAGTGTGTGTGTGTGTGTGTGTGTGTGTGTGTGTGTGTGTGTGGAGCAGGGAAGCACAACATGGAAAAACAAGCCACTTCTCTTCTTCCAATCTTTTCTCAACCAAAACACAGAAAACAACAACAGCAAAGAAATACCAAAATCTTGTCTCGGAACCGAGAGGAAAGGAGAGGAAAGGAGAGGAAAGGAGAGGAGAGGAAACGAGAGGAAAGGAGAGGAGAGGAAAGGAGAGGAACCGAGAGGAAAGGAGAGGAGAGGAAAGGAGAGGAAATGAGAGAAGCAACAAGACCGAGAACGTGAATATCTAACGTTTACTTTAATAACCTGGAGATATTTATATATATATATATAAATATGATTCTCCTTATTGATTTGTGCATATTGCAGCGGGCTTGTTCCAGAGCGAGGAGAAGGAGGAAGAGGAGGAGGAACGTGTGAAGATGCTTTTGCTCTTCAGGAGGTTCACGCCCGCTGGCCGGAGATTCTTCCTCACTCTTCTTCATCCCACTTATCGTCGCCTTCTTCACCTCCATCACTCCATTAATCAGAAGTGCTGAGTCAGGCCTCGCCCCGATCAGACCAATTAGACTCGGAGGCCTCGCCGCTGGCGCTCGACCAGCCGAAGCTTTACGCCGACCGACCTTCAGCCATTAATGTTTTTATTTAATTAATACATTTTCATTTTCTCCGTAACCTTTATTTAACAAGGGAGGGCAATTTATGGCAGATTGTTTCTCACGGGGACGGAGAGGAAGCCCAGAGGGACGATGCACGGCCGAGATCCACACCAACATGATTATGAGGTGACTTAAGAGGGGAATTAAGGTCACTCCCCCAAAACTTTATACGAGTTGCGGGATTTTTCAATTTATTTTTATTTTTTTCTCGGGATTTTGTTCTTGATTTAAAAAAAAATATTCTTGTTTTTTGTAATTTTTTTCTTAATTTATTCTTGATTTTTACATTTTTATTCTTGATTTAATAAAAAACGAATATTGATCTAAATTTCATTTTTGGGATTTCAAATTGTTTTTTTCTTGATTTAAAACATTTCTTCTTGATTTAATTTTTTTTTTCCTGATTAAAAAAAATCTTCTTGATTTCTTCTTGATTTCATCCTTAAATCATCCAGAAACCTCCCTCTCTCTAAACTTCTGAAATGTGTGGGTGAGCGTCACAAATTTAAAGAGAAATTCACACTTTGTAAAAACATTGCAGAACTTGAAGGAAACCGCAGAACCGACTCCTCCCCTGACCCCGTGAGAGTTTTTATTAGGATTTCTGGAACATGTCTAATCTCTGGATAATCGTGGTACATTCTGACAGCGCTATCCATCACGTTGTAATGACCTGCGTATGGATCACTGTCATAGGGAGGAAGAGGAGGAAGAGGAAGAGGATAAAGAAGATCTCTGTGTGCGAAAAGAAAACACTCAATCAAAGATAAAAAGCAGGATTTCTATCAAGTTCTGCATCCCACTACTGTAAGTATGTGTATATTTATATATACACATATATATACACACGTATCGTATATAGGTATATATATGTATATATATATATGTATATATATTTATATATATATATATTTATTTAAATATTTATATATTATGTTTTTTTATTCATACATATATTTATATATAGATATATATATATACTTATATTATATATATAGTTATATATTATATTTTCATATATATGTAATATAATATAAATACATTATATTTAATATTAAATAATATATATATATTTACATATATATTTAATATTATATATTAATTAATATAATAATATTATAATAATAATAATATTATTATTAATAATAATAATAATAATATTAATTAATATATATATACATATATATATATATATATATATATATATATATCTCACCATATCTTTGCAGATGGACATGTGTATTTATTTACTAACCCCCTGAAAGGCATAAGTGGAGTAAACTCAAACTATATTGATTATGAGTTTTGTTGTTGCCTCCAGCAGAAACACCCAGGAGGGAGTTCTTCTTCTGGGGTTACGGCTCTGATGTTTATGGAGCACCAAAACATCCCATAATCACAGAGAGACCCCCGAGGTTATTGAGGCTTTAATACAATACGTGCTGGAAGTCCACGGCGCACAGAGTAGTGAATACAAAATAAATAAAGTAAACGTCTTGTAAATATAGTTTAGCTCTCATGGAGTTCATAGCTTTAGAAACGAGAAGGGCGTCACATTTAAATCTGGTCCGCACGAAATGTCAAGTGGAGATGGACTAGGTTCATAATGTAAACCCCCTGGTGGTCAGGAGAGAGAATGCAGCTTCAAAACATGAAGCATAGACTTCTATACAACCAGAGGAGTCGCCTCCTGGTGGTTAGGAGAGAGAATGCAGCTTCAACACATGAAGCATAAACTTCTATACAACCAGAGGAGTCTCCCCCTGGTGATCAGGAGAGAGAATGCAGCTCTAACACATGACGCATAGACTTCTATACAACCAGAGGAGTCGCCCCCTGGTGGTCAGGAGAGAGAATGCAGCTTTAACACACAAAGCATAGACTTCTATGCAACCAGAGGAGAGAATGCAGCTTTAAGACACTTGGCGTCCCTCCCAAATAGGGATGAATGTATTTTCACGTCTGATTCTCATTTAGCGTTAAACTAATTAAAGGTTTCCTTCAAACAAACAAACAAATGAAAAGAAACACGTAAACAAACGTGCCGACGGCCGTCTGAAGGTCATCCTGATTCCATCGTGTTGGATGCCATTTGTAATTGAGCTAATGGTGTGTGTGTGTGTGTGTGTGTGTGTGTGTGTGTGTGTTTGGGGGGGGCGGGTATAATGACTCGTTCTAATCACACGTCTTTAACGCGAGGCGGCGTGGAGCGTTCCCGCCTCCCGGCGTCGCCGCGTCGCGTTAGCTCGTGTTTACGGCGCCTCGTTTGCGTATTAATAACCGCGGCGGTGCAAATGTGTTTTTACTCGCTCGCGCCCGTCTTTGTCTAAAACTAAACGCTGGCATTCGTTCCCCCCCGCCGCTCTCGGGTTGAGTTCTCAGAGCGGCGTCTGAATCCGTGACACGTCGAACAAATGGCTTATTGAATACCGCATTCAAATCTAATTTACGCCGAATTACCGTTTATTTTTTATTTTTTAAATGTCAGTCTCAAAGTTTCGGTCCTGGAGCGTAGATAATTATTCACGAGGTTCGTCTCTCGGCAAACTAATCCGACGGGGCGGCGAGTCCTCGGTGTACCTTTCAACCGCGCGTCTGTTTTCATTGCTTCGGCCAATCAGAGCGCTCGACCTGCGGCCCGCAGCCAAGTCCTGTAATTACTGCGTAATGAAAGTGTAATGCGGTGTGTGTGTGTGTGCGTCCCCCCCCCCCCCCCCCCCCCGCCTCCCTGTTTTAAACTGCCTCTCATTCACACACAAGGCTCACGACGTGGAGCCGCTCATGAAGCTTCATCCTCCTCGTCTTCACTGTGCGGGAGGTTGAGCGGGACTTCTTCTTCTTCTTCTTCTTCTTCTTCTTCTTCTTCTTCTTCTTCTTCTTCTTCTTCTTCTTTACGTTGCATTAATATTTGCACAATTCAACGACATTTCTAGTAGAATTAATCTGTTTGGAAATGTCACAAAATGAAAAAGACAAAAGAATAAGGGGGGGGGGGTCGAGGAAATGAAAAGAATGAATCTTCACACGGTTATTAAGATAAATAGAAGAGGAGGAGGAGGAGGAGGAGGAAGAGGAGGAGGAGGAGGAGGAGGAGGAGGAGGAGGAGGAGGAGGAGGAGGAGGAGTGAAGGAGGAGGTCTCCCTTCTGTCGGCCGATGTCCTAAAATAAGTCAACGTGTTTTCTCTGAAGCGAAACCCAATTAGGAGATGTCCCCCCCTTATTAAACTGTATCCCATGCATGTTTTGAGCATATGCTTGCAAAATCCCCACACACACACACACACACACACACACAAGAATACCACCGATGGAGTGATGGAGTGACGGCGGGAGCCGGAACGGGAAGCGGCCCCCGGGGGCCTCGTCCGTCCTTCAGCGCTCTCAGGAGGCTGAAGCCGAGACGACGGGCGCCATGACGACGGGCGCCATGACGGCTCCATCCCGGACGACACAGAGACGGATGAGGTGTGGAGAGGACGACAGGAGCGCTCACTCTTCTCCTTCCTCACGCATCTCGACGGGGGGGGGGGGGGGGGGTCTTCATTGTGATGTACTGCAGTGGATGGAAGTCAAAGTAATTCATTAGTTGTCTCTTTTGTACGTTTAATGGAATCTACTTTCACTTAAACTCTGCCGACCCTTTTTGTCGCCGGTAACTTCGAGATTTGTGTCTTCTGTATTTTTTGTCCCTTTGGACGGGGTCCTGGGTCCTGGGTCCTGGGTCCTGGGTCCTGGGTCCTGGGTCCTGGGTCCTGGGTCCTGGGTCGTGGGGTCATGGGGTCATGGGGTCGTGGGTCGTGGGTCGTGGGGTTGTGAGGTTGTGAGGTTGCGTGGGGTCGCTGTTTTTTATTAATTCTGCAGATTTTTCTACTTTTCATTGCATCTCTGGAAGTCGGTGTTAAAAATTCAGTCATAAAGCCATTTAATGTAAAACCTTCAAATTAAAAGCACAGGTCTTAAATTTCTTGAAGAAAAGGTGATCGTGTGTCTTTCAAGCCGTCGGGGGCCACATGAAATGAAAAATTATCTAATATTATCACATAAATCTATTTAATGTGAAACCTTCAAAATAAAAGCACAGGATACTTTTCTTAAATGTCTGGAAGAAAAGGTGATCGTGTGTCTTCCAAGCCGTCGGGGCATAAAATGCAGCGGCGGGCCGGATTCGGCCCACGGGCCTCGTGTTTGACACCTGTGATCTGGAGGAACGTCTTTCATGAGCTACAGTTGTATTTATTGGTGTTTTTGATGAATTGACTGGGCGATAACTGACTTATTAAGAAGCACAAACCCACATGACCTCCTCCTCAGACTCTCAATGATCTCGTTAGTGAGTTGATGAAGAGCTCCATGACTCATTCACCACACATCTGAAGTACTGGTGTCTTCATGTTGTTCTATAAACATTGCATCGGGCTGGATCGTCTTCAAACTGGTTTTCACTCATGAAGCGCCGCCCGGCCCGGAGGAACTGGTCGTCCCTTCAAAGGGAGCCGGCCGTGTTCTTCTAGAGGACGTCCAATTACAACTTCAGATCACGTTCTATCGGCCGACGCCCAACGGCGGGCCGGGTGGATGGACGGACCAGTGGATCCCAGCACACAACATGACATCTACTGGTTTTCATGTTCATGGACCCCGATTATTGGGACAATGCCAATGGAAAGTTGATCAGGATCCTGATTAGTGACATTCAGAGTCTTATTTAACATCCATAGACACCAGTTGTGGTGGCCGGGTGGCCGTGGATGAGCCAGCAGAACCAGAACCAACTCAACTCCACGTAGTTATTTTAAGGCTAACTGTGACAGTTCTCGTGGGTTTCCCCCTAAAGCACCAACGCCATGCTTCCATTCAAGAATAAACTCGATTTGCTTCACTACCCCTCTGCTCACCTTTTTCTCTCTCCTCTCTCAACTGAGAGCTTTTATCAGGCCGGTGTCGGCTGCTGACTGATTGCCAATCAACCAGAGCAGCTGACGACCAGTCAGCCAGCTGCTCTGGTTGATTGGCAATCAGCCAGCAGCTGAGGCCAGACATGAGACAGCTGCCCCACTTTAGTTTTTAATGCAGCGTCGTCCCGACAAGAAGTTGCTCCGACCGACACAAGCAACAGAGTATTTGTTTTTCCCTAAGTCAAAACTAGAAGTCGTTACCGTCGCGCGGATGATGCAAAAATATATTTGTTATTATTAAAGTGCGTCACATCGTTGGTCTCGCTTTGTTTACGCCCACAAATGACCAGCAGCTGTTTCCTCGGAACAACAACTAAAGTTTGCTAATTGGATTTAGATGATCCACCAAGGCAGGTTTATCAAATATACAAACGCTGATGATGTCCGTGTGTCTGTGTGTGTGTGTGTGTGTGTGTGTGTGTGTGTGTGTGTGTGTGTGTGTGTGCGCGCCTGCCTAGTAATGAGGAATCAGCTCTATTGATGAGCCGCTTTCTGGCCACAACATCTGGCCTGACCTTGGACCGCAGAGCCAACTAAATAAGAGCAAGTGGTAACGATGCGTTCAATGACCCCCGTCAACCTCCACAAGCAGGCCTGTGTTCACCTGTTAGCATAGCGCTAGTTATCTCACTGCTGTCCCCCCCCCCAAGCAACAGGTAGACGTCCCTGTGCCGACTTACCTACATTTTCATTAGACAAGTATTTTAGAAAAATTGACAGCTCAGTTTAATGGTTTTTTTTAAAATCTGCCTCTCACACCGAAAATAAATATAATAAATGTAGATCAGAAAAGATGAAATGCAACAATAATTCATTCTGTACATGCCAGAGTGGGAGTGGAGGGTCACATGACGTAATCCACATGTTTAGTGTTGTTTATCTTGTCATTGTGCTGTTGATTGAGTTGACCTCCTGTCCGAAGCCACGGACCAATCACAGCGTCTGAACCGGGCGGACCTCGTCTCCTCGCCCTGTGAAGCGGCGGCGTGGCGCCGCAGGTCGGAGCACTCGGCCTTCAGCCCACGTCTCCTCTCCCGCTGAAGTGTCTCACGTAAAAATATATATAAATAAACCTCCGAATGCCTCAAAGTGCTCTGACGCATCACGACTGGACCTTTTCAAAGGAGGACCTGTCGTTTTGACCGGGGGGGGGGGGGGGGGGGGGCACTTAGTGTTTCTCTACACAATGCATTTAATAATCCAGGTGCTGTCATTCATCCTGTTGTTTGTGTTGTCATGGTGACAGCAGTGGCTTGAGGACGGAGTGGAGGTCTGTCCTGGTTCTGCCAGCTCGAGGAGCCACAGGAATACCGTGGTATACTGGACCTACTGGACCAACTGGACGAAATGGACCTCCTGGAAAAAATGGATCAACTGGACCTCCTGGACCTCGTGGATGTATCGGTCTTATTGGTCATACTGGACGTACTGGACGTAATTGTCGTACTGGTCGTATTGGTCTTATTGAACGTACTGGACGTATTGGATGTAATGGAAGTGGCAGCTGTGGGGGTGGAGTCGCCAATTTGGCCTTGGCCGACTGATTGCCAATCAGCCGGCAGCCGCCCAGCGCTGCACTCATAAAAGTGCCCGTAACCGTTGTTGCCGGTTGTTGCCGTGGCTGCAGATTAATGACCGCGTCGCCTTCATAGAAACACAAATGATAAACAGCGGCGTATAAACACGTCCCCGGCTGACTCTTCTTCTGTACACATCCGTAACGGTGACCCGCCATCAACTATCATTTTGGATTCTGCTAAGCATGCAGTAGAGCGGCGGCGAGACAATATCGCCCGGCGATGAGAGATGGGGCGAGCGCTCAGATTAATTCACGACAAAAAGGAGTCAACACGGGGAGAGGGTCGTACGTCACGGGGTCGGCGTCGGTTGGGAACGCAGATGGATTACCTCCGTTCCCCCGGCGCTAAATTAAAATGGAGGTGAAAACATTTCTCTCTCTCTCTCTTTATCTTATTTATTTGCTTGTTTGTTTCCACTCGGCGGCGGTGGGAAAGTAAACCCTCGTCTTTGGCGTTTGGTTAAGACTCATTAAAATAAACGCCATAAAGCACCGCAGCCGCACAAATACATGTCTTTTCTTCTTCTTCTCGGGGATTTACATTAATAAGCCTATGTGTGTGTGTGTGTGTGTGTGTGTGTGTGTGTGCAGTAATCAGCTAATGGCGAGGGCGGGCCGCGGACGGCTAATAGCGGGGCGAGGTTGCGCAACAATTAGCTGGCAATCGATTGCCGGCAGAAGACGGAGAGGAGGCGTCTTTAAGGATTATCTTGTTTACGAATATAAAACGCAGACGACCTAATTTGTGAGCACAAGGAAGCCGCCAACATCTGGAGTTTTCTCGTTTGGAGAACGTGTTCTCTTGTTTATCTGCAGAGGGCTAAGGAGGCGGAGCTACGAGCTGCATTTAAAGACCGAGATACGATGCTTCCTTTCCTTTAAGGTGGATTAATGATCCTCTGGCTTCTCATCTTGGAGGGGGGGATGCAGTTTAGCCCCCCCCCCCCCAGGCCTTCAGATAGTCCTCACTCACACAGAAATGTGCCACGGTGCCGCTGTGTGCAGCTGTGACCCAGTTCAGAGGCTTTCTTTCACCAGAACGGCCTCAGCGTGGGAGCAGATGAGATCCAGAGAGAGAGAAACATTCGCTCCAGAACCTCGGGTGGACAAAATAATGAAGACACTTGAAAAAAAGACTTTGGAGAAACTTAATTGCACCGTAAGGATGTGTGAGAAGGGTCGAGGGAAGTGCTATGCTTCATGTGTTAAAGCTGCATTCTCTCTCCTGACCACCAGGGGGCTACTCCTCTGGTTGTGTAGAAGTCTATGCTTCATGTGTTAAAGCTGCATTCTCTCTCCTGACCACCAGGGGGAGACTACTCTGGTTGTATAGAAGTCTATGCTTCATGTGTTAAAGCTGCATTCTCTCTCCTGACCACCAGGGGGAGACTCCTCTGGTTGTATAGAAGTCTATGCTTTGTGTGTTAAAGCTGCATTATCTTTACTGACCACCAGGGGGAGACTCCTCTGGTTGTATAGAAGTCTATGCTTTGTGTGTTAAAGCTGTATTATCTTTACTGACCACCAGGGGGTGACTTGTATGGTTGTATAGAAGTATATGCTTCATGTGTTAGAGCTGCATTCTCTTTACTGATCACCAGGGGGTGACTCCTCTGGTTGTATAGAAGTATATGCTTCATGTGTTAAAGCTCCATTCTCTCTCCTGACCCTCTCCTGACCACCAGGGGGCGACTCCTTTGGTTGTATAGAAGCCTATATAGTGACTCTACTTCTCTTGTTGTATTCCCTCAGTAAACATTGTAAACATGAGTTTGTCTTAGTCTCTAGTTTCTTCTTCTATACAGCATGATGTCATCATTTATACTTTATGGTCATTTAGAGTCACACAGACCGTAGAGCAGGGGACGCTTTAGGGGCGGGGCTTAAGGTGATTGGCAGGTCTCAAACAGTCTGTGGTTCAGCAAAGAGTCTTTCAAACTTCTTTTTTTAGTACCTTTAAAAACTTATAATCACAGTCGTCTCGACACGATTGCCTGCAAATGTCCATTATGTCACAGAAACACAATTAGAGCTCCCATTTCCACATTCACTCACGAACAGCTATTACCTGTGTCCTAATATTTGCACTAAAGTGGTTTCAGGATGCCCGAAGGAGACAAATGCTGTGCAGCGTTGTTCCATTAACTTGTATTATTTTTTAAATGCTAGGGGCCTATTAGGAAAATTCAACCGGGTTAATTTTCTGAGCCGTTTCACGCCGGCTATCTATACGCTTGTCAGCAAGAATGAATGTGCAAATTAAGCTTGGAGAAGTGGCTGTAGGCCTCCTTCACAGGTGATGCAGTGTGATCCTGGGTTCTCTGGAACAGAGGACGATCACACCTTTCGAGGACTTTAGAAGATTGAGGCTAACGAAATAAATGCCTTTATCGCAACACCCTTTGTTTACTTGTTTTTATTGTTGTTGATCAAATGGTTATCAAATGGAAATCAGGAAAAGACAAGATATGAGGATTATATCATTTTAATTTGAGTAAAAAATAAACATTTCACGCCCCTTTTATTTCTAACGTTTCCGATCTATCCGAGCGTCTCACGCAATCGTCTGTAAGACTTTCAGATGTGAAATAACTATTTACTAATTACTTTACTTACATTCTCACCACTGACTATTAGTATTTATACTTTAATATTACACTTGTATACATGTTTGAGGTGCTTGTAATTCCATTTTTAGCTATACTCTACATTGGTAGACTATATTTGATATTAAGGTGAATATAATGCTTTGTTAAAGATTAAACCAGCTGTTCCCAACATGTCTGTGACCTCGGTTTTAAAACATGGTCTAGTTGAGGCCTCATGTTATATTTCATTTGTTGGAGGCATTTGCTCTCAAAATGAAATTCCTAATATATTTGCATCAGAATTCTTTCCTTACTCATAAATTGTCTCACGGCCCCTCAGAGTTATACGGGGACCCTTTGAGGGGCCCGACCCCTAGATTGGGAGCCACTGGACTAAACTAGAAACAGAAAAATACTTAAAATCTGATAATATAATTATTCACATAAGGCTTGAACTGCAGAACAACTATTTAGATATATTTATTTTTACATATTTTTATCAAGGAAAGTAAAAACATAAAAACAAGAGATGAAAAGTACGTCGACCTCTTCGCCTGCAAGGTTTTCTAATTTTCTCCACTTCCAGGTTTGGCTGAGGAGAGAGTCGTCTCCTAACTCTTTGCCCTTTAGGAAATTAAGAGAAAGGGTGTCGGGGGTCGGGGGGGAAACAATTCCATCAGTAATTCCATTTTCCTCTTCACAAACTGCATATTGCTCATTAAATATTAACTGACAGGCCTGAGCTCGCTTGTATTTTGATTATTGTTTTTATAAAATATAATTATTTATGTCTGGCTGCTTAAGATTGTCAATAAGACCTTTCAATTGATGCAAATTGAGAGAAAAAAAGCAAGTAAATAACCCATTAAATGTTTTTTTCTGAATGATTTACCTGAAATTAATGATTTTATGACTCAAAAGTTACATCTGAAGCCAGAACGATGCTTAACCTCCACGAGACGACGGGGATGACGGGTCTCTGGAGGTCGCCCCAGAGGTGACTCTAATAGTCTGATTAGTCAAGCTTATAATTGGACGAATAAATAGTCAAATGAATAAGTAATAAGAGGTTATTTAATAATTGATGTGCTACGTAAACACCAACATTTTTTTATCTTTTAAAAAAAATAATTCTGTTCACGATAATGATGAGAAATGCTTAAGAGTGTTTAAATTATTGTAGTTTGTGTCAATGTCAACACTTTTATTCATTTTGGGTTCTTTTTTTATTTGAGTCCAATGTATCTCCCTTTTAGCTCCATTTTTGGTCCCCACCATCTCCACAACCAAGCACAGGGCATTCGCCCCATATCTTTAATATATATATATATATATAAATAATGTATATATGTATTTCATATATGATAATACATATTTTATATTAAATATATATAATTATAATATATATATTTGATGTATATATTAAATATATAATCAGTCCCTGGGCGTCAGTATCAATTTAATAAAAGAAATATGCAACAAAAGAACTTTGATACTCCTGAAGTAAGTGGACTTGGTTTCCCAGGACATGAATTATGGTCTCCTGGGTTAAAGTCCTGAGTTTTTTTTGACCCCGTCTAACCTCCTCTCTCTGTGATTCCACCTTTATAATTAAAAGAACCCGTGACTTAACTCACCAAATATAATCCGACCATAAATCAGAAACCTTCTTATTCACTTGGAAACTTCTCATTATCATATAAGCAACTGCGACATAAAATTAGGACATTTTAACATGAATTTGAATAATTTAACTGACTGTGTTATTTATTTACGTAGTCAAATTATACTTCTGGCTGATCACTGGATACGTTCGTCGAGGTTCGTGGAGCTTCAGACCGTCTGGTCACGCTCCCGTCTCCGTCACGAAGACGCTCGCCTTCCGATGTTTGATTATCAACCAGCCCGGCGAGTCGAGAATGTACTCGCCGCGGCTATCCCGTGACGAGCTCCGACTAGCAGCCGTCCGCCACGCCGGTGAATCACGAAAGCCGTCGATGGATGAAATATGAACATCAATCTTTCTCAGCTTCCCTTGTCTGCTGAATAAATTACTTTTCAAAGTTCCGTGACACGTCTTTTGCAGACAAGTAGATGGAAATCAGCCGTCGAGGGGGAAGCGGAGTCGTGGTGAGAGCGTGAGAACGCGTTCCCCTCGTCGGACTGCAGTTCGACTGGATTCGTGAGCGGATCGTCCGGGCGTCGTCCGAAAGTCGCGTTGATTGCCTGATGATTTGTCGTCTTGTAAATTGATGGAATAAGATGCGGCGCTTTGAGAAGGCGTTCATCCCGACGCCGCTCGGGGGATTTCTCAAGATCTACAATTAATGAATGGGGTTGTATTTCTTCTCTCTGGCCCAGAGTACCTATAAATAACACACCTCCACACAATAGACGGAGGGGGTAAGAGGAGGTGTGTGACATTGTCTGGATCGATTTTAAAGACATTGGGGCGTTTTTACGATACAAGGCTTCCAAAGTCTGAAGTCATAGTTTCCAATGAAGGGGCTCATCCCTTATTAAAAGACGCAGTATGTGGGCAAAGACATCTGAGACTGTGGAAGTAGGAGAGCCAAAGTGTTCCTGGATTCTGTGTGAACAGTCGGTATGTACATTATAAAATGCAAATACATGTTCTGTCCACAGACAGTGTGAGAAAGAAAAACGAGTCCTTGGGTTGGAAGAGATTTTTCCGCTTGCATTAAATCCTGATGGCAAAAGGTCAAAGGAATATATAATAAAGAATTAAGAGAAAGAAAACCCACAGAAACCTTTATTCTTATAGTAATGTGGAATTTCGTGTCATAATTACGTAGAAAGCAATTGTTTAAATTCAAATTTCCTAATTACTACATGCATGATCAAATTAACAGGGAAACAATGTTTACCAGAAGTTTCTTCCTTTTTGGAAGATGAGATATGCTCTTTTATTTTTTACCCAGAACCCTCTCTGTTACCAAGCCTGCTTCTTAGCCATGCACACATAGCAGAGGGGTTTTCTCTCACACTCGGGCAACATTCATACCTGAACTATTATAATTATGTACTGTGATGTGATTCATGGTTATTTTGTCTAGAACTGTGGTTTCATGCAAAACATGTTTTTATTTTTAATAGCCAACGGCGATTTGATTAATGAGTCTAAAATGTTCACACATTTATGGGCTAGCATTCTTTTGACATGTTGGTTCATTTTTGTAATACCAGAATGTTGAAGAAATAACCTAAAATAACAGTTGGATAACAACAGTAATGCCTACACGTTTATATGATGAATAGATTTTAAACAAGAGCCCGCACGCCATAAAATATTTCCCTCGATGTCGATGTCGGACCCGAAGACCAGAAACAGCCAATCATCTTGCAGGTGGTCTTGTTGAAGGCATCAGCTGTTTTGCAGCATATGTCTAATATCGCCATAACATAATACACCTCACTCGGTATATTACTGCCGTGCTGCAGTCTATTAACATACTGTAACCTCATTATAATCTGAAGGCCAATATAATACCCTGTCAGCCGCCGGTACGGCTAATCATCTGCAGATTTACATTTTCATTACCGTGTGAGATGTCAAGAGCCTCTTCTGCCAATCTCCACTTACAAACAAATAACACCGGGCCGCACAAATCCGCCACGCATGGAAACGTCAGTCAGCCGTCGGGATAAATATACCGGGGAACCGCGGAGCCGAAGCTGTGGTTCAACTGGAGACCATGAACCACATAGGTGTTTAAACCTGGTGCATTATGGGTCACAATAAAAATGTATATTTAAACTCGGACCACAGCTCCATAAAACTGCTTCGTATGTTACATTAATTTCATTTCCCCAATTAGGCTACACATTGTTCAAATTAAAATCACGTTTAAAATGGTATCATTTTGTGCCCAAAGGAAAGCTTTCATCCTTTGGGGAGCGTGAACGTGTTCGGTAAACCTCGTCACGGTTTGTCTGTTTTTATTTTGATATATTTGGATTATTTGTTACAGATGGTGAACGTGGAGAAAACCTCAGGCTGATAACACAAATATAATAAATCATCCTTCGGAAATCACGAATAATCACTTTTTTTTTTGGTGATGTTTGAGACACGTTTTCTGTTTTTTTAAGTCTTAATTAGTTTAAATAAAAATGTTCACCTGAAACACGACGGTGCTTATGAACCTAAATACGTGGTTTCGTTTTAACCACTAGCTAACGTGTTGGAAAGTGATTCAGAGTCGTGATTGCGTGATTCGGTGAGAGCGCTGTCGTTAGTCTCCAAAATAAATAACAATATAAATGAGATTACAGGTAATAATAATAATAAATAATTTTGATTTGTATAGCGCTTTTCTAAGTAGGTACTTTTCATCCAAATTAAAAATCAACTCAGACAATTTGTAGTACATTGGACCCGTCTCTGGGCTATACTTTAAAGATAATCCAACGTATCGCACCACAAATAGATCTTATTACCGCTCACCCACTGTCGGCTGCATTTAGAGACCCTTTCACTCACCCTGATGTTTTGGTAGAATTACCCCCCAAAAACCACACAGTGTCCACCCATTGTCTCCGGACTGAAAGCGTGGCTTCTGGCTCCGTAATACCGCCTCTCCCCCACTAGAAGAAGCAGTAAAATGGACGCCGGGCTCTCAGTGGGATCAATAATTCCTTCAGCCTGCAGATTCCACACTGATGAGGCACTTTGATGTGGACTGAAGTGCCGGAGCGAGAGGCCAGGCGAGTGTTGTGAGGCGGTGGCGTAAGAGGGTTCATTATTTCACACGGCTTTCAGAGGGTCGTATTCGATTTGCTCTAATACCTTTGTCAGTTTGGAGAAAAAAAAAAACGAAACAACGGTGTGGAAGAAGGGGCTGGATTAATAAATAAATAAGCTGTAATTTGGGGATCCTCGCTCTCTCGGAGAAATCAGAGCGGCGTGCAGAGCGGCGTGCAGAGCGGCGTGCAGAGCGGCGTGCACAGCGGCGGCCTGAGACGTCGGGAAACTATCCCCCCCAAAAAAAACACTGAGATGCAATCAGCTGAAGGGCTGCACAGAGAAAAGAAAAGAAGCATTTTATCTGCACAAAACGTGTTTTCGTGACTCGGGAACCGCCGAGTAAACTCTAGTTTCGTGCTAACGTTTTTTATTTTTTATATCTGAGAGCACAAGCTCCTTTTTGTCTCTGTTTAATTTCAGCGGATTGAATCATTTGATAATGAATTGTTAAACGGCGGATGTGATGTCTGCTAATTAAACTCCGTGACGAACGGCCGTTACAAAAAAGCTCATTCAGTTTGATCTTTATTCCATTTTCTTTTAAATGGCAGCTCGTCTTATTGAAGAATAGCGGCGCAGCTATCGACGTTACGTCGCCGTGATTTGCTCCTTTTATTTTATCCGAGCGAGGTCGGCTCCCCCCCTGAAGATTTAAACAAACACCGTTTCTCTTCTTTTTAAACGGCTCCTTTGAGGGTTTTTTTCCTGCTAAATTAAATATGCGGCTGCAAGAACCTGCAGACTTTTTAAAATGTGGTGGCGAAAAGTAAATCATACACAAAATAATAAGGAATTTTTGGGGGGATAAAAAGACAGAAACGTGCACATTCATCACCTCCGAGCAGCGGAACTACAGTAATGCGTGTTTGTTTCTGTCTAGACGGGCTGTTAGCGTCCGGGTTGGACCTCGTGGAGCAATTAGCTCCACAGATTTTACTTACTTACTCTTCAGCGAGCTCGTGGATTATAAACCCGACACCGGTGCACTTCATCTTCTCCACTGGTGTGTTGTAGAAGTTTGAGAAGAGCTGCAGAAGATTAAAAAAACAGAGTTAATTGGGACAAGAATAGCGATTTAGTTTGAAAAACCCATAAGCCGTGTTTCATACATTTAGACATGAATAAGTGGTAAATAAAGAGCTCTTTAAGCATGAGAACATGTAGATAGAGCCTTCAAGTATTGAAGATGTATCGCAGATATTTAAATGAAGGACTCTCTACTTTCATCTACGCGTAAAGGCACCATTAAGGAAAAGTTGTGATTATTTTTTTGCAAGTTTATTAAAAATGGAAAAAACTGAAACATCCCATTGATAAGGATTTACTCGCCTCAGGTGACTGGATCGTCTCGAGTCCGCTTGTCGTTGGAGTTAAGAACTTTTCTCAGAGTTGAACACAAGATGTTCAAAACCTAAATAAAAAGAAAAATGTATACAGGAAAGAATAACATGATATTTGAAGGATCTGCGAGGTGACATCATCTCTGGTTTGAAGTCTCCAGTCTCCTGTGACACTGTATGTTTGACTTTATAAATAAACTTAAAGGCTGCACTGGCCCTTTAAATGTCTCTCAATGAAGCAGAGAGATTATAAAAAAAAGATTGTATTAATGAATCTCTTAAAAGTGCCCAGTAGATGATTTGACACCTTTAATTATTTGTATTTTTATTTGTATTCTGCACACTCATGCGACCGCAGTCCCTTTCCACCGCGACATGAAGGTAAACACAGGAGCAATTTATGAAATTAATTACAGTCGTGTTCTGTTTAGTGCGTCATTCCATTGAGCCTCTGTCGGGAGAATCGATGCCGTCGCTCGTGTGTGAGTGAGTATCCGTCCACATCGCACGCTATGTTTGGGGTTACGGCTTTTATCAAACACAAACTATCCACAAACACGTCCGTATTCCTTTTGCAACTTTAATTAAACTAAAACCACAGTTTAAGACGAGCACACAATCGTTTTTAAGTTCTCTTAAAGCGACAGCGCACTTACAAATGATCTTAAAGCGACAGCGCACTGTTCACAGTTACTACATGTAATGTGAATAAACTCAAACACACATTTAAAGTAAATTATTAGACATTTTTGAGCATCGATCTCATGTTTATGTGCATTGTGTCAGGAAAAAGAAATAAGACTAAGTCTAGATGTGTGGGTGGGGGGGGGGGGGGGGGGAGGGTCCATGATATTACTATCTCTGCCAGGAGAATCAATGGCATGTGTGAGTGTGCGCCTCACTGTGCGTCCACACACTATTTTAGGTGGTAAGTTTGGGCTTTTATAAAACATGTGTCCTTCTTGCTTTTGCAACTTTCATTAAACTCAGGCCACGGTTTTAAAACAAGCACACAGTCTTTGTAACTATTCTCTTAAAGAGACAGCGCACTCTTCCCAAGGGTCAAAACGATAGATCTCGGCGACACCCTCTCCTGAGAGTTGGTGCAGAAGTCTGGTGGGGACGGGGGGGGGGATGTAATTCAATAACACAATACAGCAATGGTCGTTGCAGACATTGACGTAGATCTGCACTCTACTCGGATCTATAGCATCATGTCATGAGTTACTATCGTCTCCTAAAGGTCGCGAAAGAGAAGAAACGTGCATTTAGAGGTCGCCGGATTCAAACATTCTCAGCAAAACAACCTGGAGGATTTCTCGCGCGTCGTCTTCTTTTCTAAAGACCTGAGTAAGTCGCCTCCCGTCGCCTCCAGCCAATCGCTCTGATGGCGTCCGCCGCCTGATTGGTATTCTCCGGCGGTTCGCTCGCCGGCTCTCATTCCGTGTAAGTTCCCCCCCTCTACCCTCGATTCAAATGACTTTCAATCTCTTTGTTCTGGGCAGCGGTCCAGGCCAGAGGGCCCGGAGCGGGGGGATGATGCATGGAGGCGGTTTTATTAACGCGATCTGCTGCACGACCAACGCCGACGTGACCACGATGTTTATATTTCCGACCGCCACTGGTGCCGCTATAAAAAACGTTGAGCTCCCCGTTGTAACTCCCGGGGTTCCGCTCCACATTTCTACCCTAACTGTGATGGAAAGTCACGAATTGAAGCGTTAACAGACGCGTGCAGTGCCACATGTCGCCAGCAGGGGGCTCGTGTTTGAACCAAAGGTTTACGTGTAACATGCAAACTGATGTCCTCTGCTTGTTAAGTGGCGTTACGGAGGAAAACACAACCAGACAGAATATTCCCTCTGAAGTCAGGGAGGCCTGATGGATGCAGGCGCTCTGTGTTACTTAAACACATCCTGTTTATTCAATATGTTCAGTGTCAGAAGTTCCTAAATGTTTATTTATACGTATACGACGAGATCGGACTTGGAGTTAATTATATTTATATGTACAAAAATGTATATGTTAAAAAAAAAGAGCTCTTTATTGGGGAAATACTGAGGACAGAGATCCGTGTCATAGATGTGTGTAAAAGTATTACTATTATACAACATAATCAAGTGGATATGTAAAGGATATGAATATCTTTATAATTTATAGGACCTGCACACAGAAAAATGATGGTTGTTTAAAAGGCTTTGTGGTTCTACCAAGAACCACCACCTTTTTCGTTTAATAGTTTGATTATAGGTTCTTTGAAGAAATCTATAAGGAAATGGTTCTTTAAAGAACCCTGTTTTTAAAGGTTCTTTGTGGAACCAAATATGGTGCCTTAAAGAACCGTGTTCTGAAGTTTCTTTGAGGCACCTTAATAGGTTATTTGAAGAAATCTTTAAGGAAAAGGTTCTTTAAAGAACCCTGGTTTGAAAGGTTCTCTGTGGAACCCCTAATGGTTCTTCCGTGGCGTCACTCTGAAGAACCGTGTTCAGTTCCAGATGGCTCCTTCAGGCCTGATGTCCCTGAAGGCCTCATGTCCCTGAAGGCCTCGACAGGAGACAGTAGTCGTGTTTCTATCCACGTGTCGTTTCCGCCTGTATTTTAATGTATTTAAATGTTCCTCTGTCGGGGTAAACAAAGTGTTCCCCCCCGCCTGGGGAACGCGGTTAACAGCGGCGGCGGGCGTTAGCGGCGTCGCCGTGCGGCGTTCGATTAGCGGAGGCGGGAATCGATCAGGACGTCCGCGGCGTCTGTCGACTCCAGAAACATCTGTTCACCCAAAACCAACAAACCTCCTCCTCCTTCTCACCGTGACTCAAGGCTTCATCATCTGCCATGTTCCTTTTCTCTCTCTCTCCCCCCCCCCATAGCCCATAGAACTGGGCTAGAGTACAGTATGTGGCTGTGAGTGCGATCCCCAGCGGAGGAAGCCTAGATACACCAGTGATAACCTGTATATCAAGCTCTCAATCTGCCACTGGAAGGGAGGGAGGAGGAGGCGGGGCTCTGGGGGGGGGGGGAATAAATAGCCTTCATCTCGGTGAAAGTGTGCTCTCCTCCGTCTGCAAAGTGGTAAATCTTGCCCATTGTGAAAGTGGGACATGCTGAGGGGGGGGGGCACTGGAGGAAGACGAGGAGGAGAGAGGAAAGGAGAGGAGAGAGGTTCCCTCCACTGCGACGCCATCATCACTTTACCCCCCCCCCCCCTAAGTTTAAAAATGTCTTTTTTTTGTCCACTTTCTTTTTCTCTCAAGTTGTATTCTGTTCATCGTCCTGAAGAGGGACTCGGTTCTGCAGAGGGACCCGGGTCCTGCAGAGGGACTCGGGTACTGCAGAGGGACTCTGGTCCTGCAGAGGGACTCGGGTCCTGCAGAGGGACTCTGGTCCTGCAGAGGGACTCGGGTCCTGCAGAGGGACTCGGGTCACCTGGACCGATTTCACGCGTGTTCTGTTGTAATCATGGAGCCGTCAGTCCTGATTTACGTCAACACTCGGTGTATCTGATGATCCGGCAGGAACGTTAATGAGTCATCAATTGGAGTTAATCGTCTGTTAATGGTTCTCCGAACGCTCGGCCGTCAAATGTAAACTCACGACCCCCCCCCCCCCCAACCCCTTCCCCCCGATTTCATAAAGAATAAAAGATTATTTCGCTGCACAATCCTTAATTTTTTCCTGTCAAAGTTTCCGTGCATCCGCTCGGCTGCCTCCCTTCACCTCGCCGTGCGATCCTTCTCTTAATTAGGGGGAGCTGCTCCGCCTCCCGGAGGGTCAACGGAGTCAAAGACGTTCCTCCGGCTAACGGGTGGACGGCGAGCGCTGAGTTTGGTTCTTCGTGCTCCTCGGCTGGGAAAACTTTTGACACTACTGGGGACGGGGGCTCTCTCCGACAGGAAGGTCTGAGGAGGTGAAAAGACCGACTTAGGAGTCACTCCTTTTCTGCAGAGTTGGAATTTACCGTAATTAATTGTGTGTGTGTGTGTGTGTGTGTGTGTGTGTGTGTGTGTTGAAGCTCAGATGCAAATGTCATGGTATTGTTGCGTCGGAGACATATGGCCAGACCTCAGGAGGAAGCGCAAAGGAGTTTAGTCGCCCCCGACTCCTCTCTGTCCTGTCGGAATAATAAACTAAAGCTCAGCGGTGGAATTTAGCTAATATATTTAATAAAGTACCCAAGACAAGCCTTTTTATTTATATAAATCCCGAAACACAATATAACACACATTTTATGTCACCTTCTCTTCTCAGATGCTGTAAATATAAAGGAGAATAACGAGCGTATTGGGTAAATAAAATACTTTAATACAGGGCTGAGGTTTGTCTAGTGGTTGCTTCTTAATATTTTCATGTCAGAGTGAAATATCTGAATTTATAATATCTACTCACGTTATATATATGCATAAGGCGTCTTTTCAAAATAAACTTCCAACATCGGTTTATTTAGTTTTTTGCATTTACAATTTGTTGTTAAATGAAATAAGTAAAAAAATGAGGACACCCATTTCAGTATTTTGCATTGTTTGACATTCGATTCAAAATCTCTGAATTATTTACTTTTTTAAGTAACACAATCGTTACGGAGCACGGTTTTATTTCGATAAGATTCTTGTGTTTGCTTTTAATCCAATATCTTCCTTTTTTTCTCTCTGTTTTTGGTCTCCTCCTCCCGGGGGAAACATCGGGCTAAACGCTCCCTCTGTGGGGAGTCGCTAAGGGAGCGGTCTCCAGTACAGGTGTGTGTGTTTCCCTTTTCTAAAAACAGCTGCAGTGAGAAAAAAACTGTAAAGTTACGAGTCCTATTCTTGCGTTATTCCTATTTTTGTGTTATTCTTATATTTTTTGCGTTATTAATATCTTTTCGTTATTAATATCTTTTCGTTATTCATATCTTTGCGTTATTAATATCTTTGCGTTATTCATATCTTTGCGTTATTCATATCTTTGCATTATTCTCATATTTTTGCGTTATTCATATTTTTGTGTTATTCATATATTGTTGTGTTATTCTTATATTTTTGCGTTATATGTATATTTTTGCATTATTCATTTTTTTGCGTCATTCTTATATGTTTGCATTATTCTTATATTTTTGCGTTATTCTTATTTTTGTGTTATTCCTATATGTTTGCGTTATTCTTATTTTTGCGTCATTTCTATAATTTTGTGTTATTCTTATTTTTGCGTTATTCATATAATTTTGCTTTATACTGAATTTGCGTGATCGTTTCCTGCCGTCTTTAAATGGTTGGATCCGCCCTCTGAACCCGGCGGCCTGCGTCTCTGTTCCATCAAGACATGAACGAAGTTCAGATAAAGAAGAAATCACAATCAGCTCTGCAGTGTTTGACGTTAGCTACTGAAGCGGTTTAATCCCCTCTCTGAAAACATAGCAAAGAAACTCTCTCTCTCTCTCTCCCCCTCTCTCCCTCTCTCCCTCTCCCCCTCTCTCTCTGGTTGTAGATCTTCCGGTGCAGCTCCCCGCTCGGTGTAGCTCTCCGGCCGTTGTTCCACTAATGACGAGCACCGTGTGTGTTTGACGCGGCGGATCGGCGGCGGCCGACTGCACACGGAGCCCCGACGCCGGCGCTGCTGACGGGGAATTCTAAGTAGGACACGAGCTCCTGAAAGGAAGGCAGTGGAGCTTTGAGTGTGTGTGAGTGTGTGTGTGGAGCTATGTGTGTGTAGGTGTGTGTGGTTTAAACTTCTTCTGCCAGCTCAAAGAAGGGATGAAGTGAGGGCGAGCCATGAATCACAAGCCACAAGTTGTCCTTCACCTCATTTCTGAGGTCATTTGACCTGTTGCACACACACACACACACACACGCACACACACACACACACACACAAACACACACACATACACACACACACATTCAAACACAAACAGACATGCACACAGACACACACATGCACACACATACATCCTCAAGGCAAAAATGCTGTATTTTTCCACTGCAGATATGTTGGCTTTAACTGTTACGCATTTAGAGTTATTGGGGGCGGAGTCAGAAATATTAACAACTTTTAAACTAATTTCAAGCTGATTTAAATCCTTCATCTTCAGCGTTCGTCTTCATCGGCAAACATCTGAGCGTTTTGAGCCTGCTGATTTTGACGTTTTCTTCCCATAATGCACCTGTACACACTCTGACTTTGAAGTTTTTTCATGCTGTTTTCTGATTGGTTGGTTCGTAGACGTGGGCGGGGTCTTTGGTAAATATTACGCCAGTCAACATTTTCTTTAATACCCTTGTTTCCACCAATTTGCTGCCTACGTGCAGCATTTTAAAACAGGTGACAGAACCTTTCTGCTTTGTTTGTGTTGTCACCTCCAACGGGCCATGAAGCAGGATTATAAACAGTAAACAACGTTCCCATGGTTACCATCTGTTCTTCTATCTGCATAAATACTCGAGGACTGCCGCACGGTAATTTCTCCCGGGAATAAACGTTGACGGTTTCCTTTTCCCACCGAAGACAAAAAGCTTCAGAGCCTTCAGAGCTCCACGTCTCACGATATTAAAACATTAATAATAGATGTTATCACATTTCTCAAGACGGAAAACAGACAAAAAAACACACTATTATTTGAACTTAAATAACCTGTGTGTGTGACCTTGAAGCTTAAGGCAAAAACACATTCAACGGCTAACTGTAA
Organism: Liparis tanakae; assembly: GCA_036178185.1. NCBI lineage: Eukaryota > Metazoa > Chordata > Actinopteri > Perciformes > Liparidae > Liparis > Liparis tanakae. Next base: position 18,378,478 of record CM070091.1, on the reverse strand, counting down.
GTGGACTCTGATGCACGTTTCGTTCATGAAAAGTCGACATCGTAGAAACGTTGGATTACAGGGTTCGTACGGTGATGGAAAACCTGGAAAAGTCATGAGAAAAACTTAAATCATACAAGTTTTGGAAAAGTCATTAATGTGTTTTTTAAAGATAGACGCTCAAAATATAAGCCGGCGTACGCAATACGCTATTTTTTTTTATTGTTCATATTTTATACCCAGATTTTAGTTTGGTCATGGAAGTCATGGTAATCCATTTGTCAAAATGTGTAACAACCCTGTAATTAATTCTGAAAGAAAATGTTAACCAAATCCTTTTGTTGTTGTTGTTGTTGTTGTTGTTGTTGTTGTTGCCTACCATTAAAAATAATCTGTGAATTCACTAATCGACATTTAGAGCATCTTCATATACATTTTTTTGTGAAGAAATCCCTTTACGTAACATGTCACAGAAAGGGGTGTGGCCTATCCGGCCCGTGAGCATAAGCACCCGAGACGTGAGGCATCAAAAAAATCGTGTCTTCATCGTGTCTTCATCGTGTCTTCATCGTGTCTTCATCGTGTCTTCATCGTGTCTTCATCGTGGCTTCATCGTGTCTTCATCGTGTCTTCATCGTGTCTTCATCGTGGCTTCATCGTGTCTTCATCGTGTCTTCATCGTGTCTACATCGTGTCTTCATCGTGTCTTCATCGTGGCTTCCCACATTCCTCCGGCTGCCGGCTCTGGAGTTTGAAGCCTCGATCCCGGAGCGGCGCGGCGCCGTCGGAGGAGCGCCGGGCGAGGCCGATCCACGCGGAACACCCGGGGACGAGTCGTAAGGGCCCCGCGGCCAATCAGATGCCTGGATCCCAGAAACACCCCGCGGAGGGGAGGCGCCCCGACGAGGCGCCGTGAGGAGGGTTGTTGGTTCCTGATGTGAGCGACAGATGTTGGAGGGAAAAAAGGTTTCCAGGAGAGCTCTACGTATTTATCAATAGAAAGAGTTCACACGCGTCCATGTGCATCACGTGGAGGACAGATTTAGTTTTGTAGCTTTAAACCTGAATTATTTGTCTTTTTGTGTATTATAGCTGTGTTCTATCTCTCTCTCTCTCACTCACACACACACTTTCTCACACACACACACACACACACACACACACACACACACACACACACTCGTTTACGAGGAAGGTAATTGGCAACTGGAGTGTGACTTGACTTTGTGGAGGACATCCTGTTGGGGAAATGATCAGGCCGGCATATCAGCCATCACTCCAAAAACAACTCCCCCCCTTCGTCCCCTTTACTCCTCTTCCTCGCTGAAGAGGCCCGGGGCCTCGGCAGATGTGGCAGCCCACGGCGAGTTCTGTTCGCTGGGGGGTTAAAGACGAGGAGACGGGTCAGTGGAGCCGAAGTAAACGTCTGCGTTTCACTTTTCGCCACACACAACTTCCGTGTTGTTTACTGAACTCCTGACCTTTGACCTGTGAGACCTCGGCCCCTTCAGGTCCGCCGCTAACGGTTGTTATTATTATCCATCAATCTGACAATTTGCTTTATTGATCCATCGATTGATTGTTTTCTTGGAAACGTCAGAGGATATTGACGTCTGGGAACAAGAGGATGATTTGCTGCACGCGCTGGAAAAACTACATGAAACGTTTCATTTGCAGATTTATCTTCTTTTCCATCAACTAATGAATTAATTGTATTGACGAAATGCTCCGTCAAGCCGACAGGTGTTAAATAGGTCAATAGGTCAATGTTACTTAGCAGCCAAGTTATTAGAATTGTAAAAGAAGTGACACCGAAAATAGAAGTCTATGCTTCATGCGTTAAAGCTGCATTCTCTCTCCTGGCCACCAGGGGGTGACTCCTCTGGTTGTATAGAAGTCTATGCTTCATGTGTTAAAGATGCATTTCCGCTCCTGACCACCAGGGGGCGACTCTTCTGGTGGTATAGAAGTCTATGCTTCACATGTTAAAGCTGTATTCTCACCACTGACCCCCAGGGGCTGACTCCTCTGGTTGTATAGAAGTATATGCTTCATGTGTTAAAGCTGCTTCCTCTCTCCTAACCACCAGGGGGTGACTCTGGTTGTATAGAAGTCGATGCTCCATGTGTTAAAGCTGCATTATTTAAAAAATATAAGATCAAACCTGTAGTAACGTCAATAATGTTGAAATCGTAACGTACATGGCTCGATAAAAATAGTATAAAATGAAAAACATGCACTAACCTGTTAGATAGATGCAAATAAAATGTGATCGATTGATCAGAGAAGATCAAAGACAAGGTTGTAAAGACTCAAAAGAGTTAAAGTTTAATAAAACACACATAGCATGCAAAGCTCTGCGGAGCCCCGCGAGGCGTTCAGGGTTTAATTACCCAACGGAGAGAAAACAACTGGATAACCTGATTGTCTATTGATCCCGTATGTTCTGGATCGATTATCACCCCGGGAGAGAGAGAGAGGGGGGGGAAGGCCCAGCCAGCAGTTTGTGGTCACCATGACAACGGTAAACACAAACAGCTGGCGTATCACCGGTGAAACCAAATGAATAAGAAGAAAGAAAACACACAAAAACAACTTTCAGTGTGCCTGATAAAGTGGTCCGTCCCTGCCAAATAATGAGCCGCGCGTTCCCTCTTGACTTTGATGTCCTCGGCATGGGGTCGTCATTTTAAAAATGTTTTTTTTTGTCGAGGATGAAACACTATATCCCATAATATCCCGGGCTATTCACGCTGCGTTATTCATTGGCGCGTGAGACCCAGAAGAAGCAACAACATCTGTCTCTGGTCTCAGCTGCCATTGATCTGGAGCCTCGTGTTGTGTTTACCAGTCAGAGACATCGCTTCGGCTTCTTCTTCTGTGGATATGAAACACGCCGCGCTCAGCAATATCTGACACACACACACACACACACTCACACTCACACACACACACACACACACACTCACACACACTCTTTCTGCTGTTCTTGGTCTTGACCTGGAGACGCGGATTGATTTGTTTTTTCTCCCCGTGAGGCTGCGTGAGGAGCCGAGGGGGTAAAATAATGAGCATTGTCTCATTAATGGAGAGGCAATGCATTGTGGGTCACGCACATGAATTATTCATCAGGAATAAACAGTTGGTGTTGAGTATGAATCGGCGTAGAGGCCGAGATCGTCTGGAGGAGAACGTTCTGATCATCGGCAGCAGGACACGCAGACACAGTTTCACGATCTTTTCCCAAACCTGACAATGTGTTTCACGATCTTTTCGTGTTTCACAATCTTTTTTCCTAAACCTCACAAAGTGTTTCACGATCATTTTCCAAACCCGACAAAGTGTTTCACGATCTTAACCTGAAAAACTATCTCACGATCTTTTCCTAAACCTGACAAAGTGTTTCACGATCTTAACCTGAAAAAGCATTTCACAATCTCTTCCCAAACCTGACAACCTTTTTTCCCCGATCTTTTCCCAAACCCAACGAAGTGTTTCCCGATCTTTTCCCAAACCCGGCAAAGTATTTCCCGATCTTTTCCCAAACCCGGCAAAGTATTTCCCGATCTTTTCCCAAACCCGACAAAGTATTTCCCAATCTTTTCCCAAACCCGGCAAAGTATTTCACGATCTTTCCCAAATCAGACAAAGTGTTTCACCAATAGTTCACAAACCTGTGTTTTACGATATGCAGATGATGATGGCTTTTTTACACCAAATAAGAGTTAACACGCTGCTCCTTGATAGCAATACTATATATATATATATATATATATATATATATATATATATATATATATATACATATATATATATACAGTCTATATAACTATAGCTGCTTGGGTTATGGACTGTTAGCTTCCTCAGACAATACAACACATTAACTCGTGCAAAATGAGTTTAACTCATTTTTGGGTTTTCATGGGGAAAACCCAGTGATTTAAAGTGTAATCTTCCATCTTTAAGTTAAAAAATATATTTCTGATATTAATGTGCAAAGAAAAGAAGTTCCAAACTACAAGGAAGGGTCCTTCAGCAGAGGTCTCCGTGGGTCCAGTACCGGCCCAGAACCACCGGCGCTGCTCACCGCTCGGTTAATTGGCTGTTCTCGCCCACACAGCAGTCGGTGACGCTCCGGGTCGAAGTCCAGGGAATCCATGTCCGGAGCCACTGAGGCTGAAACGGAAACGGAGAGAAGCCGGCAGGTTTCTTCTTTTACGAGCCGGAGGAAACAAAAGGACCATCGTAACTTCAGCTGACGGCGTTTTCAAATGTAATATATCCTGTTTTACCGCAGCAGCTGTTTGACGTAAGACAATCAAATAACATTTAAATTGTAATGGGAATAAATGTTTATCCACAAAGCTATTAATCAGCATCTTCAGGATACCGGGACTTTTCATGAAGTCACAACTTCCTGTTTAAAGTCATTCTCCAGTTGTGATCATGGTCCTCTGGTTGTATAGAAGTCTATGCTTCATGTGTTAAAGCTGCTTTCTCTCTCCTGACCACCAGGGGGCGACTCCTCTGGGTTTTATAGTAGTCTATGCTTAATGTGTTTCAGCTGCATTCTTTCTCCTGACCACCAGGGGCGACTCATCTGGTTGTATAGAAGTCTATGCTCCATGTGTTGAAGCTGCATTATCTCTTCTCGTCACCAGGGGGTGACTCCTCTGGTTGTATAGAAGACTATGCTTCATGTGTTAAAGCTATTTTGAGCGTTATTATGAGAGGATGAACTCTTATGTGTCCCTTCTGGATTTAGCAGCCACAGGGATAAATATATATAAACATTTAAATTTAGGTGACATCTTAACATGTCGTGTAGAACATTGAGTACGTTATTGTGTTTCGGTTTTCTTAGAGGATCCATTTTGTTGTTGTAAATAAATCATACGTGGATTTCATGATGAAGTGTTTCTTCCTTGATGACCACGTAAAGAAACGCATAACAACGGCGTTTCTTTACGATCTTCCGTACGCAGCTCGTGTTTCCCTAATTACTAAGGGTACCCGACGCCCTCGGGTGCACGGGGCTCTTAAATGGGGCTTTGACGGCACTGCGGGGACAAAGTCAACCTCATGAAGACGAATGTTTTGACGCGTTGCCAGTTTGCGGTCGCTTTCATTAACGTCGGAGGACAATGGAAGGACGAAAGAAAGAAAGAAAAGAAAAGAAAAGAAAGGGGGAAGTCTGATTTAATCGGCGTTCAAAACCACTTTGAAAATCAATGTTTGAAAACTTGCGCCTGCCGAGTAAATAAATCCCCCGCCAAAATAAAACGAAAACCTGCAGCGCTGCAGCAGAAGAACATCCTCGTGATACGGACGCTCCCAGAATGCAATATTCATGCGAGTCGTAATTTACGTCGTGAAGCATAATCTCATCGTCCCCGAGGAATTATAAAACTGTCACCCCGCTGATTATTTGCTGACAGACAGGAGGTGAGTGTGTCGGAGCGGAGAGAGGAGCTCTTCAGAGGAGGAGGAGGAGGAGGAAGAGGAGGAAGAGGAGGAACACTTCTGCGTTCTGGACCAGAGAGCTTTAGTCCATTTACGAGACCTTTTGAAGGACAGAGATCAGGGTTTTCTTTTTTAAAGTGGTGCAACGCGATGAAAACGTGAAGATTTCTACGTGAACTTTGTCCGTAAAGATCAATAATGATGAAAATAAAACGTACAATTAGTCATTTTAATCTGCCATCGAATACCTTATGATTTTTTAAGAGCAGATTATGGATAACATACAGTGTGGTGGTCAGGAGAGAGAATGCAGCTTTAACACATGAAGCAGAGACTTATATACAACCAGAGGAGTCACCCCCTGGTGGTCAGGAGAGAGAATGCAGCTTTAGCAGATGAAACATAGACTTCTATACAACCAGAGGAGTCGCCCCCTGGTGATCAGGAGAGGGAATGCAGCTTTTAAAAACCCTTTTCATACCCTGAGTTGTGCGGTCCCCCCCCCCCCCCCCCCCCCCCCCCCCGCTGGCTGCAAGAACGTCTTTCTCTGATTTTTTGGGGGGTTCTGTCCTCGTTCTCGTTGCCCGTAGATTGAGCGCTGATTGCCTGGCCCCCCTCCCCCTCCCGCCCCCAGCCCCCCCCACCCGCCGCCGTCCTGCAGCAGGGGAGTGATCTGCAGGCGCGGGGACAGCAGGCCATTATTCAGTCTTTAGATGTGCTGCTTCTTATCAGAGCTCAGGGTTGACTGAGGCAGCTGCTCTTGTCAACATGCCAGCACCTCCTCGGGGGGGGGGGGGGGGGGCTACAAGGTTTGACGGGACCACTCGACGAACCTCTCGTGGAAAAAAAAATTGAAATCCAAGTACACAGCAAAGCGTTGTGCTCTTGAAAGTACACACACACACACACACACACACTCACACACACCGTTCAGCCACCTCTCGCCGGGGGTCGGCGTGGAGGCGTGTGACGGCTGACGGACGCAGAATGGGGGTGACGATCCTTTAGTCTCCTCAAATAGAGAGAAGATGACTATCTGAAATGAAAAGCCTTCTTTTTATTTTTTTTGTCCGGCTTGGATTCAGAGATACGGGCGGCGCCGGCGGCCATGTTTAACCTCGCCCCGGTGTTTACGCGTGTCGCCGCTTTAGCTTATCGGAAGAGATCAATCGAGTACGTCGTTATCGGGCGTGGTAATTGCAGAGCGACGCAACACAAGGTCGGAAACCCACAAAGGACGGCGAGAAGATGGCGACCACCACCCATTGGTTGGTGGTCGCCATCTTGGATTACGGCCGTCGCCGCATTGTTGTTGTTGTTGTTGTTGTTGTTTTGCAGGTAATTATCGGAAGTAAATGTATCTGGAATAAGGAGACACCGTGTACGTCTCTGGTAGGGACCTGTCTATCACCTGGTAGCCTTGACTATTCTGTTGTATATTCAGTACAACCAGAGGAGTCGCCCCCTGGTGGCCAGGAGAGAGAATGTAGGTTGTACGAAACTTCGTAACATTTAGGCAGAATAGAAACAACAGTAGTTTTAATAATTTATTAATGGATCGGAACATCCGGACCGATACCAGAAACGGGGAACAGAGCTCAGGAGCTTCCGGATCGGTTTCTATGGACGAGTTTACCGTCTGGACCAAAACGGGAAACCTTTGGATCATCAGATTAACAACGGATTGAATTACATTACGAAATCGCATCACGATGGCCGACTTGCATCTTTAAGAAAAAAGAAAAGTAACTTGTCGGCGCTGTTTCTTGTTTTCTCGTCAACACGCCGCCGTGTGTAAATCTCGCGTAAATGTGTCTTATTTTGGTAATTTTGTTTAATAATTTTGTGACTTTCTTTAGTTTTTGAGCTCATTTTGTGTCTTATTTTGAAAACACCGCCCTGAAGACATCGTGATGAAGACATCGTGATGAAAACACTTCCTGAAGACATCGTCCTCAAGACACCGTGATGAAGACGCCGTGATGAAGACACTGTGATGAAGACATTGTGATGAAGACATTGTGATGAAGACACCGTGATGAAGACATCGTGATGAAGACATCGTCCTCAAGACATCGTGATGAAGACATTGCGATGAAGACACCGTGATGAAGACACCGTGATGAAGACTTTGTGATGAAGACGCCGTGATGAAGACATCGTGATGAAGACACCGTGATGAAGACATCGTGATGAAGACACCGTGATGAAGACAGTCCTCGGTTCTGTCTCCTGCGCGTTGTCCTCGTCTCGTTCCCAGAAGCCTCCTGTCCTTCGGTGTGACTCAGTTTAATGTTGTGGTTATTATGGGATGTTGAGCGTCTCCTCTCTTTGAAGTCGCTCTCTTTGGGTCATCGGCGTCTCTTTGTGGTCCTGTTGAGTTTTTATCTGAGTGTCTCTGTTCTTTGTTCCATGAGCAGAGAGCACCTCTCTGTGCGGTCGTGTTGTGTCTGTGTAGTTTGTGTTGATGTGTAGTTCATGTTTGTGTGTCTTTTTGTGGTTGTGTAACTCATTGGGGTAATTATGTCTCACATACGGACACACAGGCGTGTAGTTGTTTATCCCTATTTGTGTCTCATTGTTGTTGTTTTGTGTGTTTTATTTTGGTAGGTAGTTGTCTCATTGTTGTTGTCTTGTGTCTTTTATTTTGGTAGGTGATTGTATCATTGTTGTCTTTTGTCTATTTATGGTCTTTCTGTATATAGTTGTGTATCTTTGTGGTGATGTTGAGTCTCCTTGTGGTCGTGAAGGTGAAGGCCAGAGGGGGGGGGGGGGGGTGGACACTTCAGGGCCCTGCTCCAGAGTCCGTTCAGTAAACCGTCCGTGATCCATTCACAAGATGCCAGTAAATGTTTTCTGGTAAACACCCCGAACGAACACACACATACACACACACACACAAGCATGCACACACACACACACACACACACACACACACACACACACACACACACACACACACGCCGTCTGGCTCTCTGACAGCAGCATCTGTGAGGATGTGACTCTCCGCTCTGAACCGTCGGCAGCAGATGGTTTATCAAGTCAACGAGGAGGAGGAAGAGAGAGACTCACACTTTGGAACTAACAAACAAACAAACAAACAAACACACAAACACACAAACCAACAAACAACCCCCCCCACACACACACACACACACACTCACACACACACGCGGGTTCGAGTCACGGGGTTCCTACGGTCGTGGAGAACCTGGACAAGTCCTGGAAAGTCATCAAAATGTTGTTTAATTCACATTTACAAAGAATACACATTTATATACATGTTTATTCTTTGAATCAAACTATTGTCTCTCATTCATCTGTTGCATTTCAGGTAATTGAAAAGTCATTAAAAATCCTGAGTCTCTAATTTACAGGGACGATGCCTTCAGGTACCGGCGAGTGAATCTTCGGGATGAACACAAAATGATAAACAACATTTTTACCCCGGTAACGAGTTTTAAATCCTTTTACAGGTGGATGTGATGTGTCGTTGTTTACAGGGACGATGCCTTCAGGTACCGGCGGTATTCCTGCCGCTCTGAATCTTGGAGCTTAAGCCCAGAATCAGCATCCATTAGATTATATAGATACATTTACAAATTAAATTACATATATTTATTTATAAATTGGGTTTAATATATATAGACATATATATGTATGTATATATATATTGAAATATAAATATAAATCTATATATATATTAATATTTATATATGTATGTATATATGTATATATATATATAAATATATATATAAATATTAATATATATGCTAACGACCAGCAGGGGGACGTTGCCGTGCCTCACGACCGTCTCCATGATGATATTTTGCGTCAGTGCTGCGCTCGACTTTTCGCCAAATAAAAAACGAGATTCCAGTTTTGATTTGGCGGCACAAACAAAGCGATGGCTTCTCTCTCGTTGTTGTTGTTGTTGTTTGTAAACCAACGCCGTCGTTTTCCGAGCATGTTGCACATTGTTGTTCTCCTCCTCTTTCTGTTGTTGTTGCTCTGAAATAACATTTGTATTGGAATTCCAGTGGAGTTCCTGAACAGGAGGCCGGCTGTCTGCCCCCCCCCCCCCACCCCCGCACTGGTAAACATTACTTATTCAAAGATGGCTCCCCCGGGAGAGGCGGGCGGCGGCGGAGGGATGGGCGAGAGAGAGCTCATGAATAAAGAGAGAGAGTGAACGCAGGACACAAGAAGAAGAAGAAGAAGAAGATATATGTCTGTGTGTATGTGTATGTGTGTGTGTGTGTGTGTGTGTGTGTGTCTGTGTGTGTGTGTGTGTGTGCATACAGCGTGAATCACAACATCAGTGCTTTTAAAAAAGAGAAGAAGACGACATCAGTATGCAGCATGTGAGGAACCTGCAGACACAACTCAGGGCCGGAAAAACACATCATATACATATATATATATATATATATATATATATATATATATATTTATATATATATAAACATATATAAACATATATATATAAACATATATAGGAATATATATATATATATATATATATGATTATATATAGGAATATATATATATATATTCCTATATATAATCATATATATTTATATATATATATAAAATCATATATAGGAATATATATATAAATAAATATATATGATTATATATATAGGATATATACAGTGTATATGAATATAGCTATAAAATGATATGTATATATATACATTCATGTATATTTATATTAATATTTATATTAATATGTAATTCTATATATTTATACATATTATATATATATATATATATATTTATATATATAATAAATATACATATATTTATGTATATATATATTTATATGTGTATGTATATATATTTATATATTTATGTATATATATATTACATGTGTATGTATATATATTTATATATTTATGTAAATATATATATATTTATATATGTATAAGAAAAAAAAGCTATTTCGGTTATTTTTCATTCGTTAAAATATCATTAATCAAAGATAACGCAGTAAAAGACGGATTCTCTTTGAAGAGGAAATTGAGTTTAACGATCCATAATTGATATTTTACATAACATCATAACACTTTCATAAACTATCAAGTAAATATATTGTGTAATCTGAAACTTTAAATTTGTGCTTCCTTGTCACATCCATCTTCTCTCTCTTCGTCAACACGCTCTGTAACGACAACAGAAGGCTCTGTTTGCTTCCTAACATCCCATTTCTTTGACTTCATGACTATTTGCAGCTGAAGTTGACCCATTTCTCCTCTCAGCGATCATTAAAATTCATTAAACTTTCATCTGATCGGACTCTAATTCAAGAGACATGTGACAAATCACTCGCCGGTCACGACTTCCTCTGGAGACGGATGAGAAACGTGAAGAATAGTGAATAAAAAAAGAAATCTCCATCTCCTCCATAGCAACCGGTCAGCCAATCACCTACCGGGGGGGGGCGGCCCCGTGGCTAGAACAGAGGCTGTGATGTACGGAGGAGGGACTTCTCCCCCGGTGACCTCGGGATGCCCTTGAGAGAGAGAGAAAAAAGACCCTCTGATGTCATCCCCCCCTCCCCCCTCCTCCCCCGGCCATTCAACAGAGGCTCCACCCCCTTCAGCCTCCGGAGGGTAAACACACGTTCTGTCTGAAACCTGAACATATAGATGCTATTTGTTATTTTGCAGGTTTTTGTCAAATTTATATTTTTGAGTCGGTCCAGAAAACATTTTTAAATCTTAATAAATGTTCGCAGAGGAGAGCGGTGGCACGTAAACTCTCTGCACACAGAACAATATCGGTTTTCAATTCTGCAAAATATGATGACGAGACAACAAGAAGTGTGACAAATTATACAACAAAAAAACTATCGCAGAATATTCCAGAGAACAGAGCCAATGGGACTCGATTTAAAATAATATAAATACACTTCAATACACAAAAAGAGGGCGACATTAACAACAACAACGATGACAAAAAGCTACTTTTGCGGTGGGAAAAACACTTTCCATATCTTAATAACTAATAGAATAGTACAATTATGGAATTATTGAAAATGGTGGGGAAATGGTGGGAAAATAGCTGGAAATGGCGGGAAAATGTGTTGTTTTATTGTTTTCAGTGACGTCTGAATGACCTTTTTTCACCCGTTATATTTTATATATATATATATATATATATATTTATATTTTTAAAGGTAATTAATCTCCAGAATGAAATGCGTTTCGACTCGACCTCAAAGTGAATCCTCATCGATGCCCCGCCCCCTTCCGGCGCTGACTGCGGCGTTTCGATCGCGGTGTCATGTTCCTTCACACTGTACCGACACCAGAGCTCTATTATTGTTGTTGTTGTCATGCTGTCAGGTTGTTGTTGCCCCCATCCACCCCCGCCCCCCCTCCCCCCACACATCCATAAAATGAAGTGCTTTACAACCTCTGGGAGCGGAGCGGCGACCCCGGGCAGCACTTACCTCCACGTTCCCGCGCAGGTTCTCCGAGGGGAGCCCGACTCTGACGGCGGTGATGAAGACGAGCCGAGCGTCCGGCTCGTCAATCAGAGGCAACAACTCACACTCAGCAATTATCTGCTGCGTGGGATTGGTCCATAAATCTCCTCCCCGGGATATTTATCGGAGGCTGCTGCTGCTTTTCTTTGTTCCCCCTGAGGAACAGAGAGGTTAAAGAGGGCCGGACGTGTTGACGCAGGCGTGGGTTCTGAAGGGGGAACGCAAGATATATATATATATATATATATATATATATATATATATATATATATATATATATATATTCTTTCCATTTATGTATTTGATTATATGTAAGTAATTCTATATATATATATATATGATTTTTTATTTGTATGTATTTTCGTGTTTTTTTCTTTCCATTTATTATTTATATTTATATATAAACAGTATGTGTATGTAAGTATTTGCTTTAATATTTTTATTTATATTTATTTATTATATTTATATATATATATATTTATGTATATTCATATATAAACAGGATATGTATTTATGTGCTTTAATATTTTGATTTCCATTTATTTATTATATATACATTTATATGTATTTTTTTATTTATATATAAATACATATTATTTTTGTCTTTATATATAAATATTTATATATATATAGATGTTTATATATATATATATATATATATATATATATATAAAACAGTATATGTATGTATGTATCTATTTGTATCTGTATGTAATACCAAAATATTATTACTATTATAATTGATATTATTTTCAGTCTTTTGAGGTTTTATGTCAGCGACTTTTCTCACTAAATATCAAGAGCACATTACAAAAGACGCCACGGCCGGAATTAAATTTCTCTTCCGACGACCTCTGAGAAAACAACTTTTGACACGTTGGAGCGACGCAAGTGAAACCAATTCCACCGCCACGGCGCCCGCTCCGGCTAATTGGTTTCACTTAAAGACGCCGACAAAGGAGCCGCCGTGTCACCGGGACAAACACGCTCCACGTGTTGCCGGGCGGAAAACACAAACTGGAAGAGAGGAATCAAATGTCATCTTTAGCCTTTTGACCCGAGCCGATCGTAACCATCAAACCCCCACGTGCCTTCAACGCCATCAACACCATCAACACCATCAACACCATCAACACCATCAACACCATCAACACCATCCACGCCTTCAACGCCATCCACGCCGCGTGGCCGCCTTTGAATTCCTAGCCGAGTTCATAAGGAAAGGAACGATCATTCAGAGGAAAGAACCGATCATATTGAGGAAAGGACCGATCATTTTGAGGAAAGGACCGATCATTTTGAGGAAAGGAACGATCATTCTGAGGAAAGGACCGATACTTTGAGGAAAGGACCGATCACTTTGAGGAAAGGAACGATCACTTAGAGGAAAGGACCGATCATTCTGAAGAAAGGACCGATACTTTGAGGAAAGGACCGATCATTTTGAGGAAAGGACCGATTTTGCAGCGTTGGTTTCGGGCAAAAATCATCAATGAGTTGACCGGGCCGCGTCGTTTGTGACGAATCCCCCCAAAAACAACAAGCAAAAAGGGTGGCGAGGATGATTAGAGTCGTCTGGGATAAAGGCGGGAAAATTGGGTAAAAATGCCGTGAAGATGTCGGGAAAGTGGCGTCTCCGTATGAAGGACTCGTTCGATGCCCAAACACAACAGTGATGTCATCGCATTCCATTCCTGCTGGTGCATCACCCAGCATGTGACACGCCGGCCCTTTAATTAGTTTAGTAAAGAGGAAAAGTTTACACAATTAATTGGAACTTAATCTTGGGAGGAGGGAGAGGGAGGGGGGGGAGAGAGAGAGAGAGAGAGAATCCCGAGCGCTGGATGCTGAGGTCATCACGCCGTTATTAAATGATGATGAACGAGCTGCTTCTGGGTTTCTGGAGGAAAACAAACAAACATTAATTGCAAACGCTGTGAATGTGCAACCGGGCGAAATCCAGCTGCTGACGTCACCGTGACGACGGGGAGGAGTTTCTTGTTCCAGCCCCGAGTCCTCCTGCTCCTCCTGCTCCTCCTGCTCCTCCTCCTCCTCCTCCTCCTCCTCCTCCTCCTCCTCCTCCTCCTCCTCCTCCTCCTCCTCCTCCTGATGTTCTTTTGGTTTTCTCCCGCTCAGAAAAAGTTCCTGATTGTTTTTTGTCAGTTGTTCCCGGTTGTTCCCGGTCTTCCCGGTTGTTCCCGGTCTTTCCGGTCCACCTCTGGTGTGCACACGGTGGATCTGTAGTCGTGTGACTCCTCAACTCCATCAAAGCAGGATTTTACTGTTGCCTTCAAACCCTGAACAAATACATAAACAAATGTGTTTAGGGTAAAAAGTAAATGAAGTCAGAAGGTCTTCGGTCAACGGGGTGAACGGGCTCAACGGGGTCATCGGGGTCAACGTGGCGGCTGAAGCTCGCCTCGCCCGACGACTCCAAATGGAGAGAATAGTCATTAAACTCTCCACAATAAGAGAGAAGTTAATCTGTCTATTTAATTAAAGGGCCGGCGCACAGGAACGCTGTGGTCTAGATCTCCTTCCCCCCCGAGAGATTCACCCTCCATCACCGACTCCCACGATGGGAGAGAGAGAGAGGGGGGGGAGAGAAATGGAGAGAGAGAGAGGAAGGGAGCAGGGAGAGGGAGAGAGAGACAGAGACAGAGAGACAGAGAGAGAGAGAGAGAGAGAGACAGAGACGTCTTTGGAAACTCCACAAGAATTTACCTGTAATGTAAATTCTGTGTGTTTGAAGACGATGAAGCATCGTGGACCTCTCTCTCTCTCTCTCTCTCTCTCTGTCTCTCTCCCTCTCTCTCTCTCTCTCTCTCTCTCTCTCTCTCTCTCTCTCTCTCTCTCTCTCTCTCTCTCTCTGTCTCTCTCTCTCTCTCTCTCTCTCTCTCCTGCTCTCTCTCCCCCTCTCTCTCTCTTTCTCTCTCTCCCTCTCTCTCCCTCTCCCTCTCTCTCTCTCTGTCTCTCTCTCTTTCTCTCTCTCTCTCTCCTCCTCTGTTTGAACTCCGTCTCAGTTCATCTCCCCATGCTCCGTGGCGTTCGGCCCGTCAGGTTTCCTTCGCCGCCCGGCGGTTCTGTGATTACACCGGACCGGCAACACCCGGCTGATTGTGAGAGGAAGATGGTGATTTACTTCATCTCTCTCTCTCTCCCTCCCCCCCTCTCTCTCTCTCTCCCCCACAGGAGCTCAATCAGAGTCCTAATCAAGGGCCGATGCAGCGGCAGCAACACTTTGTATTTCACACAGAGTCAATACAGCATCACCTGAGACCCGGCGGCCATTACCGGCCTCTTTATGCTCCTGTAGTCTCACCGCTAGCCGGGCGCCATTTATTAGCGGGGCGGTATTTAAAGAGCTCACGTTTAAAAAGAAGCCGTTGAAAGGCGGTCATGAGACGAGGGCGCCGGATATTCAGCTTCTGAGACGTTGTTGTTGGTGTAATGATTATTAATGTCCTTTAATACAAGATGTGCTTATTTATGAAGGTTAACCTGCATGTTAAAATGTGCTTTCCCAATACCAGTAAACAAAGAAGCATTTCTGGGTTATTTTTCTGTTTCATGTTTTTTCCGCCTCATGAAAACTCGTGAAGCGTCCGATTACCTCCACATGAGTGATGAGCTGCTCACCGTGTTCCCATCATCGGAATCAAACACCCTGCCGACTCATTTGGTGGCGGCACCGAAGACCAATTTCACCAAGTAAACGGATGTTAGCGGGGCGCCTTTCTAAAAAGCGTCTTCGGTTTCAGTTAAACGTTTGTAGTTTTGCCTCATGATAGATATAAATTTATATATTTAAATATCCAGAAAAATATATATTTGCTTTCTGTTGATGGCGGGAGATTTAAGTGGGAGATTTAGGCGGGAGATTTAGGCAGAATATGTAGGCAGAATATGTAGGGGGAAGTTTTAGGTGGGAGATTTAGGGAGACGATTGAGGCGGGAGATTCAGGCAGAAGATGTAGGCGGGAGATTTAGGCGGGAGATTTAGGCGGGAGATTTAGGCGGGAGATTTAGGGAGACGATTGAGGCGGGAGATTTAGGCGGGAGATTTAGGGAGACGATTGAGGCGGGAGATTCAGGCAGAAGATGTAGGCGGGAGATTTAGGCGGGAGATTTAGGCGGGAGATTTAGGGAGACGATTGAGGCGGGAGATTTAGGCGGGAGATTTAGGGAGACGATTGAGGCGGGAGATTCAGGCAGAAGATGTAGGCGGGAGATTTAGGCGGGAGATTTAGGCGGGAGATTTAGGCGGGAGATTTAGGGAGACGATTGAGGCGGGAGATTTAGGCGGGAGATTTAGGGAGACGATTGAGGCGGGAGATTCAGGCAGAAGATGTAGGCGGGAGATTTAGGCGGGAGATTTAGGCGGGACAAGCTCCTCCTCCAGCCTCAGGAAACCACCGGAATAATCCACAGTCAGAAACTACGTCAGACTGTCTACTACGTCTGTCAGTCTGTGGTGCTGATTGGAGGACGACCTCCCGGCCGGTGACTTTGTTCTCCAATCTAACGGCGAGGGGGGGGGGGGTCTTTTTTTCCGGGTTGCAGCTGAAAACAACTGAACCGAAAGAAGATTATGTCAGGCGGCAGAGAGACAAACAACGGATCGCTTCTCTCTCTCTTCTCTCTCTTCTCTGGGTTGATTGTGTTTCTCACTCGCTTCGGGCGCATGCAGCAACAACAACTTGGCAGTGTGGCGGTATCAAGCGGCTGCGATTTGATTTGGATCGCGAGGCAATGAGGCAGAACGATCATATTTACTCTGCAGGCGGCGCAGAGAGAAACGGGAGGATTTTAATCAGATGCAATGAAACTGGGTTTTTCTTTATGGCCTCTGGTCAGGAAAGAACAAATAGTGAGAAAGGGGGGAGAGAGGGAGGGAGGGGGGGGAACTACCGGTTCACTGTTTCAACCCTTTCTGCACGAACCGCTTTGCACGGAGCCGTAGTGCGGCCTGCGGCGGGCAACGGGCGGCGCTTAGGAAGAAGCTGCAATCCGATCTCAGCGAGCTGACAGTTCTGACAGTTCAACTTCTGGAGGCCGTCTGCAAAGGCTGTCTGCACAAGGCCGTCTACAAAGGCCGTCTGCACAAGGCCGTCTACAAAGGCCGTCTGCACAAGGTCGTCTGCACAAGGCCGTCTGCACAAGGTCGTCTGCACAAGGTCGTCTGCACAAGGTCGTCTGCACAAGGCCGTCTGCACAAGGTCGTCTGCACAAGGCCGTCTGCACAAGGTCGTCTGCACAAGGTCGTCTGCACAAGGTCGTCTGCAAAAGGTCGTCTGCACAAGGTCGTCTGCACAAGGCCGTTTGCACAAGGTCGTCTGCACAAGGCCGTCTGCACAAGGTCGTCTGCACAAGGTCGTCTGCACAAGGCCGTCTGCACAAGGTCGTCTGCACAAGGCCGTCTGCACAAGGTTGTCTGCACAAGGTCGTCTGCACAAGGTCGTCTGCACAAGGCCGTCTGCACGAGGTCATCTGCACAAGGTTGTATGCACAAGGCCGTCTGCACAAGGTCGTCTGCACAAGGCCGTCTGCACGAGGTTGTCTGCACAAGGCCGTCTGCACAAGGTTTGATGCAAAAGGCCTTATGCACAAGGCTGTCTGCACAAGGCCGTCTGCACAAGGCCGTCTGCACAAGATCTGCAAGCAAAGAACACAAGGTCCTGTCTTATCGGCGGCGGCTTCGTTCCGTCGACTACTAACCATCAGCGCGTTGAGACGTGAACAGAACCTCTCGGGGTCAAAGGTCTCGGAAATAAATATGCAGTCACTCTCACTAAAAAGGAGACGTTGCAGAAAGCACCGAGCGCAGCTTGTCTGCCGCGTGTGTTCCTGGACATCCTCTGACAGCGAGAGGCAGGAGAGCTCCACTCCTTCAAACTGCGGCTGCAGCAAATATTTCTTTTTTTTCCTCCTCCGTCTGTATTCAGCAAAATTGGGACGTTTTTCCCCCGTTTGTCTAAATCCTCTAAAGCTCCGAGTCACTAGCAAAAAAAAAACACCCGGAGCCTCGGAGCTCAGCGTTGAAACAACAGCAGCAGGAAGAAGAAGGTTCCCTCGGTCCGGATCACAGGAACCTTCAGTTAGTGATCTCTAAACACACGTGATGAGGACACACAGCTGGCCTGGAGGGGTCACCTGGCCTGGAGGGGTCACCTGATAGGGGTCCAGGGGCCCGACGTGGCCCCCGGCTGCAACACAAGCCGGTTCTCTCACCGCGAGTCGTTTCTTAAAAGTTTTTAGCGTTTAGTAAATTTGAGACCAAGGACACAGCCCAGGATTTATGGAAAGGGTGAGATTACATCGCCACACTGCGATGATAATAAGCCGCCACCCATTCATCATCAGCGCGGCCAGGAACGCTGAGCTCAGCTCGAGCTCCATTCAATAGGAACAAGACCTGCTTTCTTCTTCCTTTTCTTTTCTGATTCTCCCTCCAGATTAACAGAATAAATGTCCCCCGGCTCGGAAACACGCGGCTTCCCCCGACGGCTGCCTGGGTTTGTTCTGGTTATATATATTTATATATATATATATATATATATATATATATATATAAATACAAATATATATAATATATATATTTATTTATATATATATACATATATACTGTATAATATACATTTGTATATATATAGAAACATATATGTTTCTATATATATACAAATGTATATTATACAGTATATATATATATATATATATATATATTTAAATCCTTTCAAGCTCTTCACACTCGTAGTCTTAAAACACTCCCACACCCCGTACGTGTGTGTGTGTGTGTGTGTGTGTGTGTGTGTATGTGTGTGTGTGTGTGTGTGGGAGGTTATCTCCTCGCTGACTCCTCCAGACGCCATGAGGAGCTCTGATGAAAGTGACTCCATTAGCGCTAACCATTAGCGCTAATGGTCAGTGCTAACGGTCAGCGCTAACAGGTTCTTTTACATTTATTTTACTGTTCTTTAAGGTTCTTTGAGGTTCTTTTACAGTTCTTTAAAGATCTTTAAAGTTGTTTTATCGTTCTTTATCGTGATTTTCTCTCGTTTGAACAACGTTTCCCACGTAGCGCCCAACACTCTGAGTCAGACGGGCGGTTTGGGTAGAAGCGACCCGGCGACCTGCCGGAGCTTTAGCTCCGAGAGGGAAACGGTGACTGTGTGTGATTGTTCAGCAGGAACAATGAGCGGACGGCGAGACAAAGGAACGCACCGCTGCGTTCTGTCGGATTAGAAGTCGACTTGACGTGATGAATCACGGCGTTATCGTCCTGCGCCGCGCGGCAGATGTCTGGTAATCTCCACCGAGCCAGAACCTCGTCGGCTCAGAAACACCTGGAAACTACAATAATCACAAAGTGATGAAACTCTTCTTTGAGGTTTTGAGGCGTCGGTTTCTCCTCTGAGACTCAGACCTGTGACTTTGAGCCTCCTCCGGGACGCCAGGTCCATAAATCAGAACACGCATAAATCTGTGAGATGCAGTTTAGGTGACGAATTATTACCTCAAAGTTTATTTATTGGATTAAATATGAGTTTACACCACATAATTAAAAGGGACGTGTGAGGATCAATAAATTGTAGCTGTAACAAAGACGTGTTGCCGAGGTTCGGCTCTCACAGAAACACGTTCTATTAACTACGACACGGACGACTGACCGGGAACCGACCACCAGTTATTGAACCCCCGGGTCGATCCGTACAGAGGATGAGGAGGAGGAGGAGGAGGAGGAGGAGGAGGAAGATCCTCGGTGATGTCATCGAACCAGAACATGCATCTGGATCACATCTGGAACCACCAAGATAAAGGTCTGACTTCCTGTGAGGAGCTTTGGGTTGGTTCTGGACTCGTCTCAGTGTAGTCCTGGTCCTCTGTAGACCACATTGTAGTCCTGGTCCTCTGTAGACCACATTGTAGTCCTGGTCCTCTGTAGATCATCAATAAACAGACAACCAGAGAGAAGAGGATCTGGTTCTTCAGAGTTCTTCTTAAAGCTCCTCATCGGAGCCACCGGGTTGGGTACTCAGAGACACTACCGCTTTAGTCCACAGGGGGCGCCAGAACCAACACTACCGCTTTAGTCCACAGGGGGCAGCAGAACCAACACTACCACTTTAGTCCACAGGGGGCAGCAGAACCAACACTACCACTTTAGTCCACAGGGGGCAGCAGAACCAACACTACCACTTTAGTCCACAGGGGGCAGCAGAACCAACACTACCACTTTAGTCCACAGGGGGCGCCAGAACCAACACTACATGAATGTTCCTTGTAGTAACTTTAATGAGGATAGTTTAATATGTTTAAGGCCGGTACATTATTTTATATATATAATCCTCAATTTGAGTTCTCACAGAAACTTATATCTCAGGAGTTAAACATAATGCTTGTTAAGCATCTTTATTTTCTCCTTTTCATCCATCTTTATCTAAATAAAAATAACAAACAAACAACAGTAAATGTTTTCCGTCTCGTTCTTCACTTCGACACGTTCTGTATTTGTTTCTCGGGCGTGGAGAAGATCTCAGAGGGAGAGAGAGAGGGAGGGAGAGAGATAGAGGGAGGGAGAGAGGGATGGAGGGAGAGAGAGAGGGAGGGAGAGAGGGATGGAGGGAGAGAGAGAGGGATGGAGGGAGAGAGAGACGGAGGGAGAGAGATATGGAGGGAGAGAGAGAGGGAGGGAGAGAGAGGGATGGAGGGAGAGAGAGGGAGGGAGAGTGAGAGAGAGGGAGGGAGAGAGAGGCAGAACTAAATGGAATGTTAATGCTTTGTGTCTCTTTTCCTTGATGTCTTTGATCTCAAGTTTGCAGCAGACGGGTGGAGGTGTGTGTGTGTGTGTGTGTGTGTGTGAGTGTGTGTGTGTGTGTGTGTGTGTGTGTGTGTGTGTGTGTGTGTGTGTGTGTGTGTGATGGAGATGTGAGGTGGCAGCTGACGGACAGATCTCGTCCGTGTGACAGTGCTGGACAGTGACCTCCAATCTGAGAGGCTCAGGGCCTCCTCCTTCCTCCTCCTTCTCACCCTTCTCTCCCTCCTCCTCCTCTTCCTCCTTTCCCCCCCTTTTTTATATTCTGTCTCTTCAGATTATCTCACACTCTGATTCCTGCCAGAGCATAACGGGGGGGGGGGGGGGGGGCATAATTAGCTTTGTACAGCGGCTCCTTCAGGTGCGTCTGATTGGTCGGTCTCTCTTCATTCCACAGCAAACACAGTGACCAACGCACACAGCTGCAGAGATGACCCTTAGTTTGGTGATGTCATTGTTTAATGACATCACCAAATAATGATGTTCTATCTCTCTAAAAACAAATCTATATGTATATATTTTTGTTCTTTTTCGGTAAACATTGTAAACATGAGTTTATGTCTCAGTCTCTAGTTTCAAGTCTTCTTCTATACAGCGTGATGTCATCATTTATACTTTATGGTCCTCTTGAGTCACACAGACCGTAAAGCAGGGGGCGCTTTAGGGGCGGGGCTACAGGTGATTGACAGGTCTCTACTTCACTTCTCCTCTTCATCAGTGGCCCCTAAATGGACTCAGAAGCATCTCAGAAGCTGTTTGTGTGTGTGTGTGTGTGTGTGTGTGTGTGTGTGTGTATCATCTCTAGTGCAGGAGCCACCTTTGGCCCTGAATTCAGAGCAGAACCAGAGTTAATGCCGCCGGTGGACGTTTTCTTCTTCTCCTCTATAATTGAAAGGTCAGCGCCTTAAATGAAAGTTCACTCATCCCTGCAGCTCCGCGCGTGTCAAAATAAGAGCCTGCGTTAAACACACACACACACACCTTCACTATCTCCTTCACACTCACCTGACTGAAGCCCTCCGTTGTTGCTGCAGCCGACGCGCCCTCTCGTGGCCACAGGGAGTATTTCTCTTCCCGCGGTGGGAACTCTCGCGGCTCTCTGCCGCCCCCACGTGGCCGCAGGTGGAAGTGCCTGAGGCGTCCTCCGCTTCCTGAATGGACACTCATCACTAAATGATCTGAAGCTAGAGAAAAACACAGGACGTTTATATTCATGAGGTTTTGTGAAAAGACATACAAAATGAAAACTACTTTTTATAGTCTAGAACATCTTTAATTTCATTCTATTCCTTTCTATAGATGCATTTTAAGTATATTTTAATGCAGAAATGGAAGAAAATGCTGTTTTCAGCCCCTTGATTATGGAAATTCCTGCTTTTAAAACAAATTAATTAATATCTTATGGGTTTGGACTGAAAAAACAAGACATTTAAAGACATTTCCCTCTTTTCTATGAAATTTTTGGAGATTATTAATTAATCCTTTAACCTATAAATGAATCGGCAGATTCGTTAATAATGATATTGATCTTGGTTGCAGCCCTGAATCTGAAGCAGATCTTTTGGTATATCATTTGCCATAAATCCTCCGTTAACTTCGAGCTTTAAATAAAAACAAAAGAGCCATTTATACACAAAACTATTTAGATAGTTACAAGAAAACTAGATATGAAATTAGCCGAGAAGTAAAAACGTATTCATGAATAATTGCACGAATGCAAACCGGTCACAGCAAAATGAAATGGCAACGTGAATAAAATAAAAGAATCTAACATTTAATTGAAGCTTTGTTTTTGTCCTGAAACCATTTTTATCTCATTATCTATTTTTCCATTTTGCACTTGAATTCAAAAGCCAAATGAGGGCCGGCGGCAGAACATCAACCTCAAGGAGAAATAATAATACAAATATTTATTAAACTGAACCAATTATGTATTTATTTAACCTGAAAATGACACATTATAGAAAGAGAGATGTCCGACACAGATTATGATCGATGATAAATATTTAAATCTAAATATTTTTAATAATGCACAAATATTCCACAAATAATTATTCTTAAATAATTTTAAGATTTACATTTTAATGTTAAACTATCATTCTACTTCTATAATAAAGTGTAATTAAATCAAATAATATATATATATATATATATATATATATATATATATATATGTATATAATATATTATTGTGCAGCCACAGATAAAACAGGAGTCGCCCCCTGGTGGTCAGGAGAGAGAATGCAGCTTGGTTGGTAACCGCTGATTAAATAATCTCGATGGAAGAGACAATAAACTAGAAACTGTGGATTCTCTTTATTCTGTTGAATGAAAAATAAAACTACGTTTTGTACACCGCAAAGCAGGAAATATACTTCTTCTTTTTCTTTTCCTTCTTCAGCAAGAACCACACGAGCCAAAATAAAAAAATAAAAATAAAATAAAGAAATAAAAGATGTCAAAGGTCCGTTTTGCCCCTCAGCTGCTCTTCAGCCTCTTGGCGTCTCCGGCGTGCGTCGCCGCCCCCTGCTGGTGTCTTTTAGCGCTGCGGCTCAGGTCGTCGTCGGGCGCCATCAGCCCCTCGGAGCCGCCTCCCCCTCTCGGCTGCCTCAGCTCCCTCTTCTCCCGCCTTCCCTCCATCTCGCCGATCTCCTCGGCGAAGAGGGTCTTGAGGGCGGGGATGAGCCGGGGGAGGGTCTTGAAGTCCCCGAAGCAAATCTGGAGAGGAGATGGAGGAGATTACCGGGAGGGTCACCCCGAGTAACGGGTGGCGGCGGCGGCGACTCACCCTCATGTGGTCGAAGGAGATTCCGACGCGGTGGTCGAAGTCCTCGCTGAAGAGCGGGATCTTGGCGTAGCGCTGGCTGAAGTGGTTCAGCACGATGAAGTCGGCGTTCATCCTCAAGCCGACGGCGATGGCCTGCGAGGTCGTGCTGCCGGGGAAAAGGCATCAAAGATGTTAGGCGCCACGACAGAGTCTCACTCTGGCGCAAAAAAAATAAGAGAAGAAGAGAGATATTTAAAATAAGCGTTGGAAGAGCTTTTGTTCTCTCGGTGGTTCACCTGTGTCTTTTCTCCACGGCTTCCTCCTCCAGGCCGTCCTCCAGCGTGGCCTCGTGGATCAGGAGCGTCGCGTTTTTTCCTGCAAACAACAACAACAACAACAACAACAACAGTTAACGAGAGCCCTGAGTCACAGAGAAGCACCCACGGCCTTTCCCCCCCCGCCCCCCCCCCCCCCTTTAGTCCGAAACTAGAAGCTTTACTGAGCGCCAGGTTTATTATTGAGAGGCGTTCGATGACCTCCTCAGAAGATGGGGATTATTGAAACTGACCCGCGTGCACGAAGGCGTCGCAGGGCATGGTGTCGCCGGAGAACGCCAGCTTCCAGCCGGACCGGTGGGAGAAGCTGCAGGCGAAGGCGTTCCTGCAGTGACGCACGGCGCACGTCTGGAACTGAGAGAGAGAGAGAGACACACACACATTTACACACACACACACACACACACACACACACACACACACACACACACACACACACACATTTTAAAAATAAAGTACAATTTTATACATTTTAAAAAGGATGCATTGTTGTAAACGCACCTCCTCCAAGTCGTTCTTCTTCAGCAGATCTTGGATCAACATCTTCGTTCTCGGCTTCGGCGTCTCACCGCCGTCCACCAGGACCTTGTTCGGGATGAAGCTGAAAGATAAACAACAACACGTGTTAGAGCTGCATTCTCTCTCCTGACCACCAGGGGCGACTCCTCTGGTTGTATAGAAGTCTATGCTTCATGTGTTAAAGCTGCATTCCCTCTCCTGACCACCAGGGGGCTCCTCTGGTTGTATAGAAGCCTCTGCTTACGTGACGTGGTGGAGGATCTCCTCGCAGTAATGGTGGTACTGGTTGAGCCACGTCATGATCTGGACCGGCGCCACCAGGTGGACCGGGCTGAACGCCGCGCCCAGCGTCGCCTAGGAGACGAACAATGACATCATCAATATTATTATCATTATTAGCAACTTTCAAACGTTAAATGACCAAAAGAGTCGTTAAAGTGAAAATGCATGACATTCAAAATAAAATAATGTATTAAAAGATTGATTTATGAATAGAGAATAAATGAGGTAACCCAGGTTACGCCGCCTGCTGCTTAATGACTTTATTAACATAAATACCACGATAATTAACATATTTCACAATCAGCGACTCTGTGGTCATTAACCCTCAAAACCAATTATTAATATTAATATAAAAACACACACACACACACACACACGTTTAGGATTCATCTCACCAGAGCTCGCTCCCTCTGGTAGAGCAACATCAGCAGACCCTGAGAAAGAGAGAGGGAGGAAGAGGAGGAGGAGAAGAAGAAAAAGAAAGAGGAGAACGAGTACATAAATAGGAGTGTTGTCTCTGATGGAATCCAAGATGGCGGCACGGCGCCCACCGTGTGGTGGTCGGCGTGCATGTGAGAGATGAACACGGTGGAGATCTTGGCGAGCGCGGCGTCCACGCCGTCGCCGTAGTGACGGCACAGCTGGCCGAAGGTTCCCTCGCCGCAGTCCAGCAGCAGCGACTGAGACGGGCTGAAAGCAAACAAACAAACAAACAAACAAACAAACAACATGAGGGACAGAGAGGTTGTGGTTGTGGGCGTGGCTTATGAACCGGACCAATAAGAGCTTTGTGTTCAGTGCTCAGGGAAATGAGAACAAAGAGTTGTTTACTTGAAGTAAACTCTTGTTTACTCGAGGCGCGGCGCTCTACCTGATGTTCACCAGCGTTCCGCTGACGTTCCGGATCTTCATGGGCAGAGCGGAGCCGGTTCCCAGGAACACCACCTCAGGGTGCTTCTGTGCTGCCTTCACTGCAGTAGGAGAAAGGAGAATCCACTCATTAAACGTGAGAAACACGTTGACGGATATATATTTTTAACTAATATATATATATATATATATATATATATATATATATAAAAATATATATATATATATAAATATATATATACATGTATATATATGTATAAATAAATTAGCATCCACTTAAAAGTAAGAAACATTTTGAAAGATACATGTTAAATAAAATAATATATATATATATATATATTATTTCATTTATTTATATATAGTTTTTTGGGGTATATATATGTGTAAATGAACATATTTAAACAATTATAATAAAAGTTTATGTATATCAACAATAAAAAAATAAGTATATTTTATTTTGGAAGAGGAGGAAACTCAACCAGGAAGCTCGGCGGCGTCGGTGGAGCAGATCTTTCTGCATTTGTCCACTTCCTCCAGGAAGTTGGGGACTTCTAACGCCTCCTTCACAAACTCCTCCATGTTGCAGGAGGTGACGGCCTCCCTGAGGAGAGAGGGGGAGGGAGGGAGAGAGGGAGGGGGGGAGAGAGGGAGAGGAGTCTGTTCAATGAACCTCGACAGGAACCAGAAACCCAGAGACTTACAAGACGAGGTAAACAAAGAGAAGAAGAAAGAGAGGAAGAATAACAAGAAGGAGATGGAGAAGAAGGAGAAGAAGAAGGAGAAGAAGAAGAAGGAGAAGACTCACCTCTGCCACTCCATTACGGGGCGGAGCTGGAACTTGAGGAGACACTCGGCTCTGACGGTCGGGACGGGCAGAGCAGCCGGAGCCGCCTGGGGATGAAGATGGAGGGTGATGAGAGAGAGTGTGTGTGTGTGTGTGTGTGTGTGTGTGTGTGTGTGTGTGTGTGTGCGTCTTGTTGAAGGGAAAGTGAGATAAATAATCTACTGATAAGTTATTTCATTTTCGATGACATTTCAGGATCTTTTTACAATTAATGCAAAAAGCAGGAAACTAATCATCTGACTCTTTATCAGTATATATTATTATTGTTATATTATTTTAAATAAGAGCGTGGGATCAATACCGTTGATCTGCAGGCTTTGAGCTCGGGGAAGATGTCGGGGTGGATCACGTTCAGCTGGGCCTGGATCTTGTGGCTCCTGACGTTGTGGAACGTCTCGACCTGTTCATTCAGGACCAGGTGTTGTGTGGTGGAGGGAAACCTGCAAGACACACACACACACATACACATATACATATATATATATATAGACATATATAGTATAGCATATGTAGTCCAGGTCGGTACGGACCTCTCCATCCAGCTCTTGTACTGATCCGTGGACAGAACGGACTCTGGGGTCAGGTGGACCACCAGCGTAGCCGCGTCCTCTGTCGCCCCCTGCTGGTACCTAGACGACATGACGCGCTCAGCTTTAAAACTTTTTATTACAGATAAAGAAACGTCCTTTTAAAATAAATTAAAGTCACAGGATTTGTACAAAATTAGTGACAATGTTTAAGATGATAATTTCATCCCACATTTATCTTTTTTCCTTTTTTAAATATTGAGTGTAACCGGACCAAATCGAAATATATATATTCAAAGAACGTGTGTATGTGTGTATATATATATATATATATATATATATATATATATATATATATATATATATATATAATCTATGTATTATATGTATTTAAAAATCTATGTCTACAAATAAATATATATACATACAAAAATATATATAAATAAATCTATATTTATATATTCTAAAAAATTGTTTTATATAATATATATATATAATAAAATAATATATATATATATATATATAAATAAATATTTATATATATATATATATTCTCTTTTTTATACATATATATATACACTTAAAAAAAAAAAAAATATATATATATATATATATATATATTGGAAAAAAACACAAGAAATTTGGTATAAGTGGAGAATGTCACACATTCACACATTTTGTGTCTAAATTAGTTTGATGTATTGACTCCATGGATCAGGTCTGTGTGTGTTAATAATAATAATATGATTTACCTGCTCAGCTCCTGATTGGTGCAAACCGCCTCGACAAACTCCTCCGAGGGACACTCCACGATGATGAAGACTGGTCCTGGATCAGTGGCGGTGCAGACCTGCTCCGGGTGGATCTACGGGGCGCCGGCCGGAGGACATTTAATCTCAAGAAGTGAAATGTGAATAAAACGCGCCGGCCGGAGGACGCACCTCTTTGCCTTCGTACGTGACGCTCTTCCCGCTCTTCAGCGCTCCGATGAGCGGCCCGATGGCCGCGGTGCCCCTGGAGGAAGAACGGGGAACTACATTTACTATGGATTTATTATAATGACCACACTGAAGTCCAACACTGAGCCTCATCCAGCTCATCCACCGCTGTGGGAGGGGCTTCATGCAGCGGGACACTTTTACAACATGTATTAGTTTCAATTACATAAAAGGATGGTACTGAAATTATGTTTATATAAAAAAATATATGTATATATATAGAAATTCTAAGAATTATTAAAACACAAAGATCCACTCACACGGGCAGACCGAGAGCCCTCGCTTGAGCCACCAGGAAGTTTCCTCTCTTGGGATGAAGCTGCAGAAGGAGGAGGAGGAGAAGAAGGAGAAGAACAAGGATAAGAAGGAGAAGAGGAAGAAGAAGGAGAAAAAGGAGAATAGGGAAGAGAAGAAGTAGGAAAAGAAGGAGAAGGAGGAGAAGAAGAAGGAGAAGGTCAGACGCAAAGTGTAAACATCTCAAACATCTAAAGCTTAAATATTTGTAAGTTTCTCACTTTGCAAACGAAGGAAACGACCAACGAATTATCTCGAGTTGTTCTCCATCCGTCTCCTGCAGGATGATAAACAACAACAACATCAACAACATCATCAACAACATGTCACTGAAAACACTTAACTACTCTCTCATTCCCACCGTGCAATGCATTGTGGGACAACGGTAACAGTCACACCAGGGATGGTTACCTCTGTCAGTTGGTGACACACGGCTGTTGCCGTGGAGACCGCCTCTGCCGGAGGAGGCGGGGCTACGAGGGGGGCTGCTCCCGAGCGACTCGGGGGACGGCTTCAAGCCGGGCTTCGAGGCGGCTGAGAGTGAACACACACACAAAGAGCGAGCTGAAGAAAACAACAACAACAACAACAACAAAATACTTTTTTTTTAACTCACCGAATATGGGCACCTGGCGAACGGTCATCGTCTCGTCGGCGTACGACTCCTCGGTGTACGGTCGGACCGCTGGGAGGGTGCGACACAATCATCATCATCTTCATCATCATCATCATCATCACAACTGATATTTTTTTTAAATACATACACAGCTTGATCTCCTCCAGCGGGCCAGAAAACGACTTGATGGCGCTCAGATAATCCTCCTTGGATTTAAAATGTTAAATATTATTTACTATGTAAAAACTTTATTCAAATATGCAACTACGATATTTCATATGCAACTGCAGTATTTAATGTGTAAATGTGGTGCCGAGTATGTAAACACGTTTACAGTATTTAAATATGTAAATAATCTTTAATATGTGAATACAGTATTTAATATGTGTATGCAGAATTTACATATAGAATTCAGTATTTAATATGTAAATAGTATTTAATACGCAACTACAGTATTTAATATGTTAAATACAGTATTTAATATGTAATTACAGTCTTTAATGTGTAAATAGTCTTTAATATGCAAATATTCTTAAATATGTAAATACAGTCTTTAATGTATAAATACTACGTGAGGTTGGTTTCTCACCAGCTGTGGAGGTCCAGAGAGAACGCACTCTGGAACACCGGTGTCCTTCAGGGTTAATATCATCCCTGCAGAGGAAAACATTACATAATTAATATAAATATATACTGATCCAAATCATCTGCAGTCGCTTCCAAAAATCAGCCTGTGTGAAGCTACTTTTGGACTTTTAAATCTATAAAAATATAAATATAAATCTGTATGTTTTACGGACTGAACATAGTTCTCTCAAACTTAAAACCTATTCAGCCTGGATTTCGATGATAAATGGATTCCTACGAGATTATTTTATTAACTTTATTGTATTTAGATTGAAAAGTCTTTGACATTTTATTAAAAACACGATAACTCTGCGGCACAAAGAATAAAAAAGCACAAAAAGATCTTCAGCAACTTTCATTTGACCTTCAAAACCTCTTTTTATTACACAAATCTGTTCATAACTACTTATCTCACTTTAACGTGTATCTGTATGCTGTGAGCTTGTTTTTATGGACTTTTTTTGCAGGATGTGTCGCGGTGCAAACACTTTTTAATGTTTATATTTAAGCTGTGGCGTTGCCGCTCTGTTTCATCGTCACCGACCCGATAGACCGCCCACGTTCTCCCAGCTCAGCCGGGTCAGGAAGATGTTGTCCAGCCGAGCCGCTTTCAGTCTGCAGGGAAACACGAGGACGTTAATGTCCATCAGCGAGGATTTAACAACAATAACGACTATAAACACACGAGCATTGGAAACCTTAAACCAGCTCACTTGTGTTCCTGCATGAGCCTCTGAGTTCCTTCTCCACAGTTGAACAGATATCTGCAGCAGGAAAGGAGGAGAATTTAAACAACATTTAAAACAGTTTCACTTTGTGTTGGATAACGACATAATCACATATATATATATATATATATATATATATATATATATATATATATATATATATATATATATATATAAATATTAAATAAACATACATATGTATTTATTTATAAGTATATATATATATAAATATGTCAACAAAATAAAATAATTTAATTTGTTGATTTTATTTACATCTGTTATGTGCTAGAAAAGCTTTAAAATTCACTTAAAAAAGTGCTTTAATTTGCTTAGCGTGTCATTTAACCGACGAACACCTAAAGGCATCTTAATATAATATTAACTTTATTTATAAAGCACCTTTAAAAACAATGTTTGCAAAGTGCTCCACGGAGAGTCAAAGCAAAATCTTAAGGACTTACGGAAGTTGTTTTCTTTCATTTAAAATGAACCAGATGATGTCATCAGGGTCATTTGATGCGTTCAAAGACGTCTAGTTGCACTACGTGAAGCGTAAAAATCCATCCAGCTCCACCATTATATATCTTTTGGATTTGAACCGTACTGTATATTTAGATTATTTTAATTCCCATAAGGTTTCCGTCTTATATGACTGACTGCTGGATCTTTTTACCTTCGCATTGAAAATGCGGAAAGTTATGTTTTGATCGCCATGTATTTATTTATTTGTATGCGTGTTATTCGCATAAGTCAAAAAGTATTAAACCGAATCGCATGAAATTTGGTGGGATGATTGGTTATTATACAGGAAACGTTTGATTAGATTTTGGGATTGATCGGGTCAAAGGTCA
Organism: Liparis tanakae; assembly: GCA_036178185.1. Lineage (NCBI taxonomy): Eukaryota > Metazoa > Chordata > Actinopteri > Perciformes > Liparidae > Liparis > Liparis tanakae. The sequence continues at coordinate 18,347,473 of CM070091.1, read as the reverse complement.
AGGTCATGAAAAGGTCAACATCTTATTTTTATCCAATTGGCATATAACTAATGCCAAAATGTTTATAATGCAAAGCCCAATCTTGTGATATGCGAAGGTGTGCGCTCTAACGAGTGCCCGTTCTAGTTTAACCTGCAACACTTAGCAGCCCACACAGTGCATGTGACGTAAAGCCCATGATTTCAAAATAAAAGCACGGTGCGCGGCGTACCGGTTGTACTCGGAGAAGACGTAGAGCGACGCGGAGTTGTCTCTGCTGCCGGCGCCGACCACCTGCAGGTACACCGTGGACGGCCCGTGCACGTCGCCTCGCCGGCCCCGGTTCTCTTTGGTCTTCACCCGGCGCAGCGGCTCCTTGTGCTTGGCCTTCTTCGGACCCGGACCCGGCCCCGGCGGTGGCCTCGTCTCCGGGGCGTTGCACTCGTTAGCGGCCATCGTTCGGGGAAACTGGAAGACAGACCGGTGAGGAGGAGAACAGCAGCTCGGGACGGCCGGAGCAGGAGCCGCGGAGAGAGCTCCGCTCGTACTATACAGACGCGTGAATGAGCGGAGCTTCAAACGGACCGTATTCATAATAAATACACGAGAATAATGAGAATAAACAGCACCGATTAGTAACGTAACGCTTGTTGGTACATTTCCACGCTTATGTAAGAAAGTTACCTAGGTTAAATGAATGTGCTGAATGCACATTCAGCCAGATTCTAGAGGTTGGTTCACACATGGGACACCGTTTCCGGCATCTAATGATGACGTAGAGGGGGCTTGACGCCCATTGGTTGGTGGGGTCAATATTTACCAGGTCTGTGGACCAATCGCAGCGGCGCTTTAAGGGAAGAAGGCGGGGATAGCTCCACTATCTTACTGCAGTGGTGCAGTTTATTGCCACAATCATTGCATATATATATATATATATATATATATATATATATATATATATATATATATATATATATACACACACACACATATATATATACATTATATATATATACTATATATATAATATATTATATATATATGTATTTAATCTATTATATGTATATATACACACACATACACATATATAATATATTATATTATATATATACATATATATATATATATATATTATATTATATATATGTTGTGGTAATACTCATAAATATATATTTTATATTTTTGTATTTTTAAGCTTTGAAATCTTTTTACATTTTATGCCAATAAATATTGAAGGGAAACAACGGCAAAGAAATCAATAAATCTTACACTTAATTCCTACGGTCTAAGCCCCTTAAAATATAAGAAAACACTATCAAGCTTCTGAGAAACTTCCCCAAACTAGTGCTAAAAAACAACTACTGCACTATAGATAATTAATTATACATACTTAAAAGCCAGATATTCCAACTCAGATATAAAATCCTGAGACATTATGTAGGAGGTGGTGCTATCTAGTGGTGAGGTTGCAGAATGCATCATTATTAAAATATATTTTTCCAATAAGTCCTAGTTTCATGTGATTACACACTAATAATAACATCAATTCTATATAAAGTAAAGAACAGAGACAGACGTGTCCTTCCTCCTCCTTTATTCATATATCAGCATATAGTCCACTGTACAGCGAGGACGACAAAGGGGGGGGGGGAACACAGCGGCCGCTCGGCGCCCACCGGGCCACCGACACTTTGTTGTTGTTGTTAAAACTGCTTTTTTTCTTTCTTTTTTTATACCCAGAGAAGCAAAGTTCCATTAAGATAGCAAACACGATGCTTTTCAGTTATGCACATGGAAGGTGGGACAATTCACAAAGAGCACGATTCCAGTATGAAGAATTATGTTTTTCTTTTGGTTTCTATAAATACAAGTTTCACGTTATTATTATTATTGTTTTTTTAAATCACCGATTGATTGAGCGGCGACTATACTTAAATGACAGAGCGTCTGAGTGCGCCAGAGTGTGTTAGTGTGTGTGTGTGTGTGAGAGAGAGAACAAGAGAGAAACAGAAGTGCATATTATACAGACAGGAGTGAAATAAAACACCACTCTTATTGCAGACGGTGTTTTGTTGTTGTTGTTTTTCTTTAGGCTTTACAATTCTCTTTTTAAAACACTGCAATAAGGGAACCAAGCAAATGTACACAAGGATGCGATTGTTCACTTTCTTGTCTCTTTTTTTTGTGTGTGTTTTTTAAATGTATTTACGGTTGCAGACTGGTGAAATATATATATATATATATATATATATATATATATATATATATATATATATATATATATATATATATTCTGTCTGGTCCCGCTAGTCCATGTACATCGGGGAGCTGGGAGACGTCGGCATCTGATCCATGAGCCGACACACGTAGCTCGCCACGTCCACCGAGCGCTCCTCGTACATCTGGATGAACGGGTCTTTCTGGAGTGGAGAGAGAGAGAGAAAGGGTGAGTTACGAACAATAATATATATTTTTTCAGTTGCATTTCATCCCGATGACCTCAGGAGAGCGATGGTCTCTCCGTGGAATGCGTGGCCCCGGTGCATGATGGGGAAACGTCTGTCCGTCTCCACACAGAGAGCCGATTGGCTCTTAGTTTCGACAACAATATCTCGTGGAACATTCTTGGTTGTCGGCCGTTAGTTTCAGGTTTTAATCTCGTTGTGAACTCACCAGCAGCTCTTTGTACTTTGGCCTTTTCGAGTCGTCCTTTGTGAGGCTGCAGACGGGACGGAACACAAGAGAAAAGGCGTTAGCGGCGAGGAGGCTGCAGTGCGGCCATCTGTCCACCAGGGGGGCGCGGTCCTCCCGGCTCCTCACCACACGTTGACGAAGGAGATGAACTTGGGGGAGAAGCGCCTCTCCTCCGAGTTGCTGAGCTGCGGCGGGTCTCCTCTCACCACCTGGGTGAGCTGGTCGAACACGCTGTTCCACTTGGGGTAGGGGAAGCGGCCGGTGGCGAGCTCGTACTGAAACACAGCGCAACGACATCGTCAGCGCGCCGCTGCCGGGAGGACCGGGAGGCCTCGAACGCCTCTTCACTCACCAGCGTGATGCCCAGACTCCAGACGTCCGAGCGGACGTCGTAGCCCTGCCTGGACGCGCTGGGGTCTATTCGCTCTGGCTGGAGGGAACAAACAGGAAACAGATTCAAGTTTCAAAATAAAAGCAGACACGAGTAAAAAACTGATTTAAACCTTTTCACCTGTAATATTTGAGATTTAATAAAACCTTTTTAAGACTAAGTTAAAAAAAATGTCTTTAAACTAACGTCTGTGAGGAAAGGAAGCGTCTCGGTGGCCCGCTTACAGGAACCCGATTTAGATGCTGGTGTGTGTGTGTGTGTGTGTGTGTGTGTGTGTGTGTGTGTGTGTGTGTGTGTGTGTGTGTGTGTACGCAGGGTACACGTGCCGCTGAGTCGTGATAGTGCCGACCCAAATTTAGAATGGAAACAAACTGCGGAGGAGGAAAGAGGATGAAACACGGAGAGAGAATGCAGCTTCAACACATGAAGCGTTGACTTCTATACAACCAGAGGAGTCGCCCCCTGGTGGTCAGGAGAGAGAATGCAGCTTCTATACAACCGTGACTCACGCCTGGGTGTGATGCCTGCTGCGTCCGGGTCTCCGATGGAGTCCACCAGCTGGCTGAGCGCTGATGACTGACGGAGAGAGGATGGAGACGGAGAGAGAGAGAGAGGGGGACTTAATGTCTGACGAGAGAGAGAGAGAGAGAGAGAGAGAGAGAGAGGAGGAAAACGAGTTAAGAGAGGGAGGACAAAACGAGTTTAGAGAGAGAAAACGAGTTAAGAGAGAGAGAAAACAAGGGTTAAGAGAGAGAGAGAGAGAGAGAGAGAGAGAGGGAGGACAAAACGAGTTAAGAGAGAGAGAGAGAGGGAGGACAAAACGAGTTAAGAGAGAGAGAAAACAAGGGTTAAGAGAGAGAGAGACAGGAGAGAGAGAGAGGGAGGACAAAACGAGTTAAGAGAGAGAGAGAAAGGACAAAACGAGTTAAGAGAGAAAACAAGGGTTAAGAGCGAGAGAGAAAGAACAAAAGGAGTTAAGAGAGAGAGAGAGAGAGAGGACAAAACAAGTTAAGAGAGAGAGAGGACAAAACAAGGGTTGAGAGAGAGAGAGAAGGAAAGAGAGAGCGAGATAGAGAGAGGGAGGATAAAACTAGTTAAGAGAGAGAGAGAGGAGGAAAGAGAGAGCGAGATAGAGAGAGGGAGGATAAAACTAGTTAAGAGAGAGAGAGGAGAAAGAAAGAGAGAGAGAACGAGAGAGGGAGAGGGAGAGAGAGAGAGAGAGAGGCCTCACCTCTGTGTATTATTTTCAAGTTTTCCTTTAAGTGGTTGAGCGCCTTCACCGTCTGAGGAGCACAAGAGGAGTGAGCGTCTCCATTTGTTTCGTGATATTTATTTATATTTATCATTATTTGTTTGTATTTGTTTGTATTTGTTACTTACGGCTAACGTGATCTTCCCCAAGATCTCCTCTGGAATCACGTCGTCTAACGAGCAATACACAAACTTGTAAAACTTGTCTAACGACGTCGCCATGAGCTCCATGCAGATCCAACAGTCCCCCTGAAACACAGGAGGGGTCAGAGGAGGAGGAGGAGGAGGAGGAGGAGAAACAAGAAGAAGAAGATGAACGAGAAGAAGAACAAGGAGAAGAACAAGTAGAACAAGAAGAAGTAGAAGAAGGAGAAGTACAAGTAGAAGAAGAACAAGAAGGAGGAGAAGAAGAAGGAGGAGCAGTGCTCACCTCCCTGAACAGCGCCCCGTAGAACTGGACGATGTAGGGACAGTCGCTGCTCCTCATCACCACGTCCAGGTCCATCAGCAGCTGCTTCTGCTCCTTCTCGTCCACCGTGGAGCGGATCCTCTGAGGAGCGAGAGGCACGGTCAAAGAGGAGTCCAGAAGAACAACGACCCTCAAAAACAAAGACTCAAGGTCAAAGAGGAGTCCAGAAGAACAACGACCCTCAAAAACAAAGACTCAAGGTCAAAGAGGAGTCCAGAAGAACAACGACCCTCAAAAACAAAGACTCAAGGTCAAAGAGGAGTCCAGAAGAACAACGACCCTCAAAAACAAAGACTCAAGGTCAAAGAGGAGTCCAGAAGAACAACGACCCTCAAAAACAAAGACTCAAGGTCAAAGAGGAGTCCAGAAGAACAACGACCCTCAAAAACAAAGACTCAAGGTCAAAGAGGAGTCCAGAAGAACAACAACCCTCAAAAACAAAGACTCAAGGTCAAAGAGGAGTCTAGAAGAACAACAACCCTCAAAAACAAAGACTCAAGGTCAAAGAGGAGTCTAGAAGAACAACAACCCTCAAAAACAAAGACTCAAGGTCAAAGAGGAGTCCAGAAGAACAAACACACTCAAAAACAAAGACTCAAGGTCAAAGAGGAGTCCAGAAGAATAACAAAGACTCAAGGTCAGTGAAGGAGTCCAGAACAACGACACCACTCGGGTAACATGGCGCTCACCTTGACCGCCATGATCTGGTTGCTGGGCTTGTGCACCATCTTGTTGACCGAGCCGTAGGCTCCGCGGCCGATCTCCCCCAGGTCCTTCAGGTCCTCGGCCGTGAAGTCCCAGTGCTGCTCCGGGGAGATCTTCAGCTTGCCCGACGACTCGATGCTGTGCGTCCTCAGCCGCTCTCTGAGGAGGAAATAAAGACATATAAACACTATACCGGAAAAAAGTTTGGGGTCATATATTTCAAAGCACGATTTTTTTTTTGTGGAAAATAACATTAAATTAATCATAACTACTCTCTACATAGTTAATGTTGTCATGACTATTCTCTGGTGTTAGTGAAGTCTCTACAGAGGTGTGTAGAGGCCCATCTCCATCTTCTAGTGGTACATTGTGTTATCGCCTTAGAAGACGAGCAGAGGAGTATAAAACCCTTAAACCATTTTATGTGAGCGCAGCTGAAAACAGATATACTGGTGAGAGAAGCTCTAAAACTGACCTTCCTTTGAGAGACAACTACATTTACAATAACATTATTTATAACATTATATATGTCTCGAGTATATTTTATATTCATTTGGTAATTAACTTAATAAATAAAAGACAGTTTTCATGATCCGAGTGACCACAAACCTTTGAACAGTGATAATACATATATATATATATATATATATATATATATATATATATATATATATATATATATATATATATATTTGGGCTGTCAATCGATTAAAAAGAATTAACTAATTAATCGCACATTTTGAAATTCATTAATCACGATTAATCGCAAATATCAGGGGGTTTTCTTCTAAAGACTAGATCTTGTAAATGAAGCAGTAATCCTTCAGACAGCGTGTGTTTTAGACACTTGTTTGATAGTATTTGTTGTTAAAGACACCTTCACACAGCTGTGTCTCAGAGAGGCTCCTCCCCTTAAAGGGCCAGCCAGGGATTTAATATCGTGGATGATAAATAGTTTCTTCAGTGAAACATCAGATTAGTAAAACAAGGTGCATTAGAGACCCATTGGTCCTGTCATCTTTAACACTGAACAGCAGAACCAGAACCAGAACCAGTGGCTTTGGTAACTGACTCACATTCACGTGTCACTCTGGAGGCTGGGGGCATTTTATACATTTTACAAAAATATAATATTATTCACCTTTTAAAGTCTTTTGCATATGACACACAACCCCACGTGTTCTACATCAAACATTCCAGAACAATCTCATCTCTACATGAGGCTCATTGTCCTCCTCGTGTTCTCTGTCTCTGGCTGACAGGCTGCTAATGAGCCTCACCTGGGAGGTGGGCGGGCCTTGTGATTTACTGAGTGTTCATTGGTTGTTTTTTCACAAAATGTTGACAGACAAACGGTTTGAACAATCACGGTGAAGGTGTCGTGTGACGAGTTCACCCGACACGTCGTGTGTGTGTGTGTGTGTGTGTGTGTGTGTGTGGAGCGGAGCAGCAGCCGGGAGGAAGGAGCAGGAGGAAAACCGGTTTATTAATCCACGAGTTTAAACTGATTTCTGCTCGGTATTTTCGCGGAAAACTCATAGTTTTAAAAACGTAAACAGAGTCAGACACACTGCCCCGGCTTGACACTCAGAAAAGTGCAAAAACATCAACGAACACCGGAAGTAAACAAAGTTGCGTTAATTACGTTAAAATATTTTAGTGCGTTAACGCGGCCAAATTAATCGCATAGATTAACGCGTTAACCCTGACAGCCCTAATATATATATATATATATATACACACACACACACATATATATAAATAAATGTGAGGATTTGTTCTTCGCCCACTCACATGTGCGGGTTCTGGAAGGGCGGCCCGGCCGTGTTCAGCGTGAAGCGGGTCGTGGGTTTGATCGGCGGGTTGGCGAAGTTCAGCTTCAGCGCTTTGCGTTTGCCTGAGGAGGACAAAGGACACGAGATCGTAAGGAGGAAGCGGCGAGCGGGGCGAGAGCCCCGAAGGAACGATGAGGAAAACCAGCTTCCCCACGCGGAGAGGTGAGCGAGTGGAAACACACACCATGAAGAGCACACACACACACACACACACACACACACACACACACACACACACACACACACACACACACACACACACACACACACACACACACACACACACACACACACACACACACACACACACACACACACACACACACACACACACACACACACACCTTCATGAATTGTATTAATTAATTAATCCAACGCAGAAAATAGTCCCAACCAAAGCACTATGTCCTCCTTTTGGGTCGTTAGTTCTGGTCTATTTTTTACGGGGTTTCTTCAAAGAAACATTTTTAAAATGTAGAATAAACATTAATATAAATGATATGTCTTTCATATATATATATATATATATATATATATATATATATATATATATATATATATATATATATACACACGTTCTGAATACTTCCTATACTAATAATGCCGCTCTCTGAATTTGCAATATGATTATGAAGGTTATATAAAATGTTCATCTGGATGCACGAGGCGACTCCATCCTGTGAGGCAGAAACTGAGACGTAGCATGCTGCTAAAAACACACACACACACACACACACACACACACACACACACACACACACACACACACACACACACACACACACACACACACACACACACACACACACACACACACACACACACACACACACACACACACACACACACACACACACACACACAAAGGGGGAAAGAAAACACTGACACACAACATGCTTCTCAAGGCCAACTGCTTTGATTTCCCCTCCAACAACAACAGCAGCGGCAGCAGCAGCGCTCCACCGCTCCGCCCCCCAAAAAACACCACAAGAATGCGAGCGCTGGAATTCCCGACGGCCTGAACGCAACTCGGCCCTCGGGGGGAGATGACAACGTGTGTGTACTCTGTCTGGACAAGTCGAGGTTCACCCATGCCAATCACGGAAAAAAGACAGACAAACCGGTTGAAAAACAAAATGTGACAACACCACAGGCACGACGTTGGCTTGTTAGTCGCACACTGGAAACCAGTAGGGGAGAGCTTCCATCATGGCATTAAACATTAAACTGGGGGGGGGGGATTAATTAATTAATGAGGTCAGAGGCTCCTGTCGTGTCAATGGAAGCTCGGAGTTTTAGGCTTGTGCTGATGAGAACTAGCACAACTCACCTGTCGTGTTGATTGAGCCAGAAGGACTTTTTTTTTTTTTAGGCAGCACATTAATTCTGCTGTTGATTTTTACAAAAAATAAAAAACTTTTATTTTGAAAATCCATAAATATCTGACTATAGCTGCAGCTTTCCTTACGGGAGCTCCGAGCCACCGGCACAAGCCTATAGGGGAACCCGTCAGATGGTCCGTGGACGTGGATTAGTTGAGAACAGCAGGACGGACGGACAGACCCCCCCCCCCCTCCCTCCCTCCCTCTCCCCCCCACACCCCCCAGGGATGAGAACTGTTGGTGCTGAAGCAAAAAGAGGAGTGTCTTACTTGGGGGAGCTCCAGACAGGTTTATCTGAAACCCTACAGAGGTGAGAAGACAGCTTTTATTTTCTTCACACCCTAAATGTTACCGCCCTCCTTCCAGAGAAAAAAGAGCCTCCTGCTGCAATCAGATGCCCCCCCCCCTTTAAAAAGAGGAATCCTGCAGGTTCAAGGTGGACAGATAATCACAGAAATTGGCCTTGCACTAATAATCACAGCATGCACACGCGAGCGTCAGGAGGGCGACATGAAGGAGGCACGACCACGGATGAGAAGTCAACAACAACAATAAGAGTGGGTATGAGTTACCATCAGGAGAGACACAGTTTTAATACTTTCTCGGGACAGCTCACCATCAGCCGGCATCGTGTCGGGAGGAATCGTTAGTTAGCAGCGGTAAGGTAACAAGAAAAACAACAACACAAGTGATATTTGGTCAGAGAGAGCACAGAGATCACACAACTAGGGCGTCCCAGCAGATGCCTGATCAATTATGACTGTAGAATCTAATCAATTAAAGCCTCTCGGTCTTCCTGAAGAGGGGAAAGCATCGGCATGCATCTCTGTTACAAGTCTGATTATATTGATGATCAAACCAGACGGAGAAAGTGAAATCAAGTTAGAAGTTTACAATTTAATGTTTAAAAGGTGTTTAAATCACAGCTGGTTACGTCACTCTCTGCGTCTTTGACTTCTTGCATTCAGACTGGAAAGAACTTTGCATTTCATGCTCTGGCTGGAACACAATGAAGCGTGTAGCTACCTGTTTCACTCTGACATCTCCAGCAGGTGTTGGACTCTGGAAGTAGAAAGAAAAGAAAGACATCGGTTGAACAAGAAGGCATCGAGGTGTGATGGTGGGGGGATTAGGGTAAATGATGATGTTGCAAAGACCGGATGAGAAACCCCATTAAACTTTACAATCGATTTAATGCAGTTTTTTTTTATTGCACGTTGCCAAACCTCACAACCCCCGATGTGGCAGTGACTCGACATATTGTGGTGACGGTGAAGGTCTTTTAAATATAAATTCGGTCCATTTAACAGCTACAAGACTCTGGTTGCCAAGCAGCACACATACACTCACACACACATGCACGCACACTGATGACACACATGTGAAATTGGGCTTCATGACATAATTTTGTGTGTGATGTAAAAAAAGAAAAGCTACGTCTGTGACGTCTGAAGCAATACTCATAACTTAAATAAATCGATTATATATATATATATATATATATATATATATATATATATATATATATATATATATATAAAAATTAAGGAGTCTGGCGAGATTGACAACGACATCATCTACATTTCCCAAAATAAATATAATATATATCTTTTCTTTTTTTTTTTACAAAATTAATGACGGATGACTGACGTTTATCATGACTGGGCCAAAACTACTGCTCCGTTCCAACCTGGATTATTATTATTATTATTATTATGATGATGATAATAATAATGTATTATTATTGTCCTCCCAGTCCTGGGAGTAGCCCGAGAGCCTCACACGGCCCCCGCCGACGTTAACCTTCACTGCCGCAGAACGGGAGCTCCCGGGCTCCCCAGGAGGGTCCGCGGACCCGTCCGCTCCACCCGGGGGACACTCACCCTGCACGCCGCTCATGGTGGTGATGTGCTGGGACTGGGAGCCCGCGTTCATGCCGTGGCCGCTCGGTGTTGTCGAGTTGTTCGCGCTGGGAGTCGCCATTGTTGTGTGCCTGAATTCCATCAGCGGCGGCGCCGGGGCTGCAATGCAGATACACGGAGCGCGAGCTTCACCCCTTCTCACCTCCTTCTTCCGCTCGCGCACACGGCGACCAACCACAGGCCGCGGAAGAAGAGCAGTAATTTAATCCAAGAAATTTATTTTAAAAATGTAATTTCAACGCTTTGTTTAAAACGTTAAAAGTAACGGGAACGAAAACATCCAGCTATGCTAAGCTAACTGAGCTTTAAGACCCGCAATCAGCTGACCGAGTGACACTGACATGTCAACACCCACCGCGGCCCGGAGCGGACGACAAGGCGGCGGCGGTTAGCGGAGACGAGGCCGGATGTGACGTCGGGGTTGGTTTCAAAATAAAACTATGGGGGAAAACTGCAATACAGCATTTTTTTAACCAAGTATATAAAAAGATAATAAAAAATATTAATTGTAAATATACAATACTTTCATCAGTGGGTCATTTGTTTTACCAATAATGTAACCATTTTTTTTATTATAATATATATATTGGACAAGAATGTTAAAAATAAATATAATTGTTTTGTCCAATGTTATTATTATTAATTATTATTAGTAGATGTATTTATTATTTCAATATATATGTGTATATGTGTATATATATATATATACACATATACATACACACACACACTACTTTCATCATTGGGCCTCCTTTGGCGAAATAGATAGTTAGTGAGTTGAGATGGACACTTAGTCATAATACAGTTTACACTAAAGGTGCAAAAGTATCCACATCCAAATATACTTAAAGTACTGAAAGTAAAATTACCTATTTTGAAGAATGGCCCATTTCAGAATTTCATATTTTGAATGAGATAATCAACTGCTGTGTAATAATATATCCTAAATCGAGTTGACTATAGTGAAATTGATTGATTTAAATCTGCAAAGTAACTGGTAACTAATGTTGTTTCTCTTGTAGTATTTGAATTCAATTTTTTCCAATTTTGTTTCAATTTTTTTTATGGGACCATACATCAACAAATAAAAAAATAAAAAAGTTTAAATACATGCAACACAAAACTTGTTTTCTAGATGTATTTGTGTTTTTGTTGTCAGCCTGTGGTCTTTATATATGTGGGTGTGTATATTTGTAGCTTTAATTATTATAATGAAGTAAAACAATGTAAACACATTTATCATGTTTGGAATTATATGTATTGTCCGATAACCTTCTTTTTTCAATCACAAACCATGAACAAAACTGTAAACGTCACTAAGCTCTTACTTTGTTAAGTTCAATCGGAAGTCACACCACTGTCTCCTGGGTGCTTTGACGTCACTGCGGGGAATGTGTGTTCGTTTTGTTGTCCGGGGCAGCCGGACGAGAAAAACGTCCTGGATTCAACGTAGTTAAATGAAAATAGAATCATTTACCTCCCCTTTTTACACATTATGTACAAAAAAGCAGTTATATTTCAGGACTGTGTCCTGTTTGTAGTGATGACGTGTGTGGACGGTTACACAACCCCAATTTACAACAAATAAAACATCCGCTTTAATTCGTCCACCGTGGGGTTCATATTACGTCACAAGGTGGGGTGTGGTCTCGCGTGACATGTTTATATACATTCAATAGGTTTTGAGTGGCGGTTAATGTTAAAAACGTAACGCTTAATATCAAACGGTTGAACCCCTCGCCGGTGTGTCAGAGGAGGAGCACGGGGGGCGTTTGCTTTGTCCGATCTTTACGTCCCGTGGGCCCGGGCGGGGAGGTCATAGGTCGCCAAAACAACAATGGGCGAAGTTTGTTCGCCGTGGCTTTCCGTCACCTGGCGAGTCTGCAACTTTTTCATGTGTTTATTCTTCGCTCTTGCAACATACGTCCAGGTGAGTTCATCACAACACGTCCTCACGCACGCGCTCTTGACGTCACAATCATGAACTAAACAACGTCGCGTGCTCACTTCCAGATCAACGATCCAGACGCAGGGGTGTGGATGGTGAGCTCGCAGTTACGTCACAGGTTTATTTTGTATTTAATAATAATACGGAACAAATAACACCGCGTTTCCGTTGCAGGTCGGTTATGGTCTCCCTGCAGTCCTGTGCGCATGCGTTGGCTTGAAACCCCACGTGACAGGTAGACTCGTAGAACTCGTCTGTATTGTATTTATCTATTTGAATAAATGCATCACCCTTTGAGAATTAAAACCTGAATGAATGGCCACTTTTCTGAGACGTTCCAGTTTGCACACGTCCCCTCCCCCTGACAGCGCCACCACGTGGCGGTGCAGCTCGATGTAAACAGCAGAGCTGACTTGCACGTGTGTGTGTGTGTGTGTGTGTGTGTGTGTGTGTTGGGTGACTTCCTCTCTGCAGAGGAGTTGCCCTGGAGGCGCCTGGCTGACCTCCACGTGATGGTGTCCAGCGCTGTCGTTGCCACGTTGGGGTGGAGGCTGTACAGAGAGGGACTCACAGAGATCCTCCAACAGGAGGAGGGCAGGTATGGACTTGTATATTTATTGTTATGCATGTATGCAAAATGTGAATACTATCAAGACACTCAATCTATAGGAATAAAATAACAAATACATTGCTAATTAAATTGTACGCATGAGTGATTCAGGTAAAAAAAAAGGTGTAGTCTAATATAATTGTTCCTTTTTTTTAGAGAATTTTCTGGTCTCATGTTGACGGCCGCTTGGCTTCTCCTGTGTCGCCACTCTGGAAGGTAAAATGCAGACGAAGAGCTGGTCGAATGTACTTTTGTTTTTAAACCCAGTTTGTGTATTTTCTGACCAACCTTTCCTCCGGTCAGGGCTCCAGTCGGGGGGCTCAGAGTCTCAACAGCGGTTGCCATCACGGTGTTCCCCTTCGTGGCCTGGCTCTACTTCTACATCAATAAGGAGCTGACATCAAACTGGCCTTCACATTGTCAAACTGCTATTTAGAACGATTACATACTCTTTTTGTCATGTTCTTGACCTGATAATCCTGGATCAGGAATACCGCTTGATTGAAACCTTTTTTTTGTATCATTGAATACAAACTTCAGCGTGTCAATTGACCAATTTGTATCGTAAAATATTTATAAGTGTTTTTTAAAATGATATTTACATTTGCTTATTTAATTTGTATACATTTTATATAATTTGTTTTGGGGGTTTTGAAGTCAAGACGTTAATCTTCTGTTCAATTAAGTTGTAATGTATAAATAAAATAAAAATGATTCCTAATGTTCCCAATAATTGAAAAGTAGGGACGATAATAATTTTTTTGCGGTAATGCACCAAATATTTCGATCCCAACCGCCGTTAAAAAATAATAAGATCATTTTCTCACATTTTCTGCCCTGTAGGGAGCAGCAGAGAGCACTATGACAAACAGAATAACAGAAGAAGATGACGCAAACGTCACTTCCGGTCTTAACTAACCGCTACCTGCCCGCTGATCTGAGAGCTGCCTTTTCACTTTCGAATCGACCGTTCTTACTCACACGATTTACCTAGAACCGACCCGAGAACAGCGGTTTGTACGTCGCTCCTCCTCCTCGCTCATCACGTTTCGTGAACTCGTAACCGCTTCCTCGTTTGGAAACAGCGGTTCCGTCAAGGTCCAGAATGGCTCTGAGTCTCTTATATCCCGGCCTGGGATGCCGGTGGTTCAGTTGTACCCGGACACAGACGGCCAGCCTCGCACACGGTCTTCTATGGAGGAGAACCGGACTGAAACACGCACTGTCCCCGCGGGGCGTCCACTGCTGCCCGGTAGGTCAAAGCTCGCAGCGGGGACCAGACTCCATTGACAAAAATGGCACATTTTATTTAATTAATATTTTTACTGTGTCAATGTTTTTCTTTGTGGGGGAAACAATTTGATTCATTTTAAAGCTGCCAAAATACAAATTAAAACACTATTAATCTAGAAACGAATCCAGCCTTCCCATCATGCAACACCACGTTAAAATAAGCATATATTTTGAATAGAGTTCGGTACCTGTTTTTTCCGTTTATATTTTTTAATGACACTTTGCCCCACGTTTGCTCATGGGCAGGTGGCCGTGAGGCAGTACACCTGCAGGGCCGCGCAGCAACTGGAGCGGCCCCCGTCGAGAGCGTTCTCCTCTCTTCCTCCACCGCCTTCTTCTTCAGGGGAGAAGAAGAAGAAGTCTGGGGTATGATGCACATATGTAAAAAAAAAAAAGAATATTACAAATTTTTTTTTTGCCTTTTAAAAAATCAAATACCCAGATTATCCAGAGCAATGCTTGCTTCCAAATATTATAGTATTTAAATTGTATTTTGTAACTTCTTCATGATACAAATGCCTGCCTTATGATTTTTATTTAAGCAATACTTTTAATGTATTCAAATTATATATTTTTTCCATTTGTACTCGATAAACTTAAACACCTTTAGCAGAATATGTCTTCAACCTCATTGTTAAAAGTTGTCTACACTCCACCTCACATGTATGATGTAACAGCATGTTAATGAAATATGATTTTGTTCTAAATTCGATTTTTTTTTTTTTAGCCCTTTAGATTATTATGAAACTTTCTTTCTGAGGACGGACAGAATATTATTTTTTTTACACATTAAATAAGATCATCGGTATCCATGCTTTAATAAAAAAACTAATAATTTAAGATAATCTCAGCAAATGACATAATTAAAGATGCATGGATGCTTTATTAATCCTACATCAAAAAAACGCAGGGAAAGCTAAATTAAATGTAAAATAAATTCACAATATATAATCAATAATACATTTACTAACTGCCCAATTATCCTCTAATATGACTAAACACATTAAATGTAAAGATTCCTCTCATGTTATTGTTTTGTTCTTTCTAAAGCCGGTGACGTGGAAATCTTTAGCCATAACTTTTGCGATTGGCGGCACTCTGCTTGGAGGGATGAAATATGTAAAGAAGGAAAAGGAAGATAGTGAGTATTTTTACTTCTTGAATGTGAATAAATAACTTTTTATTTGAGTGATGACGTGCCGAGCTCTGTCTCCGTCTGCAGAGCTCGAGAAGGAGCGGACCAAGTCCATCGGCCGGCCGGCGATCGGCGGCCCGTTCTCGCTCGTCGACCACAACAACAAACCCGCCAAGAGCGAGGACTTCCTCGGCCAATGGGTGCTCATCTACTTCGGGTTCACCCACTGCCCCGACATCTGCCCGGAGGAGATAGAGAAGATGATCGAAGTGGTGGATGAAATAGGTGATACAAAAAAGAAGAAAAGAAGCTTATTTTATGACGGATTTTAGTGTCTTTAGTTTCCTTATTTTCATCTCTTTTGTGTTCCGTTCTCACAGATAAAATCAAGTCTATTCCCAACCTGACGCCGCTCCTCATCACCATCGACCCCGACAGGGACACGACGGAGGCCATGGCTACTTACGTGAAAGGTACACACACCGAAAGACACACCTTTTCTGTGTTAGTCTTCTTGTCAAAATACGTCAACTTAAAAACAAGAAAAATCTTGTTTCCTGTGCAGCAGATTCAGTTTTACTCAAAAGAATTATACAATATCTTTAAATTATCTTCTGAGTGTCTTTTAAAATTCCGGTGGTTTGTTTCCACAAATATACATATATACACACACACACACACACACGTGTGTCGGGATTGGCATTTTGCCCTTATTTATATTTTATTTATACTTTATTGTCTATGATTATATGCCTGTGCATCTGTGTGCACATTGTTTTTCATATGTATATCAAGAAAATTAAATAATAAAAAAAATGTGATCACAAAAAATAAATAAATCATAATAATATTGTATAATACATGCCGTGTGTTTCAGAGTTTTCCCCGAAGCTGATTGGCCTGACGGGCTCGACGGCTCAGATCGAGCAGGTGTCCAGAGCCTTTAGGGTTTACTACAGCCAGGGGCCCAAGGACGAAGACAACGACTACATCGTGAGTAGGAAAAAAAACAGCGCTCCTCGAACGTTGCATTGCCAAGACGACGCTGCGAAAACAAAACGTGTCCTCCTCCTCCTTCTCCTCCAGGTGGATCACACCATCATCATGTACCTTGTGGGGCCCGACGGGGAGTTCGCCGAGTACTTCGGACAAAACAAAAGGACCGCGGAGATCTCCAGCTCGATAGCGGCGCACATGAGGAAGTACAAAAAGGAGGCGGCAGCCAAATGAAAAGAACCCGACCCGGGACTGACGCCCCCCCCCCCCCCCCCCCCACACACACACACACACACACACACACACACACACACACACACACACACACACCCTCACCACGGACTCTCCAAACTTGTATTTATCGCGGACACGCAGCTGAACAAAAGGTCTGCAGCAACATTCCTTTTAAACAAATTGACATTCTCCATCACGCCTAAAGAAAAATATTTAAAAAGACGCACGCAACATCTCCGATGAGATAACTAATTTTGGTTTCTGATGAAAAGACTTGTGATAAAAATCCAAAGTGCAAAAACTCTGCGTTGTATATTATATTTTATTCAGAGGCAAACTACTGATCGCCGTTGACTCTGGCGCCCCCTCGTGGTCGCAGCAGAAAACACACCGCTGTGCAGTCGGCACGACATCCTTCAGGGTTCCTCCTACACTCAAAGAAAACCTGGAAAAGTCATGGAATTTTAAATATTTTTTTTATATTCATATGTTCATTGACGCTAAGTTTTAATTAATAATATATGTTTTTGAAAGATAATACCTGGCATTCATTTAATACTACTGTATTTTACACCGTATGGAGGGATCCTGGAAGTGAATCTTATTTAAAGCTTCTAATGAAGTTTTCTGAATCTATTGAGTGTTTGAAGGACGAGAGAATTTTAATGTTCACAAGCCACATTAAAAGAAACACGTTTCATGTGCCGACAAGAAATTGACAATAAAAAAACAGAACATATTTGTGTCTTGGGAATGTGATTCATGATGATGGCGCTTTACAAGTTTAAAGGATCTGAACTTCATGGGATATGAATAATAAATTAATCCTCCCCTTCATAAAAAACATCAATAAAAGAGACCAAAGAAAAATGCACAGACAAGAAAGGACAAATAAAACTTACATTTTGAGTATTTGTTCCTTCCGTTTAAATGTAAATAGATAAGTATAAGAGCAGATGTCTAAAAGATGGAGACACTTGATCCACATCTATATATTCCTGAAGTTATATATATATATTCCTTGAAGCAATAACAACTACTTTAGCAATAACAACTAAAGTATTAATTGTTTCACCATATTTACATCCTGAAAATTAACAATTAAAAAAACAATTCTTTTGAGAAACCTCCATATAGATGCAAATAAATTATGTAGTTTCTTATTAAATGTTTCAATATGTGCTATGAGAACACGACTGCTGATTTTAAGTAAAAAAACTGATGAAGATCTGCTCCTTCGTCCTTTAGCTCGGATACATTTGTTTTAAAATGAACCACAAGCAATTAAGTGTGTTTATTCCACTGCTGTTATCGGCCTGGTGATCAGCAGCAGCTGCTATGTTTGTGACATTTTCGGGGTCAAAGGTCACGGAGGTGCTGGAGTGCCTTTCAGCAGCGGAGGCTTACGTAAGGCGACCTCCAAGAGGGGAGGAGGCGGAGCTTGTTGTGGCTTGAACTGACACACACACACAAACACACACACACTCTGCACAAATACAAACATCATTTTGGATACATTATTCTACACTCTAGTCTTTATTTTAATTATATTCGTGCCACCATTTCTAGATTATTCATGTTCTTTTCCACGTTAAATTAAGTGTAACCGTCCAGCGTTAAGCGCCTCTGCACTCGCACTTATTGCTGGATATTAAGAGGTGGTTTGATGCGTTGTCAAGACAACCTGCTGTTCACAAGGTTTTAGTCCTTTTCTAAAACTATTAATTATGTTTTTTTTAAATCAAGGTCAGTGTCTCAATACATTCCTTTACGAGGGTCCACAGGGTCTGACTCTGGGCCCCTTTATGTTCCCCATGGATACGTTACTATTTGGCCATTTTATTCATCTTTCTTTACGTTCATCCTTATGCTGACGATGTGCCGCTATATTTCTTAATTTAAATGGCAGGACTGTGGACGGTTATCACTAACCTTGACCCACCACATCATGAGATGTGTTGAGTAATGAGTTGTGGTTTGAATGACGACTACACCATTTTATTTCAAAAGCAGCAGAGAAAAGTAATATGTGTAGTAAATGTATGTGTCACAAGGTTTTAGTCCTTTTTTCAAAACTATTAATCCTCCAAAATCAAAGTCAGTCTCTCATTACATTACTTTGATAGGTGGAGTGCCACAGGGTCTGATTCTGGGCCCCTTCATGTTCCCCATGGATACGTTACTATTTGGCCATTTTATTCTTTCTTTACGTTCAGCCTTATGCTGACGATGTGCCGCTATATTTATCAATTCAAATGGCAGGACTGTGTGAGGTTTTTGGGGGGATTTTTAATTACTTGATACTTATTGAATTAAGTTGTGAAACTATTTAGAACACACAACTTGCAGATTTTTCCCCGAATTCGTGAAACTTTTGATTTGTCCAGTGGTCGAAAAAAAGTGAATTCTCGTGCCGCATTCCAAAAAACAGTAAACCGACACGTGTCTGAAGTTTAGTCCCGGTAATTCGAGCAAGGTGCCTTGGAGGTGAACGAGCAGGTGGTCGTCGACTCCAGGATGAACATCAAAGGTCACGATGCATCACGGAGACGCTGCGTTACGTTTGGTTTGCACACAATGACTCTATTCTGACTCATCCAACTAAACGCAGCACTGAAAGCATCCGTTAAACAAACTGTATTCACGCTGAGCAGCTAATGCTAACCCGATGCTACGCAGCCAATGGCGGTATGGAAGGCATGTATAAATAGTGCTGGAGGATCATCGCCTGTCGCTTGATGACATCTTCCAATTACCGCAACGAGGTCCTGTGCATTCAGTCCCCTGAGGTATTTGAGTGCGGGGTCAGAGGCCGCTAATGCGACTCGATGGACATTCTAATGGAGGACATCGCCAAGTTTGGAGCGTCCGGTCTGCGTCGGCCGGACGCTCGTCTCCATAAAAAGGGGCCAGGAGCTCCTGCTGGTGTTCACTGAGGGTCCGGCTCGTCGCCTCCGGCAACCGTTACCTCTGTGGCTTTGATCCAGTTCAACCCGGTAAGTAAGATGCAAATGACATGGGAGATCCTTTTTGAACTGTTTTGATTTATGACTCACTTTCTCGCTTTCTTTCCTGACTTCAGATATCAACATGAGCTCCGACGCCGAGAAGAGAAACGTCCAACTTCACTGCTCAAAGGTAAGGTCGGCGGTTGTTCTTCGCAGACTGGAGCGAAACCGAGTGTCACTGAACACCCGATGTCCATCCCACAGGGACTGGGTCTGGATCCTGCGGTCCAACCTGCAGAGGCCCAGAGGAAAGACCCGGAAGGGGAAATGGTTTCTCTTTTGCGGGAGAACCATGACCTCCTCCTGCAAGCGGCATCCGTGAGTGACGTCGCCTAAAGACGACGGTTGAACCCGAGCCGTCAGACATTAGTGACCCTCTCTGCTCCTCAGGACTCTGAACACCTGTGCGACGCAGAGGAGAGGTGCGATGGCTTGACGAAGAGCAAGATCCAGCTGGAGGCCAGACTCAAAGAGGTGACCGAGAGACTGGAGGAGGAGGAGGGAACCAACGCCGAGCTGACCGCCAGGAAGCGGGAGCTGGAGGACGAGTGCTCGGCACTCCGAAAAGACTTCGACGAGCTGGAGATGACTCTGGCTAAAGCGGAGAGGGAGAAGCACGCCACGGAAAACCAGGTCTGTACGGGTTGGCTGTTCACTCCACACGCCTCCTCTTAAAGGAGCAGGCTTCCCCAAACAACGGGAAACAGAGAGACGGAAAAGCTCCTCACACCACCTCTCTGGCTACATTTCTGGCAGATCTTTTCCAGTTTAGATTTGAACATTTCTTTGAACATTTTCATTCAAACTATCCTGAATAATAATAATAATAGAATAATAATATTATAAATATAAAATATTAGATACAAATATTATCATAAATACATACATTTATGATAATATGTGTATCTAATATTTGTAACTAGTATTTGCATCTAATATTTGTATCTATATTAAATAAGATAAATAAGATAAATAAAATAAAATAAATGAATTAAAATAAAAATAAAATTGAAATTGAAAAATTGAAAAAATAAATTCTAAAGATATATATATATGAAAAATAAATGAAAAATACATTAATTAATATTTAAAAGTTTTTTAAAAAATAATTTAAAAATATACATTTTATAGTCAAGAATGTTTTAAATTTGGTTGACAATCAACCCTTTGTTCTGGTCAGATATTAACATCTCTGGGTGCTTTCCAGCTGTACTTATATAATAAATTGTTCTCTAGTGCATTCTCCCTTTTTCCTCCAGGTTAAACACCAGATGGAGGAGCTGGCTGCTCAGGATGAAAACATCGGCAAACTGGCCGCCGAGAAGAGAGGCCTCCAGGAGGCTCACCACCAGGCTCTGGACGACCTTCAGGTGGAGGAAGACAAAGTCAACACTCTGAGCAACGCCAAGGCCAAGCTGGAGCAACAAGCCCACGACGTGAGCGCCGATAACAGCAACGCGTCCGCACGCCGGCGCCACCCGACGTCCTCGCTACATTTCCCCAATTCTTGTTTTTCAAGCTGGAGGCTTCTCTGGGGCAGGAGAAGCAGATCCGCTTGGACCTGGAGCGAGCCAAGAGGAAGCTGGAGGCGGATCTGAAGCTCGCTCTCAAATCCCTGATGGACCTCGAGAACGACAAGCAGCAATCTGAGGAGAAGATCAAGAAGTAACGTCACACACACCGGAGGGGAAGAACGCCTCTGGTTCTGAACTCTCTGACCTCTTCTGTCTTCCAGGAAAGAATCAGAAAACGTCGAGCTGCTCGGCAAAATCGCGGACGAGCAAACGACGACCGAGCGGCTCCAGAAGAAGACGAAGGAGCTCCAGGTACGGAACGCATCTTCAAGGAGCCGAGCGTCGCCGATGGGCGCGGTAACGGCGTGTGTCCCTTTAAGGCGCATATCGGAGAGCTGGGGGAGGAGGTGGAGGCCGAGCGAGCCGCCCGGGCGAAGGCGGAGCGGCAGCGCCGCGACCTCGCCCGGGAGCTGGGGGAGGTCGGCGAGCGGCTGGACGAGGCGGGGGGCGCCGGCGCCGCTCGGGCCCGGATGGACGCGCGGCGCGAGGCCGAGAGCCTCGAGCTGCGGCGCCACCTGGAGGAGGCGGAGCGGCGCCGCGAGGCCGCCGCCGCCGCGCTGCGCCGAGAGCGGGCGAACGCCGAGGCGGAGCTCGGCGAGCGGGTCGACGTCCTGAAGAAGATCAAACAGAAACTGGAGAGGGAGAAGAGCGCCATGAAGACGGAGATCCACGAGCTGCACGCCGCCAAGGAGAGAGCCACGCAGACCACGGTGAGAACCACCCCACGGGTAGGAGGAGGCGCCCCCTGGTGGTCAGCAGAGGGAACGCAGCTTCAACACAGGGAGCATAGACTTCTATACAACCAGAGGAGACGCCCCCTGGTGGTCAGCAGAGGGAACGCAGCTTCAACACAGGGAGCATAGACTTCTATACAACCAGAGGAGACGCCCCCTGGTGGTCAGCAGAGGGAACGCAGCTTCAACACAGGGAGCATAGACTTCTATACAACCAGAGGAGGCGCCCCCTGGTGGTCAGCAGAGAGAATGCAGCTTTAACACATGGAGCATAGACTTCTATACAACCAGAGGAGGCGCCCCCTGGTGGTCAGCAGAGAGAATGCAGCTTTAACACATGGAGCATAGACTTCTATACAACCAGAGGAGATGCCCCCTGGTGGTCAGCAGAGAGAATGCAGCTTTAACACATGGAGCATAGACTTCTATACAAGCAGAAGAGTCGCCCCCTGGTGGTCAGGAAAGTGAACACAGTTTTAACACATGAAGCATAGACTTCTATACAACCTTTTCCTCCCATGAACCCGTCCAGGTGACCTTGGAGAAGACGTGTCGCTCTCTTGAAGATCAGCTGACGGAGCTGAAGACGAAGAGCGACGAAAACACGCGTCGGATTTCTGATCTGACCAATCAGAGGGCTCGATTTCAGACGGAGAGCGGTGATTATGCTCCTCCTCCTCTGGTTGTCACAGTAGATCAGATAGGAAGCGTCATATGTGTGTATCTGTTCCTTATCTTACTAACCGTAACTCTGTAGCCGAGTTCTCCCTCCAGGAGGAGGAGCGCCGGCGTCTCCTCCTCCAGCTGAAAGGAGCAGAGCGGACGCTCAGCGCCAAGAACCAGACGCTGACACGCCTCCTGGAGGAGGAGACCACGGTACCGACACCTCCTCCTCCTCTTGTTCTTGTTCTCCTTCGTCTTCTCCTCTCCTCTCCTCTCCTCTCCTCCTCTCCTCCTCCTCTCCTCACGTAGCTCCTGATTGGTTGTCTCCTCCCCCCCCTGACAGGCCAGGAGCTCCCTGGCTCTCAGCCTGCAGTCGTCCCGTCTGGCCTGTGATCTCCTGGAGGAGCAGCAGGAGGCGCAGCAGGAGGCCAGAGCCGAGCTGCAGCGCGCTCTGGCCAAAGCCCACGAGGAGGAGGCGCAGTGGAGGAGCAGATACGAGACGGAGGCCACCCAACGCACGGAGGAGCTGGAGGAGGCCAAGTGAGGACCTCCTCCTCCTCCTTCTTCTTCTTCTTCTTCTTCTTCTTCTTCTTCTTCTTCTTCTTCTTCTTCTTCTTCTTCTTCTTCTTCTTCTTCTTCTTTATCTCCGTCTATAATTGTGAGTCTCCATCAAAGGCCTCGGGACCACCTGTGACTCCGTGGTTTCGTCCCGACAGGAGGAAGCTGACTCTGCTCCTCCAGGAGGCCGGAGACCGAGAGGAGGCGCTGAGCTCCCGCTGCGCCTCGCTGGAGAGAACCAACCAGAGGCTGCAGGAGGGGACGGAGGAGCTGGAGGAGGAGGAGGAGCGCTCCAACAAGGAGGTGGCGGCCCGGGACCTGAGGCAGAGGGACTTCGACAGGGTACCTCCTCCTCCTCCTCCTCCTCCTCCTCCTCCTCCTCCTTCTCCTGTCCTCCTGCTCTTGCTCCTCCTCCTCCTCCTCCTCCTCCTCCTCCTCCTCCTCCTCCTCCTCCTCCTCCTCCTGCTCCTCCTTCTTCTTCTTTTTCTTCTTCTTTTTCTTCTTGTTCTTTAACTCCTTCTCTTTGTTTCTCCTCCTCTTTCTTCTCCTCCTCCTTTTTTTCCTTCTTCTTTTCCCTCTTCTCCGTCTTCTTCTCCTCCTTGTTCTCCTTGTTCTTGTTTTTCCTCCTCCTCTTTCTTCTTCTTCTTCTTCTTCTTCTTCTTCTTCTTCTTCTTCTTCTTCTTCTTCTTCTTCTTCTTCTTCTTCTTCTTCTTGTTTCTTCTCCTCCAACTCCTTTCTTCTTCTTGATTATCCTCCTCGTTTCTCCTCCTCCTCTTTCTCCACCTCTTCCTCCTCATCCTCATCCTCTTTCTTCTTCTTCTTCTTCTTCCCTCCATTAACCTCATGTTGATCTCCTTCAGGTTCTGTCCGAGCGGACCCAGAAGTGGGAGGAGACTCTCTCCTCGCTCCTCTCCGCTCAGCAGGATTCCCGATCCTTGAGCTCCGATCTCCTCCAGCTGAGGAACTCCCACGATGAGGCGCTGCGGCGCCTGGAGGCGACGAAGAGGGAGAACAGAAACCTGCAGCGTGAGCGAAGGACACATTGTCGAGAGAAGAAACATTTCATTTTTCTAAATCAGCGTTTTTTTAGAGGAGAACTGTGACCTGACGGAGCGACTCGGGGAAGGAGGGAAGACGATCCTCGAGCTGGAGGAGGTCAGGAAGCTGGCGGAGACGGAGAAATACGACATGCAGACGTCGCTGGAAGAATCAGAGGTACCACAACAAAAACAGTTAAAACACGTCATTGGCCACATTGCAGACAATGTCAACATTAATAATAATAATAATAATAATAATACATTGCATTTATATTGCACTTCATATTTGAGCAATCTCAAAGTGCTACAGAGCAGAATAAAACAACAATAAAAAGCTAAAATTTTAAGATATATTTAAAAGCAAAGCCCATAAAAGATATTTTAGCAGTAAGCTTTCTTAAAAAGGTGAGTTTTCAGGTCACGCTTAAAAGCCTCTGCAGTCTGTGGGGCCCTCAGATGTTCAGGGAGGGTGTTCCATATCCTCGGAGCTGCAGAGAAGAAGGCCCGATCTCCCATAGTGCGGAGCTTGGTTCTGGGGACTTGGAGTGTGTTGTTGGTTGAAGAACGGAGGTTAAATGAGGAGGTCTGGGGGGTGAGCAGTTCTTTCAGGTATTGGGGAGCATGTCCATGAATGCACTGATGAGTGAGGAGGAGAGCTTGTACTCAATTCTGTGTGGGATGGGGAGCCAGTGTAATGATTTCAGAACGGGGGGATGTGATCATATTTACGGACTCTTAGCAGGATCCTGGCAGCGCTGTTCTGGATATATTGTAATCTCTGGATGTTCTTGTTTGAGATTCCGGTGAGGAGAGCATTACAGTAATCCAGCCTGGATGATACAAAGGCATGGACAAGTTTCTCTGCATCTGCCAGATTGAGTGTTGGACGGAGTTTGGCGATGTTCCTGAGGTGATAGAAAGCTGTCTTGCGGAGGTGTTTGATGTGGGTGTCAAAAGTGAGATTGAGTCCATTTTAACACCAAGGTTGGTGACAGATGTGGAGAGAGGTACGTTTTGACCCGAGAAGGTAATGCAGGTGATGGTGGAAGAGCGGAGTTGATGTGGTGTGCCAACTAGGATGGCTTCTGTTTTTGAACTGTTTAGCTGAAGAAAATTGAGTTTCATCCATGTCTCTATGTCCTCCAGGCAGGTGGTGAGTGTGGATATAGAGTTGGAATCAGAAGAAGTGGGGTTGTCCTCATATAGAGTTGTGTGTCATCAGCATAGCAGTGGTAGGATACCCCATGCCTGCTGATTATATTACCCAGGGAAGCAGATAGAGGGTGAAGAGAGTGGGGCCCAGCACTGAGCCCTGGGGGACACCGCAGGTGACGTTGTGGGTGTATGATTTTGCTTTGCCCAGGGTAACGTATTCCGTTCTGTCGGATAGATATGAGGTGAACCAGTTATGTATTTTATCAGAGAGTCCAATAGTGTATTTCAGATGGTGAAGGAGGATGTTATGGTCAATTGTATCAAAAGCAGCTGTTAGGTCCAGGAGGATGAGTAGAGATGGGGAACCGGTATCTGCTGCCATCATGAGGTCATTTGTGACCCTGACCAAGGCTGTTTCAGTGCTATGGCCAGGGCGGAAACCAGACTGAAACTTCTCGAAAAGGTTATTGTCTTGGCCACATTGGCGTCATTAGCTAAATTGGCGTGATTGGCGTCATTAGGTACATTGGCCACATTGGCTACATTGGCTACATTGGCTACATTGGCGTCATTGGCGTCATTGGAGTCATTGGCGTCATTGGCCACATTGGCTACATTGGCTACATTGGCTACATTGGCGTCATTGGCCACATTGGCGTCATTGGCCACATTGGCGTCATTGGCCACATTGGCTACATTGGCGTCATTGGCCACATTGGCGTCATTGGCTACATTGGCTACACATTAGCACATCATTGGCTACATTGCTACATTGGCTCATTGGCTACATTGCGTCATTGCCACATTGGCTACATTACGCACATTGGCCACATTAGCCATTACACATTGGCTACATTGGCGTCATTGGCCACATTGGCGTCATTGGCTACATTGGCGTCATTGGCCACATTGGCTACATTGGCGTCATTGGCCACATTGGCTACATTGGCGTCATTGGCTACATTGGCGTCATTAGCTACATTGGCTACATTGGCGTCATTGGCCACATTGGCTACATTGGCGTCATTAGCCACATTGGCTACATTGCCATTGCTACATTGTCATTATTTGCATCAAGCACATTGCCGTCATTGACTACATTGGCGTCATTAGCTACATTGGCTACATTGCCGTTATTGGCCACATTGGCGTCATTGCCGTTGTTTTTGAAGGCCGCCCTGGAGCAGGAGGCGTCCGCGGTCCTCCTCGGGCAGACGGAGCTGAAGCAGGTGAAGGCCGAGGCGGACAGGAGGTCGGCGGAGGCGGAGGAGGAGCTCGACCAGCTGAGGAGGAGCGGCCGGCGGGCGGCGAGCCGCTCTCGGGCCGCCGCGGACGCCGAGGTGCGCGGCAGGACCGACGCGCTGCAGGTGAAGAAGACGATGGACGGAGACCTCGACCAGATGGAGGCGCAGCTCGGCCGCGCCAACGGGCGGACGGCCGAGGCCCAGAGACAGCTGAGGGACGTCCAGGGGCAACTCAAGGTGCGTTCAGGCGCTGCGCGGGTAAATTGTAACGCGATGCGTTCAAGAACCAGAAACTTAAATGTAGATTTTTTTCCTTTAAGAGAGATACTTACGACTTTTACTTCCTAAAATTAGCTCCTGTCAACTTATATTAATAAGATTGTTTTAACCAAAATACAAAAATTCTTCTTCTAAAGATTTGAAATAGCCGACAGACAAAAATTATATATTTGAATTATTTTGATGATTTAAATTGACTTTGGGACGGTTGAAATGATCAACTAATAATTATTTAGATTATTTATTATTCTGCAGATTCTTCCATTAATTACATTTCCTGGTTTACAAATATTTGCAAAAATAGTGAGAATCACGTTTACCCAAAACAGGGTATTACGAACGTATTTATGTTATTAAAATGATTAAAAGGAGGAAGCGGCAACATTTTCACTCGTTTAAGCTGCACATTTGTTACATTTGTTTTGCCTTCAGGACGCTCGGATGCACCTGGACGAGTCGGCGAGAGGGCGGGAGCACCTGGAGGAGCAGGCGGGGCTGATGGAGCGGCGGGCGGCGCTCCTGCAGGCCGAGATCCAGGAGCTGCGAGACGCGGCGGAGCGGACGGAGCGGAGCGGCAGGACGTCTGAGCGGCAGCTGACGGACGCCGGCGAGCGCTCCGGAGTCCTGCACTCTCAGGTGGGTCTGTGAACGCGTCACGAAAACTCATCAAAAAACAAAAAACATCGATTTTGATCTGTTTTTTTCGGGGGGGGGGGGGCAGAACACCAGCCTGGTGCACAGCAGGAAGAAGCTGGAGGCCGACATCACTCGTCTTCACTCTGAGACCCAGGAGGCCGCTCAGGGGGCCCGAGACGCCGAGGACAAGGCCAAGAAGGCCCTCGACGACGTACGGCTCGCCGAGGGTGGGGGGGTCGGGGGAGGGGCTTCTTCCTCTGATTCATAAAAAACAAACCATCTTTTCGTGGCGTCTCCAGGCCGCCGCCATGACGCAGGAACTGAGGAAGGAGCGAGACACCAGCGCTCACCTGGAGAGGATGAGGAGGAGCCTGGAGGTGGCGGTGAAGGACCTGCAGCGCCGGTTGGACGAGGCCGAAGCCGTGGTCATGAGGGGGGGCAGGAAGGAGCTACAGAAACTAGAGGCGCGGGTACGTCTGCTTCAGGCTGCATAATTATAGTGGTAATAATAATGTGAATTATTTAAGCACCGAAATAGACTCAATGTTAGACAATAATGATCATATCAGTTATTATGAGTAATTTACTTTATCTAAATGCTATATTTCTGATGGCTTATAATTAATATGCACACATATTGCCATTCATATATATATATATATATATATATATATATATATATATATATATATATATATATACAACATACAAATACACATTGTATGTGGTTTTTGCCCCCCCCTGTGGACTAAAGTGGTAGTGTTGGTTCTGCTGGCCCCTGTGGACTAAAGTGGTAGTGCTGGTTCTGGCGCCCCCTGTGGACTAAAGTGGTAGTGTTGGTTCTGGCACCCCCTGTGGACTAAAGTGGTAGTGCTGGTTCTGGCGCCCCCTGTGGACTAAAGTGGTAGTGCTGGTTCTGGCGCCCCCTGTGGACTAAAGTGGTAGTGCTGGTTCTGGCGCCCCCTGTGGACTAAAGTGGTAGTGTTTGTTCTGGCGCCCCCTGTGGACCAAAGTGGTAGTGTCTGTGTATCTCTTTTTGTATATTTTCTGACGTCAGCAGTCCAACATAAGTTCTAATATAAATCCCGGAGGCTCGCTGTAACGATAACGTGCTTGATATCGCGGCCTCGACCCCGCGACCCTGTGGCGTCCGTCAGGTCCGCCAGCTGGACGGCGAGTTGGAGGCGGAGCGGAAGCGCTCGGCGGAGGCCGCCAGAGGAATCCACAAATACGAGAGGAGACTCAAGGAGCTCAGCTTCCAGGTAGAAGAAGACTCACGGCTCATTTCAACCCCCCCCCCCCCCCCCCAAAAAAAAAAAGAATAAGGGTCGAGAGACGGAATGTTGTGGGCTTGTTTCAGTCGGCGGAAGACCAGAAGACCATCGCCCGCCTGCAGGACCTGGTCCACCAGCTGCAGGACCAGATGAAGAGCAGCAAGAGGCACGCAGAGGAGACCGTGAGTCAATCTGCACAAACCAAACAGATGAGAGGTACTTGTACTTTACTGCAGTATTTTATTATACTTTATATACTTCTACCGCCACATCGCAAAAAGTAAAATATGCTTTAGTTACTTTCTTTCCAGTGAAAAACTATTTTACAGAAGTGTTTCCTTTTATGAATCCTCCTAAAATAAAATAAAAAAATTTTTTAAATGCCTTTAACAAAAACAAAAAAAAATATATATATATAAATAGAAAATATGATTAAACTAGTTAAAAACATGCAATGTGCACATTAATTCAGCAGTAATATTAATCCAGATAATATATTATATTATATTATATATTATAATATTAAACAAGTAACTGGGATGTTTCTTCTGCACATTTAATAATTTAATTGCATTTAGCTAATAATACTGGCAATACTACTAGTGCTTTTGCGAAAAAATAATAATAAACATATATATATTTATATATATATATATTTATATATATATATAAATATAAAGGGTGGGGACACGTTCTCCCAGCAGGAGGAGTCCAGCATGCAGGCGGCTCTCTTCAGGAAGGCTCAGCAGGAGTTGCAGGAGGCGGAGCCTAGAGCCCACGGGACCGAAGAGCTGGCCAATAGGAAACGAGCAAAGAGCTGAGCGATAGGGACGAAGGTACCGGTCGTCTTTTATTTCACATATAATATATATATCTATATATATTATTTTGGAGCTCTCAGTGGTCGGAGAGAAGATAGAAAAACAATTATCAAGGGTTTTCTCCCGTGAATATAATTTTTTTCTCTTTCACTTCTACAATTAAAAGCTGACTTTAGATATGAAATTGTGTATTAATATAATATACTGTGTTTAATGTTTAATCGTCTGCAGGCACAAGAAGGACGAGGCGAGCGGCTGAATGTTGGACGTAAACTCTCAGGTGGAGACAAATTTGCATGACGGAAATGTTTTTGAGCTAATTATTTAAAGTAGTTTATAGTTTAAAGTATTCTTATCACAGCGTGTCAATAAATGTAAAAAGAAATGAGTAAACATATTTTGTTCACATTATTTAATGGAATATGAATCCAGTCGGGATGTAGATGACAATATCAACTAAGTAATTACATTACATAAAATCCATCGTAAAAAAATCAATAATAATGTGATTTTTTAATCAAAGCTTGAATATAAATAAATAAATGTCCCCTTGTTTTACAAGACTTCTATAATGAATAATCATGTTGATCTATGCAGGCAGTGTTTTAGTTCTTTACGTTTGAGTGGCTGCAGGTTCACTTTAACTTGATTAAAAGTACCTTCTCGTAAACATGAAATCAAATATAAAACATGTTGCATGTTTAATTAAATTACTAAGCATGTTGATACATTGCCTTTTGTATCCTTTAATTACTCTCCTCACATTACTATTTACTATATTGTTTCTTTGCTGTTGTTATTGTTTTATAACAGTAATAAATGTTTGTAAAAATTAAAGTAATTTGTCCTGTGTTCACTCACTAAACCCTTCAATATACTATATACAGAAATATATAAATAACATGATGATAATAGTAATAATAATAGCTTCAAATTTAAAGCCATTACGTGTAGATTATTTAAATGTCCTTTGTCTCCCTCTAGTGGTCAAATCTAAAAGAAGACACTGCATTTTTTATTTTTGCAGGAAGGAAAAAATATACAACATAAATGTAATGCTTCTCTGAGGTGAAAGAGTGCATCTATAAAATATAAAGTATATATTAAAATACAAAACATCAGATCTGAAAACATCAGCTCTTATCTGAAGAACACTACCACCTTTGTCCACAGGGGTCGCCAGAGTCAACACAACATTTAGGTTCCTCATAGTCGCTTTAAGTAGAAATAAAATACTCAAAATATACTTCGAAGTACCACAAGTAAAAGTATACATTATAAATCCTTTGTAAACATACAAATCATAATGAAGTCATTTATTTTCCGTACAGAAAATAAAGTACGAGAGGAATTTAAATGTCGCCCGTGGTCGTTTCTCCCGTCTCCTTTTAATCTATCTCGTGCTTTGAAGTTGCGAGTCATTCATTTTAGATCTCCGGATTTCTTTTTTCTCTTTTTCTCTTCCCTCCAGTGAGACATCAAACTGCTTTTGATCCAACATGGAGAAGAAAGAAAAGCGCAGTGTGATAATAAAAATAACCTTTTTTAATTTATCTATTTGTTTCGCTGCTGCTTTGTGCAGAAGTGACAGAATCAGGAGGAAATATGAGAGAAACATTGAAATGCTGTTTTTCAATTATTTATTGAGGCCTGAAAATACTGAGACAACTGGTTATGAAAACAGTGAGGGATAAAACTGTACAAACAAGTAAATTTACATATTTATTGCCTCAACTCTGTCGTTTGAAGGCTATTCCTTTAATTATGAATAAATCTGTCATGCAGAGACTTTGGTGCATTGCTCAATCCGTCCAGTTAATCTAATCATACTGTTACGTACACTGCTCCACATGTATTGTATTGTGGTCTGTTTTTGTCTTGTTTTGTGTTGTTGCTTTGTCTCCCCCTCCTGTTGTCATTCTCATATTTCACAGACGTGCACACCTGGTTCCAGTCATCAAATCATCACACCTGTTCCTGATCACCCATCAACCATTCCCCTTTAAGTATCCTGTGTTTGTTTAGAGTGTGGGTTGGTTTTGGTTGCTGTGGAGGTTTTTGGTAAAACCCATACTGTTTCCTTTTGTAACAGCCTACTTTTGCTGTGGCTTGTTTAAATTCCTTTTTGTTGCGTGCACAGGGTCAATAAGGACAGGTGAGATACCGCGGGGTTTACATACAACATACACGTAGGTTTACTTGTTAATACCCTAGGCTAGAGTGAGCACCATCCACTGTACTTTTGGGTGCACAGCACCTGTAAAGGGGGGGGGGGGCGTGGGTTTTGTTATGTTCTTTTCTTTGGTGCCACTGACAGTCCTTGTTGGTCCCTGTGTTGCTACTGGTTAATAAATACTTTCCTTATGACTTCTGTGTCCTGATTTTGGGTGACTGCACCCTCACTTAAACAAACCTGCTGGCCTTATGTTACGTCCCACTTTTGAGCCACCTGGAGGCGTAACAATACTATAAATGAACCATCTATTTATTCATACTTTTTGAGTATCGTCACCAAACTTGTCATTTTACATTTGAATAAAAAGTGTTCTTAAACATTTTGTTGTTTCTTCACATTTAAGTAATATGCATACACATGTGTAATTCAATTTGTAGAGGATGTTTTGAAATCCTGCACTTTTTTTATAGAGTAAGTTAATTTTAATTCCCATTTTTAGATATATTTTATTTGTATTTTTCAAATACTTTTTGAATTATTTATTATAAAACAAAATGTATTTAAATGTATTGAATTTATAAAATGTATTAAAATGTGTTACTTTTTTTAATTAATACATTTATAAATTACATTTATTGATTGTATTAGATTTATTTATATATCTGTATTATTTGTTTTTTTTTTATGCCTGCGTTTTAATCTTTTACGGATCTGAAGTGCCCTACATTGCAGCAGCTGTTGTGCACAGCAGAGTAAACCTGCCACACTCCATCTCGCATACATTCCCCCAAGAGGCCTCAGGCGGCTCCAGACAGACCTCATCTGTTGTGGGTCTGCATGTGAACCAGACCTCCAGAAGTCCACTTGATTAACCGGACGGGAAGCGGCGGCGTGGACAACGGCGTCCTTGTTGTGTCCTCACACGCCGCCGCCCGGCTCACACTGTCCTCCGTTGTTCCCCGAGTGGGGAACGACCGAGGGACAAGTCCTGCTCAACAAAGACTCGGAGGAAAAGGTCTTGATCTGAACCGAAGCCGTCTCTCCGTCGCTCTGCCCTGCCCTTCGAGAAGAAAAAAAAAAAGTTCAACAAGTGGAAAAGGCGGCTGAAAGATGTCCAGTGTGTCCCCGTCCCTCTGGAGCTGCAGCCTCCACATCATAATGTGCACAATATTCTGTTCACATTTCCAGCGGCGGCTCGACTGACTGGTTCTGCAGCAGCATGGTGAGAACCGGCTTCAACGGCCTTACATGCTATTTAAAGAAGTGAGGGGGCTCCATCCTTCATCGCTTAACAACAATTATACGCAAAACTGTGACTACAACTTGTGTTGTCATGTGAGACTTTCTACTCGTAGTTCACATCTTCACCGTATTTATAGACGAGGGTTATACGTTTCTATCGGCTAAATGAAGAACACGAGGACTCTGCATGGTGGTTTTCTCCACTTGTATCTCTTATTTTATGCATGAATAAATAAAGAGTGAATCTCTCAAACAGGTTGTAAATAAACTATCCAGATGTGCAGCGGTGGGATCGATAAAGTAAAAGTACTTATTGTTTTACTGTTTATGGATTCATATTCCTGCTGCATTCACGTTGCATTTAAAATCTTTCATCCTCGATGCATCGTCTTCTATAAGTTCATCTGGTCCTGTGAGAACTTCGTATGTCTCTAAAAAGAACCAACAGCTGATCCAAGAGGCTTTTTAAAGACTTTATCTATAGATGAAGAGGATGTTTCTCAACTCATGAAGGAAAGTTCTCGTCCTTCTGGTCACAAACATTCAACTGGAGACACGAGGTGTTCACTGGACAGGAGGGAGATGAAATGGTAACTAAATCCGTCAGATAAATGTCCTTTTAAAGTATATTTACCATACTGAGATGTGTAGAGTAGCTTAGCAGGGAAATACTCCTGTAAAATAACCCCACGATTACAAAATAAAGCGCAGTATTTGAGTGAAAGTGCATTGTGTCCCAGTGCAGTGTCCTTCTTCCCTAAAATGCAGCATCTTCCTCCTCACACATTGCAACTGTATTTCTTTTAATTTTATATAATGATGTGTATATATATATATATATATATATATATATATATATATATATTTTTTTTTTATATACGATTCTATATATAAATATGTATGTATATATATATATATATATATATATATATATATATATATATATATATATATATATATATATTATTGCAGCTGGTGTTGAGGTGCCTCATGTTTCAGTCCTATATTTGCAGGTCCATGTCATGTTGTTTCTTTTCTACCTTGTTTATTCTCTTTGCATTAAAGGAACCTTTTGACCCATTATAATTATATATCACCAGCCCTTCTTTCACTGTGTGTGTGTGTGTGTGTGTGTGTGTGTGTGTGTGTGTGTGTGTGTGTGTGTGTGTGTGTGTGTGTGTGTGTGTGTGTGTAACTTATTAATGAAGCAAATACATCAACTTTAATGCAGCAGCATCCCGTTGGCTTCCTCCTGGTCCGATACCAGTGAGTCAAACCAACAAGCAGTTTTAATTACGGTTAATTAAGTCTCATTGTCTTCTATTTAATATATATATATATATATTAATATTTTGCTGTGAAAACATTTTCTTCAAGTTTGTTTACTCAGGTTTCTTCCCTTCAGTAACATTCAAAGTGTTTTTGTGTTCCGCAGAAGCCGGCGGTGGTGAGTTCTGCGGCGGCCACCGAGGAGACGGACGGCCGGCCTCTTCCCCCAGGGTGGAGGAGCTACACCTCACCCGAGGGAGTCCGCTACTACGTCAACGGCTGCAGCAAAGGTGAGAGGCGGAGCCAACACTACCACATTAGTCCACAGGGGGCAGCAGAGCCAACACTACCACTTTAGTCCACAGGGGGCAGCAGAGCCAACACTACCACTTTAGTCCACAGGGGGCGACATAACCAATACTACCACTTTAGTCCACAGGGGGCAGCAGAACCAACACTACCACGTTAGTCCACAGGGGGCGACATAACCAATACTACCACTTTAGTCCACAGGGGGCAGCAGAACCAACACTACCACTTTATGTGACAGTTGACTCCTATAATGAAGCCCACAAGCAAGCGCCACAAAGAAGAACAAGAACAAGAACAAGAAGCGTGTGTGTCTTCTCTCTTTATCATTCCTCCTCATCTCTCCATCCATGTGGACTCAGGCCTGCAGATCGGATCCTCTTCCATCTGATTATTAAAGGTGCCTCAGCACCTTCAGGCTAGGCGGAGGGATTACTGCTCCCAATCACTATGCTGGAGTCTGGAGAGGTGTGTTAGTGCAGAGGCTGGAAGGCATGCAACCTGTGTGTGTGTGTGTGTGTGTGTGTGTGTGTGTGACACTAGATTTGGGAAGGAATCCAGTGGGGATAAAACCGACTCCCACGGGACTGATGAAAGGCTGCATCAACAACATCTCTGGCAGTGAAACCACTTTGGCTCACGGTGCACACACACACACACACACACACACACACACACACACACACACACACACACACACACACACACACACAAACTTGTAATTGCAGCCCGGCGAGGACCTTGACTCGGAGGTGTCACGTGGAGACACGCACACACTGAGCAGAAAGAAGAAGAAAAAACAGAAATGCCACCCAAAAGCTATTTTTAAATGCAGCCTCCGTATGCTGCAGCCGTCACGTTTGATCTGCTTCAGTTTGTTGTTGTTTCCTGTCTCTGAGCGCGGAGCTTCAGAGAGCAGCTACTGTGTGTGTGTGTGTGTGTGTGTGTCCTAGAGATGCCAACAGTGTTTATTAGAAAGATGTTGTTTGTGTAATTTAATGGAGGAGGAGCCCATTTAGGGATCAGTGGAAATCCTTCTACTTGGTCCTTTGGGGCTGAATATGTGACGAGTGGGATTTGGAGCGATGAGAAAAATATAATTGTAGAGGAGGAATTGAGGCTTAAAAAATGAGCTTGTGCACCAAGACAATTTGTTGTAATTTGTAAGCTTTAAGTAGCCGATATTATGATAGAAACAATAAACTATTCACGAGAACACGTGAGAAAAGATTTGCCTTTGTTGATCCCAGAGGAGAAATAAAGTTGTTAAACACAGAACACATACAAGGTGTTTAAAACAAATAAAAGAAGTCAAAGACAAGAGCGTTAAGAGACATAATTAGCAGTGGGTTGATGTGAATAGTGTAACTCTTGTTGAGTGTCAAAGTAAAAATCACAAAATAAAAGCCTCAAAGTAAAAGCCCGATTCGCCCGCTGCAGTAAGAGCGTGAAGGACTTCCTGCTCTGCGAGCTGGAATGATTCCTGATTACTTTTCGTGTGATCGACGGCTAAAACACGAGCGGCGAGCTGTAGATCGTCTTGACGCACAAACACCACATCTTCCTGTTGCATTGTTCAGGTAATAATGTTTACCGTCACAACAAGGTCACACAGTTTGGATTTTTCACTAACATATTTGAGAGTTTGAGGGACTTTTTGGGTGTTCCTGTCTTAAATCGGATCGATAATAAACATGCAAAGAGTACGACCACAAGAGAAGAACCAGATGTTTTCCTCACATGAAGGATAAAAAAGGAAGCGCCTTTGAATGTCTCATTTTAATCGGATCATTTGGACATTATTTATTTTAGATGACATTTTGTACCTGAAGGTGAAAACGTATAAAAGTCCAATACGTTTAAAAAACAAACCAAAAAGAAAAACACGACTGGGTTTGAAATGAGAAAATGTCAATATCTGATTATGAGTTGAGTCATCCATCCATCTCCTCCCCCTCCTCCTCCTCCCCTCCTCCTCCTCCTCCTCCTCCTCCTCCTCCTCCTCCTCCTCCTCCTCCTCCTCCTCCTCCTCCTCCTCCTCCTCCTCCTTGTGACAATCACGTCTCGATGACGCCGTTTCCCCGAAAGCCATAATGACGATTTTGAAGATGGACCGCAACTTTTTATAAATATATTTTAGGCTTCTCTAATCTTTAGGAATCTCTTTTTTTAATAATAGTTATAATTTCATATCTTTTGATTGATGTGATTTTAAATGTCATTTAAAGATTTCACCTTTGAGTCTGACAACTTCCCAATAGATTTTTCCCAAATTCGTCCACATTGAAGCGTGCTCTCTCTCTCTCTCTCTCTCTCTCTCTCTCTCTCTCTCTCATGAAAGATCAAAAAGGAACCGTCTTTGAACGTCTCATTTCAATCGGATCATTTGGACATCGTTTCTTTGCTGTGTAGATGACATTTTGCACCTGAAGGTGGCGCTAGAAGACGCCTCGCCGAGGGTCATCCCCCGAGGAGCGTGAGCGTGATCAGCACCTTCATGTTATGAGTAGTTGATAAAAGAGAATAAGATAATACAAAGTAAGACATAAGACCTGTCATGCAGACTTTCCCATTCACCCCAAATGAGCTCAGAAAACATCACAATTCCTTTTTTAACTATTTCCAAAATCCGATTATTTTTATCTTCCTGTCGTTTTTGTGTTTTCTCCTTCCAGAAACAACATGGCGGCATCCCTCCTCGCCGGCCGAGGCCCCGCAGAGAGCGCTGGCACGCCCGAGCGCCTCTCCATATGGTAAAGCGGAGCCCGCGATCACACGCTCAGAAACAGGGGGAGCAAACAGGAAGCGCTCCGCTCGGCGGAGAGGTGGAGAGGTGGAGAGGTGGAGAGGTGGAGAGGCTGTTAGAGACGGAGGTTACCCGCTCCCTTTGGGTGGCGGTTGTTTCCATCTGCAGCCTCACAGGTCATAACTCAATCACCTCACAGATCAATACGAGCCTCTCGACAGCCGCAGAGTAAATCTGCTTATTATCCCCAAACCACAATCCCACTTAGACACTTTTCCCTTTTTTTGAAGAGGTTTTCCTCCGCCGGGTCCTGGGGTAACTTCAGGAAATCCTCCATCGTCTTAATGACCGGCTTATTATGTTTCCTCGCTGCCAGCCTCCTCACCAACGACGCCTCAGCACAGAGCAGATGGTTCTCCTCTTTCTGCTGGCAGGAGGCCCAAACACACTTCTAGAGGAAGAGAAGGAGAAGAAAAACAGACAAAGTGTGATCCTCCTCCTCCTCCTCCTCCTCCTCCTCCTCCTCCTCCTCCTCCTCCTCCTCCTCCTCCTCCTCAGAGAAAGAAGTGTAACGAAGGCCGGGTTAAAAGGTGGAAAGGAAATCAGAGATTTAACCAACTGGATCCATTGAGAGAGAGAAGGAGAGAGAGAGAGAGAGAGAGAGAGGGAGAGGGAGAAAGAGAGAGAGAGAGGGAGAGAGAGAGAGCATATCTGTATATGTGCAATTACTGCGTCTCTGTGATGTCACAGCCTCCTCCTCCTCCTCCTCCTCCTCCTCCTCCTCCTGCCGCTGAGTTATTCAACCAATCAGAGAGAGAGACGTCCTGTCCGCTTCATTCATCATGGTCATGTGTGTGTTTTTGTGTTTTTGTGTTTTTGTCTCTCAGCCAACCCCGGCGGGCCGAGGGCCGGGCCGCCCGGCGACGTCGCCCTGAGGAGCCGACAGGTGAGCCGCTCGCTCCACGCCATGAACCTTCAAAATAAAAGTCCAATACGTTTAAAAAACAAACAAAAAGAAAATCACAACTGGGTTTGAAATGGGAAAATGTCAATGTCTGATTATCAATTGAGTCATCCATCCTCCTCCTCCTCCTCCTCCTCCTCCTCCTCCTCCTCCTCCTCCTGCTCCTCCTCCTGCTCCTCCTCCTCCTCCTCCTGCTTGTGACAATCACGTCTCGATGACGCCGTTTCCCTAAAAGCTATAATGAAGATTTTGAAGTTAGACTGCAACTTTAAATTTGTTAAGCTTCTCTAATCTTTAAGAATCTCTCGTTTAAAAAAAAGAAAAGTTGTAATTTGAATATTTGGGGATTTTAAATGACATTTAAAGACTTCACTTTTGAGTCTGAGAACTTTCAAAATGATTTTTCCAAATTTCGTCTACACTCTCTCTCTTTCTCTCTCTCTGCCTTTCTTTCTCTCTCTTCTTCTTCACTCTCTCTCTCCCCTCTCTCTCTGCCCCTCTCTCTCTCTCTGCATCTCTCTCTCTCTGCATCTCTCTCTCTCTCTCTCTCTCTCTCTCCCTCTCTCTTTTCTGGCCACTGAGAGCGGGGCGCTGTGATGGAGCCGGGCCAACATGGCGGCTTCACGGAGCCACATGGCGCCATGACGCCGCCATGTTGGCTCCTTCCTGCCCAAAGCCACGTGACCGACTCCGAGCGGCTCGAGGGCGAGCAAAGTCCGCATCACACGGGCGAGTGTGGACGGACGGGTGGGGTGGTACGGGCGGACGACAGGTGGGGTGGTACGGGCGGACGACAGGTGGGGTGGTACGGGCGGATGAGGTTCGGAGTCCAGTTTCTTTTTAAAGCCGAGACGGCCACGACACCTGGACCGGACTGTGGCGTCAGCCACGCCGCCATGATGTGTGCAGCGAAGGTGAGAACATGGAGGGAGGAGGAGGAGGGAGGAGGTGGAGGTGGAGGGAGGTGGTAGAGGAGATGGAGGTAGGAGGTGATGACATGGAGGGAGGAGGAGGAGGGAGGAGGTGGAGGTAGGAGGTGATGACATGGAGGGAGGAGGTGGAGGGAGGAGATGGAAGTGGAGGGAGGGAGGAGGTGGAGGAAGGAAGAGGAGGTGAAGCTAGGAGGTGATGACATGGAGGGAGGAGGTGGAGGGAGGAGGTGGAGGTAGGAAGTAGAGGGAGGAGGTGGAGGGAGGAGGTGGAGGTAGGAGATGGAAGTGGAGGGAGGGAGGAGGTGGAGGTAGGAAGAGGAGGTGGAGGTAGGAGGTGATGACATGGAGGGTGGAGGTGGAGGGAGGAGGTGGAGGTAGGAAGTAGAGGGAGGAGGTGGAGGGAGGAGGTGGAGGGAGGAGGTGGTGGTGGAGGGAGGAGGTGGTGGGGTTTGGTTGTTCTGGTTGTTCTGGTTGTGTTGTGGTTGGACCAGGTTGGGGTGGAGTGAGACGGGTGGAGTGAGACAGGTAGAGTGAGACGGGTGGAGTGAGACAGGTAGAGTGAGACGGGTGGAGTGAGACAGGTGGAGTGAGACGGGTGGAGTGAGACAGGTAGAGTGAGACGGGTGGAGTGAGACAGGTAGAGTGAGACGGGTGGAGTGAGACGGGTGGAGTGAGACAGGTAGAGTGAGACGGGTGGAGTGAGACAGGTGGAGTGAGACGGGTGGAGTGAGACGGGTGGACTTTGTCTGCTCGTGTTTGATCACATGTATCTTTGCGTTGTTGTGAACACACAACGAGAGGCTTCTTCTCATTGGCTTCTTGCATGCCCCTCCCATCACCCCTCCCCCTCCCCCTCCTCCTCTCCTCCCCTCCTCCTCCTCCTCTTCCTCCTCCTCCTCCTCCTTCCTCCTCCTCCTCCCCTCCTCTTCCTCCTCCTCCTCCTTCCTCCTCTACTCCAGTTTCCCTCCTCATCGTAATGAGCCTTTTTGAAAGATCATCGTTCAACCGTTTCCATCAAACCCCCATCACATCTCCACCTCCTCCCTCCTCCCTACCCCCTCCCTCCTCCTCCCTCCCTCTTCCCTCCTCCCACTCTCTGCCTCTCTCTGGAGATGGAGGTGTGGTACGGATCATGTAAATAAATCCCCTCCTCCTCCTCTTACTATCTCGTTATACATCCCCCCCTCCATCATCGCCTTTACGCTCCAGCTTCTCCATCCATCCATCCATCTCTCTCTCTCTCTCCCCCCCTCTCTCTCTCCCTTTCTCTCTCTCCCTCCCCCATGACACCTTTGGGGGAGGGGTGGAGGTGAGTCCCTCCACCCTGAAGACAGCAGCTTAACCGGCGGCTAGACTTTCGTCACGCTCCCGGCACAGATTCCTCCTCCTCCCTCCTTCCTCCTCCCTCCTCTCTCCTTCCTCCTCACTCCTAACGCTACCTTCCACATCTCCCTCCCCCTCCTCTCTCTCTCTCTCTCTCTCTCTCTTTGCATCGCGACTCCTCTCCACTCGCTCCGTGGCTCATGAGACTGGAGGCAGCCTCGGTGCGTGGAGAACAAGAGAGAGAGAGAGAGAGAGAGAGAGAGAGAGAGAGAGAGAGAGAGGAGTGTGAGAGAGAGAGAGGAGTGAGAGAGAGAGAGAGAGGCTTCCCCAGAGCAGCAGCAGGAGGTGAAGATGGAGGCGAGCTTTGACACCGAGGAGAGCTTTGACGACCCGTCCTGTCTCTCTCCTCAGCCGCCCGGCTGCGTGTCGCCGGCCAGGAGACAGATCAGAGAGGTGAAGGAGACCAAGACCACGGTGAGTCTCCTCCTCGTCTCCTACATCCTACACGCCTCCTATCTTCTCCTCCTCGTCTCCTACATCCTACACGCCTCCTATCCTCTCCTCCACGTCTCCTACATCCTCCACGTCTCCTATCCTCTCCTCCTTGTCTCCTACATCCTCTATGTCTCCTACATCCTCCACGTCTCCTATTCTCTCCTCCACGTCTCCTACATCCTCCATGTCTCCTCTCCTCTCCTCCACGTCTCCTACTTCCTACACGCCTCCTATCTTCTCCTCCTCATCTCCTACTTCCTACACGCCTCCTCTCCTCTCCTCCACGTCTCCTACATCCTCCACGTCTCCTATCCTCTCCTCCTTGTCTCCTACATCCTCCACGTCTCCTACATCCTCCACATCTCCTACATCCTCCACGTCTCCTGCATCCTCTATGTCTCCTCCATCCTCTCTGTCTCCTCCATCCTCTCTGTCTCCTCCATCCTCTCCGTCTGGGCAGACATAAGTTCTCATCTTTTCGTTTTACTATCATCTGTTGACGGCGTCCTCCGAGCCCACAGGTGCAATGCATTGTGGGTCCCCGCCGGGCTTCCCCTCCGTGATGCATCGCGTCTCAACGGAGCTGCAGAGAGACACGAGTCCACTCCACATGGGTCCTCTGCAGGGCGGTGCAGGTCACACGGCAGTGACCCCCACACACACACACACACATACACACACACAAACACACACACACACGTAGTATTTGGGCTTCTTCAGGTTGCAGAACACAGAGGAGGTGACATAAGCTGTGATAATGCAATCTGTCATAAGGATGAGTGTGTGTGTGTGTGTGTGTGTGGGGGGGGGGGCGTGATGATGATGGTTATGCTGATGATGATGATGATGATGATGATGATGGTGATGATGATGATGATGATGATGATGATGATGATGATGATGATGATGATGATGATGATGATTGTGATGATGAGGATGGTGGTGATGATAAGGATGATGTTAGTGATGATATTGGTGATGATGATGATGGTGATGATGATGATGATGATGATGATGATGATGATGATGATGATGATGATGATGATGATGATGATGGTGAGACAGACACACAAAGCTGCCTTTGTGTCTGGCTGCTGAGAAATATAAAAAATATATATATTTAAAAAAAATACAACAAATATCGCTGCAGACCTGGAGAGATGCAGCGAGTCCAGTTTCCATGGCGACAAAAGCAACGGAGCTGATCAATGGGTGTTGAAATGGAAAATACACAGGCAGAGGAAGAGGAGGGGGGGAGGAGGAGGGAGGGGGAGGAGGGGGGGGGGGAGGAGGAGGGGGGAAGAGGGGGGAGCCATTCAGAGATTCACTGAAG
The DNA here is from genome assembly GCA_036178185.1 of Liparis tanakae. Classification (NCBI taxonomy): domain Eukaryota; kingdom Metazoa; phylum Chordata; class Actinopteri; order Perciformes; family Liparidae; genus Liparis; species Liparis tanakae. The sequence goes on along the minus strand of CM070091.1, from coordinate 18,304,854 downwards.
ACACACACACGTTTCTTTGCAACGCTTTCACCGCTCAGAAATCTGTTTTCTGGACTCACGCGGCGCCTTGTGCTGATTGGTTCCCACGAAACAGAAGCGTTGATTATTTTTTGAGGGGGCGGGGGGGAATATTAAACGCTCCTGTTGCCGCATCTGAAGCGGAGCGAGAGGCCGGGTGACGTCAGCCCTCCGCGGGAGTCTCCACCTCGCGTTACACAACCCCGTCCCCGGTTGTCATGGAGACGCACACATCCGCAGACCGTCGAGCAGCGACAACAGAAAGCGTTCGCCCGGGGCGACCGCACGTTGACCACGACCTCGAGTTCACCTTCAGCCCCGTGACCACGAGACGTGTTTATGAAAGGTCCGTTAAAGAGCGCCGCCCGGCCTCTGGTGGAGTGTGTGTCTGTTTATGTGTGTGTGCTTGTGTGTGTGTGTGTGTGTGTGTGTATGTGTGTGTGTGCCTGAGGAGAGATCGGGGGAGGCGGTCTTTTACAGTAAAAGTAATTTGTCGCGTAGTAACAGCAGACACACACTCTGAGAGAGAGAGGTAGAGAGGGAGAGATAGAGAAAGAGGGAGTGAGAGAGGAAGAGAGAGGAGGAGGGAGAGAGAGATGTTTTCTGTTATGAGTTTTTCTTTCTATTCAGCAAAGCAAATATAATTAAATTGGTAACAATCAAATTAAACAGTTATTTATTCAGCTACATATATATATATATATATTTGTATATATATATATGTATATATATATATATATATATATATATATATATATATATATATATATATAAATATGTATCACTACTTGTACAACGTGTGTTTCATTCTCAGTACTAAAGGTTTCTCTGTGTTGTGGAGTCTCTCGCTGACCTTTGACCTGTGTGACGTGTGTACTGAAAGGAATACTACAAGGAGTACTACAAGGAGTACTACACACCCTGATTTATAAGTACCCCATTGGATCATCGTCATATAACTTTTAAGCTATTTTTAATTGTTTTAATAGCATGTTTTCTTATTAAAATGCAGTTTATTGACGTTGTGTCCAGTGAAAGTTTAATATTAATATTGATGTTTTCATCTGAGACCATCAGGTTGGTCCCAGAAACAATATTACAAACATCTGAGGCCTTTAACAAGTCATATTTTACAAGTTAATATATTTTAAATACGTCGCCTCAACTCCTCTCGGTTTCTTCTGTCCGTTATTATTTTGGTTTCCTTTCCTCGCTCCCTCAACCCCTCGCCTCCTCGTCTCCTCGCTCCCTCACCCCTCGTCTCCTCGTCTCCTCTGCCCTCAGATCAACGGTGTGACCTTCCCTCTGCCCGGAGAAGGACCGGAGCAGCAGCTGCTGAAGCCCAAAGAATGGAGCTACTGCGACTACTTCTGGGTGAGTACACACACAGTACACACACATACACACAGTACACACACAGTACACACACATACACACAGTACACACACATACACATGCATAAACACACACACGCGTCCTCTTCACATGAGTCATTCTCTTTCTACACAAACAGCGACGAGGCGTTCTGCTGTCATGTTGTTGATCGTTTGAGTGACGCTCTTCTCTTCTCTTCTACCTCCTCCTCTTCCTCCTCTTCCCCCTCTACCTCCTCCTCTTCCTCCTCCTCCTCCTCAGACCGATAAGAAGGACCCCCAGGGCAGCCCGTCGGTGGCGGGCTTCGAGGTTCTCCTTCAGAAGCAGCTGAAGGGCAAACAGATGCAGAAGGAGATGTCAGAGTTCATCCACGAGAGGTAGTGTCATAGACTAGTTACAGACTACTCAGAGACTACTCAGAGACTAGTTAGAGACTAGTTAGAGACTAGTTAGAGACTAGTTATAGACTAGTCATATACTAGTTATAGACTATTCAGAGATTAGTCATAGACTAGTTAGAGACTAGTTATAGACTAGCTAGGGACTAGTTATAGACTAATCAGAGACTAGTCATAGACTAGTTATAGACTAGTCATATACTAGTTATAGACTAGTCATATACTAGTTATAGACTACTCAGAGACTAGTCATAGACTAGTTAGATACTAGTTATAGACTAGTTATAGACTACTCAGAGACTAGTTATAGACTAGTCATATACTAGTTATAGACTACTCAGAGACTAGTCATAGACTAGTTAGAGACTAGTTATGGGTTATATATAGACTTGTTGTATAGTCTTTATAGACTAGTTATAGATTAGTTATATATTAGTTATATATTAGTTGTAAACTAGTTATAGATTAGTTATATACTAGGTATATACTAGTTATAGACTAGTTATAGATTAGTTATATATTAGTTGTAAACTAGTTATAGATTAGTTATATACTAGGTATAGACTAGTTATAGACTAGTTATGGATTAGTTATTGACTGTTTGTATAGTCTAGTTCTAAACTAGTTATAGATTAGTTATATAGTAGTTATAGACTAGTTATAGACTAGTTATATACTAGTTATATACTAGTTGTAGATTATTTATCAACAGTGTCCAGAAGTCTTCTTCATGACGGAGGCGGACATAACTAAATAAAAGAAGCTTGATGAATGGAGAGCGTTCCATAGGCTCCCAACAGGAAGTCAATAAAATGGAGAGAATAATCAGGAGTTTACATCTCTCTCTCTCTCTCTCTCTCTCTCTCTCTCTCTCTCTCTGTCTAAAGCTTTGGCTCCGCCTCTTCCCCGCGGAGGCTTTATTGCCGCGGTGGGAAGTTAACGAGGATTCCTCCTCTGAATGGACTCGTCTCCCGCCTCCCGCCTTTCTGGGTTTCTATCGAGCGCCAACCTTTTTCCGTGTGAAGCGTCTCCCAGAATGCAACAGGGTTTATTGATGCTCAGGGGCCTCTGAAACGACCTGTAAAAAAGGAGCTAACGTCTCTTTTAGAGATCTCCGATCGCTCTGTTGGATCCATATTGGCAAATCAATATCTTGTAATATATATATATATATATATATATATATATATATATATATATATATATAATATTTATTCTGTTCACCATTGTCCCCAAAAAAATCATTTCAAATTCGGTAAATTGTCAAATAGTTACTTAAAAAATAATAATAATATTATTCCTCATGAACCACACACAACTGTTTTTTTATGAATGGATGTGTTCAGAGCTCCTCTGCCCTGCCCCTTGAGCCAGGCAGCTCATGCTTCTTCTTGTGTGTTTCAGGATAAAGATTGAAGAGGAATACGCCAAGAACCTGTCCAAGCTGTCTCTGAGCCCGCTGGCGGCGCAGGAGGAAGGGTGAGCGAAACAAACGCACCCAGAATATATCGACGCTCAAGAAAACAGAGAAATCCTCAATTACAGAGAAATAAACTCTAACGACGACGAAATAAAATACATCAAAGTGGCTCATCAATTAAATAAATCTGGCTATTAAAGTTAATTTAAATTACAACCCAAACCGTGCATTTCTAAAAGAGGCTTTTCAAAATAAAGCATCTCTCATGTGGCTCCTGAGTGATTACGCTGGTGTTTTATCCAGCAGTGCAGAAATTGAGGTTTAATGCACATCCATAATAAAAGAATAATTATAATAATACATTAAATGGTGCATTCTAGTAAAGTGTGTTGTAGGATTTACTGGTTTAATTTATTTTATTTTCACAATAAAACACAGGACTCTGGGAGACGCCTGGACGCAGCTGAAGAAGAGTCTCCACGACGAGGCCGAGGTCCACCTCAAGTTCTCTAACAAGGTATGGATATATTTATGTGGCGTAGTTTAAAACCACAAACTACAAACGACATGCCTGACCTCTGACCTCTGACCTCTGACCTTTGACCTCACATCGGATTAGAAATAGAAAAAAGGCCATTAGGAAGGAGGCAGGTTTAGACCAGGGGATGAATGCAGGACGTAGGGGCCAGTGTGTGTGTGGGTGTGTGTATGTGTCTGTGTATGTGTGTGTGTGTGTGTGTGTGTGTGTGTGTGTGTTTGTATATGTGTGTGTGTGACCCAGTAGTCTGATTACCGTGAGGGAACAGCCTCGGAGCGCTTGTCTAATTAATTGGCTCCGTGTTCTGACGAGCAGCCGCTGGAGGGCCGTGACGCCTCCTCCACCGGGGCTCTGGAGGCGCCCCCTGGTGGTCAGGAGAGAGAATGCAGCTTCAACACATGAAGCATAGACTTCTATACAACCAGAGGAGGCGCCCTCTGGTGGTCAGGAGAGAGAATGCAGCTTTAACACATGAAGCGTGGACTTCTTTGACTCCTGGTTCCTCCTCGTCTCCTCAGCTTCACACCGAGGTGGAGAAACCTTTGCTGACGTTCAGGTGCGACAACTTCAAGAAGGACCTGAAGAAGTACGACCATCACATCGCCGACCTCAGGAAGCAGCTGGCGAGCCGCTACGCCAGTGTGGAGAAGGTAGAATACACACACACACACACACACACAAACACAAACACACACATGCATGATTATCAGAAATAAGACAAGAAGAAACAACATTTCCGCTTTAACCGAGAGTTAAGACTCAAAGTGTGTGTGTGTGTGTGTGTGTATGTGTGTGTGTGTGTGTGTGTGTGTGTGTGTGTGTGTGCAGTCCCGCAGAGCCCTGGCGGACCGGCAGAAGGACCTGGAGGTGAAGACCCAGCAGTTGGAGGTCAAACTCACAAACAAGACGGAGGAGGACATCAAGAAGGCCCGACGGAAATCCACACAAGCAGGTCAGAGGTCACGGGGTCACGGGGTCACGGGGTCACGGGGGCACGGACACTTGTGTACGACAGACTTTTAAAACATCTGCTTCTTTGAGTTTGAACCTGGAGATGTTCCACATTTCTTTAAGCTGACTCACAGTGAGAAGAAACCGTCAACGTTTCCATCTGCTCGTTTCTCTCTGGAGTTGATGGCTGTTCATTAATTATATTTTACTGAACATAATTAATGAATAATTCAAAGCAAATGTGAATAAGTTTATTTTTTATTTCTGTTCTGCGTTTAGGGGAGAAATAAGATTTTAACTGTCAGTCAAGTCGTTTTATTTAAGTTTTTAATACATTTGTTGTAAACAAATCCCAAGGTAGTGTAACATAACTCATCCAACCGTCTCTGAAGATGAGTTAATATTGTAAAACAGCCATAATATCACGTTCACGTCCTCGTGAAGTCATGGTCTTTGAGCGATGGCCGGCGAGCGCCCTCTGCTGGTGGTTACCGGCATTGCTCTACACGTGAACCACAGATTAACAGCATAGCCCGTGCACACTGACCTTTGACCTCTCTGTGACCTCCAGGAGACGACCTGATGCGCTGCGTGGACCTGTACAACCAGACGCAGTGCAAGTGGTTTGAGGAGATGGTGACCACCAGCATGGTGAGAGACGCTGCTCCTCTCTTTCCTCAAGTTTAAGAATTAAATTATTATTTTTCTAATGTATATTTTCATATTTTTTAGAGTATATTTTCATCTCTGTTATTGGAGTATAACAATGCATCAAACAGGGAATTGACACCGACAATGTGTTTGTGTGTAAATTAATTATTGTGGAAGAAATAATAGTTTATGAATGTAAAGCGTGAAGTATTTGATGTCACGTGAGTTTATGATAATTTATTTATTTTATCACCTTTATCAAATGGACTGAAATTACTTTCTTTGCTCTTTTATCAGGATTCAAAGTATTTATTTTAACTCGGGAGATACAAGTGCAATTCTATGAAACACTTTAATTAATATAAAAAGACAAATAAAATATAATACAATACATATAATAATAAAAAGTATAACTAGCAATAACACTATCCATGAAAACGAAAAATAACTATAATCAAAATGTTTTTAAGTATTTGCGTGTAACAAGGTGAGGAGAAAAATAAATATTTAAAGGTGATAATTGGTTAATTTAGCTACTTTATCTAATTATTCGTTGACATACATCAGGCGGTACACAACTCTCTTATGATATTATTCCCTCCTGTTTGTCTTGCAGGAGCTGGAGAGA